>JAQOWM010000955.1:1955000-2115000 GCA_029041755.1 Resseliella maxima | reverse complement strand
TTTTTTGATATGTAATGCGTGCGCGACGTGCTAGTGAAAGAAATTTCTCTCTCGTTATTTTCTTTCATCGTACATTTTGTTGTTGTTTTTATTTTTCATTCGTTGTGCCTATGTGTGTGCGCAAATTTTCATATCAGAACATGTTATGCTGACCAATTGCCTGTCTTTTTTTTTTTATCTTTCCTATGTTCAATTCGTTTATATATATATATATATGTGCATATCATGCGCGCCACAAATTTAATATCTGAATAAAATGGCAACTACAAGTATGACTTACAATTACAAGTCGACGACGACAACGAAGAAATTTCCACAAATTAATAACATTTTGATATGAAAATCGAAGAAGAATAATAAACAAAAACTCCCGTTCGGTCATTTCCGAGATCGAAAAATATTACAGTACGTTTTCAGCATCACGTAAACATCCAAGTGATTTATTTAGTATTTCCTTTTATTGGACAGCATTATATTATAACGATGGCATTATTTTATTCACAAAACAGGCACGATCCAAAACCAACGGAACTTTTACACATTCGATCAACTCAGAGTGACAAAGAAGAATCGATGGAAGCAACAACAAAGACAAAATGCTCAAAGAAAATTATGTTAGAATTGCTTTTCTTTAATTTCAATTTTATAATCATTTTTTCTTTTTTCTTTTAAATCAATTTTGCATGGAATTCATTTTCTTTTGACAGAATTTCATCCATATGACTATAAAAAAAAAAAAAAACTATTGAGAATCATCGTTTTCTTCGAAACACTCGTAGTTTCTTCAAAAAATCTGCAATGTCATTATTCCGTGAGATAATCCATTGTAAATAGGTCAAATAAGGAGGATGGGAAAAATATTCAATAAAATATATGAATCATTATAAATTCTTAGAATTTTCTATTCGCTAACTGTAAAATTAAATCGTTTGTTTACTAAACTTAATCGATGATTTGTTTCAATAATTTTGCTCAACGATTCATAACTAATGAAACACTAATGCTGTGTGTGTGTGTGTGTCATAGTTACTGTCAGATATCTTTCATGCAATACATTATATCGTTTATTTGAAATGGTTCCCCCCCCCCCCCAAAAAAAAATAAATATCTGTGAATCATAAAACCATTGTGAAAGAATCAAATTAAATGCGTCACAAAAGAATGGTAAACAACTTGGTGTTTTCGTTCATTCACTCAATAAGTAATTAAATTTTACCGTTATGATCATCGACCGATGAGTATAGATCACATGTTTATCGTTCATTTCATTTATCCTCATGTTCGCATCCGCGCACGCTCGCATCTTTATCATTTCTTTCCATATTTCTGTTGAGAATTGTGTTTGTTTTTGAAATTTTGGTTTTTATTACAATTTTGTTTTTTCCACGAAAAATATTTATGTTGCAACGGTTAAATTAAAATAATGTTATTTAGTGTTTTGTCAGCTAATATTGCAGGACCATTATAGGTTTATTTGTTTTATTCATTTATTCGTTAATTTATTTTAGAGGGGGGGGGGGGAGGTGATTAATTTAACAGGAGTCTTTGAACTCATAAAATCAAATTGAAATACCCAAGAGGCAAAAACTAATCAAAAAGGAATGTAACATTGTAAATCCCATTTTGAATTGTTGTAACATATAAACAATATTAGTCATAGTCATAGTTGTTCTTTGACTGATCGTGCTCTTAAGCTTATATTCGTTCTATCAATGGAATTTCTCACTCTCTCGGTTTTTACGTCGAAACCATTGAATTTTTTGTTCAAATTCCAATCAGTTATGTAAAAGAAAAAAAAAAAGTGAGACGATGGCATGTAACTTCTTCATCAGCAATCATATACATTTGTTTTTTTTTTCTTTTCATCAAAACAATGTGTATTTTTGTTGGAACGTTCATTCTCATTCTAATTCTAAGTTGTGTTGCTATTGCAAAGTGGGTCACATACTTTGAATCATTTGATTCCAAATTTAAGTATTGGCATTTATTTAACCGATTTGGAAATTTTTCGAAAACAAAAAATTCATCAATTGCGCAACAAAAATTCTAAACATTTACATATTACTTCGTTTCTTTGGGTTTTCAGATTGCAAAAATCTTAGAGAAAATTGCATCATCCAGCAATTTCTATTTTGATTTTTTTTTTTTTTCTTTCATTTAATGATTATGATAATTAATTTCAGATAATGCTAATCTGACAAATAATACAATACTTTCTCTAAATAACACTCTAAAATGGTCAAATGATCAGTCAGAACGGTTAAATGTTTATGCAAAATTAATGCATAAATCTCAATGTTGTGATCAACTCGTTTTGCTTTCATCCATTTCTACGTTTGTTTTGCTTTCTCGAGAATTTCAACTGTGATTGATATGGTGATTTTATTCTAATTTTCATTTATTCTGTTCAAACATTTCATTTAACGATACACACACACACACACATACAGAATAGATTAGAAGAAGTGATATTACGTCAAATCATCGAATATTCTAGAAGATGTGAATATTATGCGATTAATACGTAATAGGGCCAATGTGAACTGAAATCAAAAAGAATGAAAAACGATATTCGCTTTTGGCTGATTTTTCTGTGTCTTTCTCTTTCTCATTTGATTCTGTTGGTTATGTTTAATCAAAAAAAAAAGTGTTTTTTTTTTCGTTAGCGTTCCACAACATATCTGGTTTTTTTTTATTGATTTATTAAACCGATCAGAAAGGAAAAAGTACGCTGTGAAAAGAGCAAGTTGAAGACTTTTACTTGTTGTTACTTTTCATTGTTCGATTATTCACGAAATAAAACTTGAATTTCGAATGGAACGATGCGAACGAAATGAAATTGTGTTTTGTGTTGTCACTTCTTCTTTTCGCAAGTGCACAATCATCATTAAATTTGTTTTTTATTTGGTTTCTTTCTTTCTGAATTTTCAAGTCCAAGCGTTCATATGAGTATTTCATGTGCGCATTTAATCGATTTTAATTATTCAGCGATATTTATTCAAAAGTGGATGGCAGGCAGAACGTGTGTGTGAGAGATAGAAAGAAAGGGAAAAATGGAGAAAGAAAGAAAGAAAGAAAAGAAAACAGAATGAGCACAAAAATGTCAGAACAGATCGCAACATGATTGTACTTAATGAAACGAAGCATAAGAATCTGACAGAAATTACGGTACATGAAATTACCGATGTTAATTCCACGAAATTTCCTTTTCAATCTGAATGGATTCGCAAAAAGCACTCGATTTCATCGTACATTCGCAATATTCTTTCAATTTCTTCTTCTTTCAACAAATCAGTTTTTTTTCTTCTTTCTTTCTCTCTTTCTCTATCTCTTTCTCTGCGCCACCGCATTGTTATTTGTTCATTGATGCGCAGAAGAAAACGAACTGTGTCCCATAATATATAAATACAAACACACATCTACCGGCATTTTTTTTTCTCTTTTTTTGCACCGACCTATGATGACTTCAACGAAATTATTTGGCGGGATTTTAGCAAATTCACAGTTGAATTTATATGTATATGGAAACAAAAGAGAAGAGAAAAAACAAAGCGACTAGAAAAGTCCCGCAATCTCTCTATAATCACATGACATTTCTGGAAGATTTTTTTAGAAGAATTCACATTCAAGATCAATTATAATGCGAAACCATTTCTACACGATGAGCTACGGAGAAATAAAACACGCGCGCGCTCTCAAACATATAAACCAAATAACACAGCAAACAAATAAATAAAACAATTTTGATGATGGAAAATAACGGTACACAACAAACCGAAACCATTCAAAGAAAACAAATAGACATTTGATTTATATCCACTTCATTCAAATACCATAATAAACCAATCATCAATCAAATTCAATTGCTTGATCGTCTGGCGTCATAAATCTAAGCTCTATTTCGTTTGTGGCAGCATTTTTATTATGTTGACCGAGCACTGACTCTGTGATCTCTTGTGATCCAAGTGATTTTTACATTAATTCATTTTGATTCAACAGTTTAATGATGAAAATCAATGTAAACATTTCCAAGAATCGAACTCATTTCAGTTTGTATAATTTCATTTCAATGTTCGCTAGATAATGGATATGAATTCTATATGAAAAAAAAAAAAAATAAAATAAATAAAATTAAGTGAATCTCGATTCGTAATTGAATCGTCATCTATAAAGATCTTGAACATGAAACGAAACGAAACTTTTTTCAAATATTTTAATATACAGCATAATGAGTATATAAGCGCATACGAATACAGAAAATAACGGTTCATTTTTAGCGAAATTGGCATTTGGCAAGAAACCGTACCAAATGAATCCGTATTTCATGCAGTGTCTATGTTTCATAAAAAAAAGGCGGACAAATCATAATTAAAAAATAAATTGTTGTCGTTTTCATTTCATTCTTCGTAGACGAAGTTGCACTTCTTCTTCTTCTTCGTCATCTTCTTGGTGTGATGTTTCATTAAGATATGTTTTACTTTATTTTGTATTTATTTTCATTTTATTTTACTTTCCGATCGATTGAAATTATTTCTGATCTTTATATTTCGTTAACACAGAATAATGCCAATACATTTTCAAAGAAATTTCAAAATTGCCAAACGCCAATTGAATCGAAAGTATGATCTGTTGATTTTGTACTTTCAATTTGAATGAAAAAAGAAAGAATATATTCAGATTTCATGCAGTTTTACTTGTTAATACTTTGAATATTCACGACGATATGGGCTGATGAAACGATAGCTCGGTGACCATGCGACTTTGTGCATATTTTCGCTTTTTCCCATTCGCTTCCACTTCTACATTAATTCTCTACTAACCGAAATGATTCACCGCATTGGACTTTTGATTTTGTTTCGTTTTCTCTCTCTCTCTCTCTCTCTCCCTTCATTAAAATAATAATGTACAACTGATGAAATTCCATAGAATTGTTTTGAACTGTTAAATCTCTGAAGTATTCATAGTTTGGCGCAGCAATATGACATATTTTGATTTCCTTTCATTTATAAAATCTACCGTTGCTTTGGCTATCTATGTGACTCATTGTGAATGAGGACATGAATGCCAAATATTTTTGTATTTAAAGTGACGGAAAAAAAAGAGAAAATGCCGATTACATTTCCTCGCTGTAATTGTAATCAAATTTTGATCATAATTATGAATAAAATGTGATGGATCGGAAAAATATGTTGAAATGACAGGAGAGAAAAATAAATTAATGATTTGATAATGAAACGGTGTGTATCCATTTGATTGTGTATTTCAAGGGCAGTTCATGTTCTAATGGCTATAATAATCTACCATCTAAGTAAGATTCATCACGCAATTTTTTAACCCAATTTTGATGAGCAACACATATTATCATAAAAATGCGATTGTAACACCGTTATGTACACTTTTGCCCTGCATTTATCGACATGCAAGTTGTTTTTTTTTTTCCCCTTTCTTGCAATGCAATTCTTTTTTTATTTGTAGTATAACATCTCATTGAGAAAAGAAAACGAAGATCAAGAATTTAATCATATTGTGATCACTATCGATACATACTCTTCCCTCCGTTTTTTTCTTTCTTGCTTGCTCCCGATATTTTTTCTCTTTCTTTCTCGCTTTCTTTCTCTTTCTCTCGCTCTTTTTCTCTCACTCTCTGTCTATCTCTCGCGTACATTTTGCTTTACGTTGATGGTAAGGCAAAAATGAACATTGTGAGAGTCGAATTTGATCAACCTACACTTATATGGATACATATTCAATATGTACAAATTATGGCATTCGTCATCATCGTAACTTTATTACCTTATATCTTCTTGTGATGCACTCACCACCTCTGTCTATTTAATCGTGAATCGATAATACTGAGTGCGCACAGATTGCAATTTATGTAATAAATAAATAATGTTATTGTTTATGCTTTATCAATGCGCAACTATTACATTTGCCTTTTTAGTTTCCTTCGGACGAATGGCAACATTGAAATGCATATTTTCTTTCCATAGAATATGGGGTCAGCTGGAAAGAGTGAAATTTTTCTTCAATCAAATATACTTAACTCAATGTTTATGCTTCTCTTTCATTCTACCTTTCTTTCTTTGTTCGATGCCCCTCTCTCTCTCTCTCTCACTTGCTCTGTTTCTCTCTCGTTCGCTGTATCCGCACTTCTATAAAATTGAATTTTATCACACATTATTTGCCAATGTAATAACACCGTTCAATCGACTGCAATGAATGTTGTTCAAAACAATCAATCATTATATTTTCCTCTTTTATCATCATTGATGTTGTTTGCTCGGCGGTTTGTATCACTGAAACTTGATAAATTGATTATACGACAAAAGAAAATATAAATGAATAAGTTAAAGAAATTGATGCAAGTAAATTTAACCATTCCATATAAAACCCGTAATCTAAAGCAATGTGTACTTCTTTTGTAGTGTTTCTAGTTTTACATTTCATTTTCAATGTTTTTTTTTTTTCTTCTCTTTTCCCTCTCTCTCGCTCTATGTCTCTCTTGCCTTTTCACTCACGCACACACACACACACACACACACATACAAAATTTATATTTGTGTTGTGGTGTTCCTCGTCGCCTTAAATAATTGTCGAATGTGAATTTCTCAAGTCAATGGAAGCCACCTAACAGCATTTCGTTGATGATGACGATGACGATCAATGATTATAGTTTAATGTTAAACCATTTGGTCGGCTGTTTGAAAGAATTGAAACTGAAAAATAACACACAACGCACGATGAAAAACCACGAGGCGGCCAAACAGAAACCAATTTTCAATATGTTGATAGACATAAATCTGGCACCGAAATGGAAACGATATGTTTATAGGCGATTTGAAACTAAAATGAAATAGAGAGTCGATTAACGTGGCATGCTGATTTGATTGGATTGGATTTCTTGTGTCTGATATTGATTTGTTCAGGCTGATGCTGTGTTTGCCGTTGTTGTTGCATGCATAATGCATGTTAATATGCATGCGCTAATGTTTGAATGACCATTTTTAAAATATCAAACATCAAATAGACTAGGCTAAGTGTTTATTCGGTCACTAATTAGATATCAATCGATGGTAAATTTTAGTGGATCATTCAGGTCCGTGAGATTGAAGAGGTCAAATCAGAGCACATGCCTTCAAAAAAAAAAAAAAAAAAAAAAAAAAATCACATTTCTACACATTGCATTCTTGTTCTTTAATATTTTGGTTCTTAAAGTATACATTTTGAGAAATTTAGTTCTGTTAACTTATAATATTTTCTATAGTTTCGACAAAATCCAAGGCTCATTCAATCTTTGAATAACTTAAATAAAAATAAATGCGTATTGATTACGGGCCTGCGACAAATCATTATCATTATTATTTAGCGCTGATCAATGGTTCCGCTTGCAATCTTGTACAAGATTTCACTTACTGCCCATTGACATTGATAATAAATGGTAATTTTGTATTTATTTCTTTTTATTTTTCTTCATTATATTGATGATATGAAGACTGAATATGTGCCGATTTGATGTATCTACATTGCCATCTATTTTAATAATTTAAATGCATCAAACTCAATGAATTCGGTTTGGCCGCTATTCCGACACCATTTCTGAATAAAATTAACCATATCGATTTGGTGCTTTATCAATTGAATGGCCATTGAAAATAATTTACGAAATTTCATTAAAAAGAAGAATAAGATGACAATGACAACGTAAAAAAAAGAAAAGAAAAACAAGCTGATTTTCCAGCTTATCAAAAAAAAAAAAGAAAGAAAAAAAAAATTAATAAATAAATAAGTTTTACGAATGTAAAGTACTTGATCATGAAATTGATCGAATTAAGAGGAAATCTTTCATACAATTTCATTTTATCATACGATCAACAAAATTAAAATTATTATTTTTTTATTTAAATAATTTTTTGCATGCCTAAAATTGTCAATTGCTTACCAATTGATGAAGCAATGTAATGAGAGAGAAAAAAATTGTGGAGCGAAAGATTTTTCGTATGCGAATTTTGCTGTTGATTCGTTTTCATGTGGTACCAGCAAATGTGAACGAATATGGCAAAAAGAAAACAACATTACGCATATTTATTATGTGTGAAATGAAGTCAAAGAAAACGGAGAAAGAAACGAACAGCAACACAACGAAGAGAATAAGAAAAAAAAAAAGTCATACAAAAAACACACATATCGGCTCGCACACAAAACGCACATACATACGCACGCACGCACGCACGCACAGAGAGAGAGAGAGATACACGCACTCACAAACAGAGAGTGCAAGCGGGAAAGAGAGAGTGGAAACAAGAGGGAGAGAGTGATAGAGAGAAAAAGAAAGAGAGAACAAAATATAAAACACACTGTACAAGTTGTAAGTCAAGTTCAAGGTTTCCATGGGAAACCAGAAAACTTGTTAAGCAAATGTTTGAATGAAATAAAAATGTTTCCATTTTTTTTTTCTCTTATCTTTTTATTTCTTTGTGTGTTGCTTTTATTATGTTTGATATAAGTTGAAAAAAAAAAGAAAAAAAATTCTGTTATTATGCTCTCTCAGACACTTACGTACTTGCTGATAATGATCTGCAACATGTTATGCATAAAATTGCATTTTCATGCGCAAACAGCCTGTCGACAAAATAAAGATAAAGAGAAAGAAATGTGAGAAGAAGTAAGAAAAAAAGCAGCAGCAACAGCGGCAACACAGTCAAACAGTATGCACAATACAACGTAATCAAATTGCAATCGCATGGATCGAAGAAAGTGAGAAATCGAATTGCGGTAAAATTATTGTAAAACTGGAAAACACTTTAATTGCAAAATGTACATTTGCCACATCGATTTATTTGAATAAATGTGAGAAATGAATATTCTCAATTTCATTTTTCTTCTTCTCTAACTCGATAATATGTGGAATTGCAATCAATTTTGATCGACAACGATTCATTTTAATTCGATTTTTTTTTTTTCATATTTGAAATGATGAAATTGAATTACACATAAATACTCGAATCACTTGCAAAATAATAATAAAATGATGTAGTAAATTGTCAAATTAAAATTGCCCCATGGAATTTTGTGTTTGCCGTTTTTTTTTGGCGTGGTGCTACTGTTTTATTCGATTGAATTTACTGAACAAGGTAGCATCACTGCCATGTGATCATGTGTACGCATTTTCAACTGCATAATGTTCACACATCCAATAAAGAGCACATGAACAAAGAGCGTCTCAATTTTTTGCGCCATTTTATATGCAAATGTGATCTCTATCAAATATGAGATATTTGTCTAATCGAAACAGATAAAGAAAGAAAAAATGAATTGTTTGAAAAGAAAAAGTGAATTCTTGTTATTTGATAACTGAGAAATTAATGAGAATTGATAATTTGACTGATAGTGGTTTATATTATCAATTCGATTTATGTCACAAAATTAGAATGCTTATAGTAGCACATGTACACGGTAGCAGATATATACAGTTCATTGCATAAATTATAGAAATGGGTCACGAGTACTAGATTTTGATCTAGTTATAATAAATGCATGCAATCATTTTCAAACCGATGTGGTCGGCAAATATTCAAATGTAGGACCGTTCACATGATGAAAACTGAAAATCAACCGCTACTCATTTACAATATGAGTTTAATGCTTTTTGATTGCATATGCAAGTAACATGAACAGAATAAGAATAGAAAAATATGTACACACACAACGCATTATAGTACGACAAACACAATGCGAATTGACTAGAAAGATGGAGAGAAAAAAAAAACTGATGATGATGATGATGATGATGATGATGATGATGATGATGATGATGATGATGATGATGATGATGAAAAAGAAGAAGCATATGTCTAAGCAGTGGAAATAGAGAATTTTATCATAAAAACCGTGTCATGTTCAATTTGGTAAGCCATAATGTGGAGCACACTTTTGAAATCCATTTTTTATTATAATTTACATGACTAATAGTCACCAGTTGTGGTAGATTTTCAGTGTCGATCTTTTGCTTTTTAATGAAGTAAGTAAAAGTTTACATTTGATCTAAATTACATATGTGGCACAATTGTTCCGAGCTTGATCTCGATTTCAAAACATATCGCTTCCATCGTTAAATAGTTCAAAATAGTTGGAATTATTCGCGCAATATAGACGCACTTATTCATTAAAAACACATACACACACACACATACACACACACATACACACACACATACACAAACTCGTGCTACAAAACAATTTTGCATAGCTTATACAGCAATTTTTGTACAATCCAATAAACTGTACAATTCTCTGAAGCTAGAGGTGTCAGCGGACAAAATTTTGAAAAAAAAAAAAAATTTTTCTGAATACTTTTTAAACAATTTGGGACATTATTTTTTTTTTGTCCGAAATTGTGTCCGTTGACACCTCTAGTTAAAGCACACTTTCAAGCAATGTTATAGATTTGAACTCATTTTTCGGGATGTTTGATTTGTTTTTTTTTATTTTTTGACAAAAATTCCGATGCAATTGTAAAAAGTAACATACACTATTGCGCACTTGTATGCGTTTGTGCGACAGGAAACCAATTAATTTTGTCATTTTTGTTTTCAACTCATTCTCGCAATTTTGTTTGGCATGGGTGCACAAGAATTAAGTAAATTGTCTCTTTTTGTTTATGGTAATGGAATTTTTGGTATTCTAAGTACATGCATGATAAACATTGTGCGGAGACATACACACACACACACACACACACACACACACACAAATGCACCGAAACTGTACACGCAAGACCTTTTATATCTTCTTAAATTGCGAATGGATGTGCATAAATTTGCTAAGGGATTGCCTTGTTTGTTGTTCGTTTTTTACCGCATTTGTTGCATTAAAATGTACATCGAAGATGATTTTTTTGTTGCTTATCAATTTATTTTAGTTCTACATTTCAATTTAAATTTATGAAAAGTGCATTCATTTATTATTCTGATGTGCAAGTGAAGTGAGGCATAGCAAAAAATCAATTAAATTTTAAATTTTTCTTTCCAGTTTATTTTTAAAAAGAAAATTGCACCATTTTATCATTAAATCTGGTTTGTTTTTAAAATGTCAAGAAAGATTAGGTATTTGTACATTGATTTCGTTTGCGTGTGCTTTGATTTTTAAACGAATCAAAACTGAACACTTGCGATGCAATTAAAGCGTAAGGAAATAAGCATATAAGTGAGTTCTGAGTGATGAAAACAACTAGTGATGTCAATTGAATGAATTCAGAATTTGTTGTTTTGACCATAAACTTAGGGCCGCTGTCATTTTCATCGAATGTGATTTAGCAAATATTCTTCCTTATTTTGGCTAAATAAAATAAATGTAAAATGATCAAGCTCTCACTAACTCTCTCTCTTTCTCTCTCTCTTTCTATCTATCTCTCTCTCTCTCTATCTTCTTCCTTTCACTCTTTCTTTCTTCCTTTTTTTTTCTCTATTTTCCACTCTTTCTCTCACTCAGTCTCCGGATTTCCCACTCTCTTCCTCTTAATAGCTTTCCTACTCTCTTCTTCTATACGTTTCACAACCATTAGTTAATTTTCGGAAAGCCGGTTCTCAAATTATATGTATATATAGGCATGTCATCATTTTTTTCGTTCGATGCAACGATTGAACCATTTAGAAAAAATGAAAAAAAAAAAAGAATATAAATTGTCGGCATTTGAGTCAAAGAAAAGTGAAATAATTATTCATTTTTTTACAATAAATATAGCTACGACAATTTTTGCGTACAACAAGAACAAAAAAAACTTTTTTCTTGTCTTCTTTCTGAAATCGATTTTGTATTTCAATGACATCAATTTAATGTCGTGTATTTTGTTTTATTGAATTTTATAATTGGACATTTTTCGTTGAAGTTTTTTTGGTTTCTGTGTCGTGCTCACAACATATAATGTTTATTTTCATTTTTTATCGTTCTCATTCTCATACACTGAGACTTGATGGGACTCATATTGATGTACTTTGTAAATAAATTTATGCAAATTTTATTCGATAATGAATATTGAAAATTTGTACATATGCTGTAATCAAATCATCGAAAGGAGAAAAATTTTTCAAATACTTGTATGCATATA
This sequence comes from Resseliella maxima, assembly GCA_029041755.1. Classification (NCBI taxonomy): domain Eukaryota; kingdom Metazoa; phylum Arthropoda; class Insecta; order Diptera; family Cecidomyiidae; genus Resseliella; species Resseliella maxima. The sequence goes on along the minus strand of JAQOWM010000955.1, from coordinate 2,102,894 downwards.
TAGTGCAATACGAATTTATTGTGCTTAAGCAGCTTCATGTTTATGTTCCCATTGATATGACCGAATGATGAATGACGACGACAACAACAACAACAACAGCCACAGCATAAATATCACTTTCTCGACGAAAAGCCATTTTCAATGCGAATGACAAAGTAGGCGAAACTGGCATCGAATTCATTCTAAATAAATTATGTAAATATTCTTGAACACTTTTGAAGCGACACAGAAACAGAAATTCAGGTAATTATATTGCATAAATGTTAAAGATTTTAAGATACCAATGAGATAAGAAAAACCATGGAAAAAAAGAAAAAAAAAAAAAAAAAAGAAAAGAAAAGAAAAGACATGTGGAAAGAAAAAAAAAATTCACTGTGAATCGACGATAAATAAGAAAGACAGCAGCATCAGGCAGTAACAACAACAACAAAATAAAATCGAAATTCATTCGCTTCTAAACCAGTTAATAGGAAGCAACCAGTGTCATGATCATATATGCACAAATAAGCCAATGGGGACGCACTTGCTTTAATCATCCACTCAGTTAATCCTAAGCGATAAAAAATTGATTAGAAAACGGAATGGAGGAAAAAGACTAATTCAATTAATGAATTGCCTAATAAATTATGAAAATACGTTAATATGCAGATGTATAAAGCACATTGATCACACTAGAAATCCATAAAAAAAAACCCAAAGATGAAAAGAAGAGAAAAAAAAAAATTATTCGATGGGCTTAAACAATTTTGCAACTAAATATGACATAAAAAAAAGCCGAAAAATCTGCTGGTAACCTTCTCTGTCACTATCGACGATTCACTTGAGCTTTTTTACACAATATATTATGATTATTTTAAGTGTAAGCCTAAGATTCGCTTTTTGATTCAATTTAATCTACATTGTAACCGCGATCAGATCATTTGAATCAACCAAATACTTGTTCATTCTAGTTCTATACTCGGCACTTTTCTTTGTAATTAATTTTTTCACATTCAATAAATAGCGAAAATTACCACAAATCTTCCCTTTCACAACAGCAAGCCAAGCAATAACTGTTCTTTTCTGAAAGCGGAAAAACATGAAATATTATATGATTTATGATGTGAAACGGTCTTTTTTGCCATTTCGCTTATTTTTGCATTTCATTTCATTCGACAATGAACAATTTATATCATCCATTATGCGAATTCTAGAGAAAAAAAGAAAATGAAGAAGAAGAAAAGATAATTCTTTGTTGGTTGGCTTTATGTTCGTCTGGAACAAAGTTCATTGGGCTCATTGCTGAAGAGCGGTTTATTACAACATCGCTGCTTTACTAAAAAAAAAAAAAAAAAAAAAAAACATTAATAAATAAATGTTACCGCACCTAATTTTTGCAAAGACTTTTCTAACAACATTTATCTCCAAAGGTCAGAGAACTAGTTTTAACACATAAAAATTATAACTGATTGTCATTTCGGTTTTTTTTTTCTCCTTTTGTTTCTATTCTATTTTAGTTTTGCGGTACGAATGAAAGAAATACCATTTCACCGCAAATTGTATTGTTTCTTTCGCTCTCTATTTCTTTTTTTTTCTTTTTCTGTAACTCTCTTTCTTTTCTTTTTCTCTTTCTTTTTCTCTTTTTTCAGCTCTCTCTTTCTATTTTTCTTTCTTTCTTTCTCTCTCATTCTCCTCTCTCTTTTTTCTCATCTGCATTGCATGAAAACGAGCTTGAATGTTTTCTATCTTAACTTAATTAAATTGCGAAAATCAAATTAATTTCCATTTGAATCAATTCTAGTTAAATTATATTGAGAAGAAAAAAAAAAAAAAAATCGAAAACACATTGCATCGTAAAGACTAGATTTACATTATTCAGAGAGTTAATTAAATTTCGCCATTTCTTGAGCCCAAAGATGGTTCTTCGATTACGGAACATTTTCAACATTGACTTTTCGTGAAAGAAAAACAAAACACACTTTACAAATGTTCAGATAGAGAAAGAGAATTAGATGAATGATAAAACTTCAACACACATTAATTGGATTGGATCATACGGGAAAGGAGAATGAGAAACATTAGGAGAAATAGAATGAATCATCTAATGCAAAAAGCAACAAAAAAGCCATACTTTATTCACATTCACAGTGTTAAAGAACATCCAACATGTGTATTTATCATTCAGAAATTCTAACGTTTATCCAAGTGAGTTTCTACATGAATAGCTCAGTATAGTAATATATACTGTATATGCTCTATGTGCTCATCTCTTAAACTCGTCATATGCATATACAATTTTTTTTTTTCTTTTTGTTATTAGTGGAAAGAGAGAGATCATTAAACTGTCAGATATTTCAGTACAGTTAGATTTATGTTAGAATATTTCAGTTACAAGTTAGAATGAGAATAAGAATAAGAATAAATCAATTCTGTTATTTCATTGTTGCTCTTTTCCTCTTCTCTTTTAATGGATATAAGAAAGTAACGACAAAACACTTCATTTCATTCGCTTGTTTTGAACATATTCATGTCGGTATTTTTTTGTTTTTTTTTTTTTTGCTAAGCTTGTTCTCTTATTGAAACGATGTATGGCTTTTTCCTCTCATCTTTGGATATGCTTGGTTTGGTTCCAATTAATATTCAAATTATATGAAGGAATTATCATCGAAATGAAAAAGAGATGAAAAAAAATAAACGTTAGTGAATAGTTTTCTTCAGTTATTAGAACAAAAAAAAAAAAAAAAAAAAAAAAAATTTCGCTTTGATCATTTATTTTGTTGGATTCAATCGGATCGGGGGTCATGAAATGGAAAAAGTAAGCGAAAGGAGTAAAAAGTGAAAGACTTTCACTCCAATTCGATTTTAAAAATTGAGCAAATACCAATTCACATTTCACTTTAATTTAATCCTTACAATTAAATAATATCAGTTCATTAAGCACATTGTTCTTTGATATTTGATAATTTTATGCTTTAAAAAATCAATTAAATCGCGCATGGTAACAAAATTAACAACGAATGGCCACAGAAGAACCAAATAGTAAATAATCGGATCGTAAATAACAACAACAATGATTTAAAAAAAAAAAAAAAAAAAAAAAAATCCTTTTCACATTCTTTTCATCAACAATTTATTTATCTGGCATTCACATTTTTCAAAACCAATCGATTTGGATTGGTTTTCAACCTACATTTTTCGCCATTCTCATTTCCTAGACTACACATTTTGCATTTTAATTGGACACAAAAAACGACAAGAAAAAAAAAAACAAAGAAATTATATTTTTGCCATCGTTTTCAATTAACGATCACGTTTTATAGACACGACGCAAATTTCAAAGAATTGCCAATCAACAAAAAAAAAAAAAAAGAGGGAAAGACCGAAAAAATATTCATAATTACAATTTATTTGCAAATTTATGACAAAAAACCAACTGTAATACATACAGAAATATCTAGAAATTCATTGCAACATGAATGTTATGATGTAATTGTTTTTTTTTTTTTTTTTTTTTTATTTCATATTAGATAATAATGCAGTTTTTTTTTTTCGTTCTAGATACTGGTCATTTCAATGTCGGAAAGATTTGTTGGTTTTTGTCTGAATAATGAAAGTAGTTGAATGTATCAACGGAAATGATGAGAGGATCGATTGATCACGTAATATCTTCTTTACACATCTTAAATCCAGTTTGTTGTTGTAACTATATGTCATAGCAGAAAGATATATGAACTAAAAAGAAAAAAAGTCCAATATAAAGATAGAGGCAGAACCAGAGCCGGAACCAGAGATAATGAGAAATAGAATCCATATAAATAAATTGTGATATTGAAAGAGAGAGAGAAAGGAAGAAAGAGAGAAAGAGAGAGAGAGAGAGAGAGAGAGAGAGAGAGGCGAGCGAGAGAGAGAGAGGAAAAATAAGGAAGAAGAAGAAAAGAAGGATTAAATAAATTGAAAGAGAGAAGGAGAGAGTGAGATAAAAAATTAAAAGAAAAAAATTGTTCAAACATTACGCATTAGAATCAATATTTACTCGTGCCAGAGAAAAATAAATTGAATGCCACATATTGAATGCCATACGCAACCGCTAAGATTCAAGGTTACCATATATAATCGGAATGGTGCTGCTTAAAATTGAGCCATACACACATAGCAATGCGTTGTGTGTTTCATTTTTTTTTTTTTTTTTTTTTTTATTACATTTGGAAAACCTGTTATCATTTAGGCGTTAATCAATTTCATTGATAAACTCTTTCAGTTCAGTTGACGCATGTAGTACATTTTGGTGTTTCCGCGGGGTATTTAATGTGCACCATGTCAGTTTTGTCATTCGATGAACAAAGAGAAGATAAATAAAGAGATAGACAGAGAGAGAGTGATTAAGCGAGAAGAAGAAGATAGAGAGAGAGAAAAAAGAACTTGGTGAAATGAAAATGAAAGTCACTCTCGAAAAGAAATGCGTTTATCTTTTCAATGCTTTGCATGTTTTTTTTTTTTTATCTCTCTCGTCATTCTATTGATTTAATGATTTGTACATAGATTGAGTGTTTTTGTTTGGCAATCCAATAGTTAAAATCTATAATTCCATCGAAACTCGAAAAAAAAGCAATGGTAGTGCATACAGCATATTGCGCTGAGCACATTTAACATGTTATCTGCAACTAATTTATTTCTCAATGTACGCATACATTATAGCATTTCTTACGAAAGAATGAAAGAAAGAAAGACAGAAACGAAAAAAATGAAGAAGCATAAAGTATGTATCCACATATAGATTCATATGTTGCCAAATACGGAATCACGAGATACGATGATACAATCATTTGAATGAATTATGTTTTTTTTTTTTTTTTTTTTTTTTTTTTTCGTATAGTTTCCTTGCTCTCGCATCCCATGCCATCGATGATAACGATATGCATTCAGCGATATTAGATTTCAGCTTTATGGCTGATTAAAAAAAATCCGGTTGAAAGCAAAGTGCCGACGAAACAAACCGCGGCACATTTTTTGTTTCGATTTCATTTTGTTTTCATTTAGAACAGATGCGAGTTTCCATTTAAATCAATACATGCCTTACTCCATATCAAATGATAAAGAATTGGGTTAATCGTTTGGTTTGCACCTGAAAATAAAACACATATTCACATACACAAGCGCACACATCTCACTCAATCCCAACTGTCCTCGCCAAAACTGCATCCCATTTATACATTTAAAAATCAGTTTTCAACATAATCTTATCCTTTTTTTTTCGTTTCTTTTCTTGAAACATCGTTATCGTGTTACACACATCCTCAACATGCTGTTGATTTTTTTTTTTTTTTTATTCTATAAAACAACACCAACCTAAACGCAATATCAATTCAAAGGAAGTGAAAATGGTGCGCTGATAGAATAGAAGGAGGTGAAAATAATGTAATGTGTATTTAATATTAACTCGATGTATGTTTTTTTGTGTTGTTTTAATTTTTTTTTTTTTTTTCTTTTTATTTTTCGCTTTCTTTGCTTATCCACTCTTCCTTTTTTTTTCATCTCTTTCTCTCTTGCTCTCAATGGCTTTGTTCAAATTAACATTGTCTTTGCGTCTGGATAAACGCATAAAATTCTGCTCCAAATCCCCAAGGAGATACTTGGCAATGGATGGAAATATATTGTTAAGAAGATAAATAGTCTGCATTTTTGTTTCTTTTTCTCTCTCGTTTTCTTTTATTTTGTGGTTAATGTTTCCAAACTAGTTTCTTGTTTTTAAAAGTTTTTTTTTTTTTGTTTTTATCTAACCCATTCACTTCATTGTTTGAACCATATCCTTGAAATTGATACCTACGACAACAATCTTTTCGTTGTTCTCACTGTTCAGTCAGTGTAAAATAATAATAAAAAAAAGTACAAACAACAAAGAGAGAGCGAGAGAAAGAGAGAGAGAGAGAGAGAGAGAGAGAGAGAGAGAGAGAGAGAGAGAGAAACGGACACCATATTTCAGACAATAAATGCACGTCGACGACGACAATGATGAATAAATAAATGCAATGAAAATGTTCAATCTATCAGCTGATAAAATGAAAGTTATCAAAAGGACTAGAATATAAATGAATATTTCTGTTTGTTTTTCATCGTTGAATGATAAAACATAGAACCAGACCATATGATCCATGGTTTACATAGATTAGCCGGTGAGATTTAAATCACAGTAGAAAAAAAAAAACGTATTAAGACTGTGGTGGAAAGTCCTAATCAATTCAAGGAGAATGAATTTTTTTTTATTTAATGAAAAAGGCAAAATCAATAAAATTTCTACGACGTACAACTCTTTTCAATGCCATATATTCTACTGTTTTACAATCTTTTAGAAAGTATTGCTAAAAGGACTCCAAATGAGGAAGTTTTGGGATGTTGGGAACTGCGCGAAATGGCAAAGTGAAAAAAAAATTTATCAACATGGAAAGATCTATTGTTTTTGCAATTTTGAATTATACGTAATCAGATGATGAAATTAAAATTAATCTTTTAAGATATTTCGTGTAATTTCATACAATATTTATTTTAAAATATATATATATTATCGATTTTTACACTTTATGAGTTCAATACACAAATACGTAAGCAATGCTTTCATCCTCAGTGAGTTTTTGGTTTAAAATAAATTTAAAATTGGCAAATATATTGACAATATAATCAATGGTATAGTGTTGAAATAGTTACAATGTTTCTTTTGATTTGATATAATTTGTTTGAAAAAATGCATGGCTACAATGATGTTAATTGTAATATTTTGAAAAAATAGAATTTTGAATCGGACCAACATTCTCATTCATTATTTTATCCTTATACTTTATATAAAAAGATTTGTATGCGTTGATTTCATAAAAATTGTCATTGCTTTCAAAATACGTATTTGAGTATTGAACTCATAAAGTGTAAAAGTAGTGTAATTATTTTAATAAATATTATGATGAAACTGATTATGAATACACATAATCTGCATGTCAGAGACTTATTTTTTTCCAAAATGAAAATACGAAATTTGATTTGATGAATTTAAATACCTATGCTGAAAATAGCTTATAGGGTTTCAATTTTGCAAAAAGTGAATTCAATTTGCTAACTCTTTATTGAATAAACAAACATGGGAGAGGTCAATTATTACGTCAGTTGCTAACTCTCACCCCATTTACACATGAAAAAATCAAAAACAAGAAAAATAGTAAAAACAATAATCCGAATGATATATGTCAATTTATTTAAATCAGTATGATTGATACGCATTCAAAGATTATCACTCTATTTCTAGATATTGTGCGCATATAGTCCTTCATAAATAGATCAATATGCTTTGTAATTTTCCAAATCTTTCATTTGATTCAATAATGCGAACCCAGATGACAATCTGTGTAAAATTTTTATAAAAATTACATTAATTAGGATAGTAAAAGGAAACTAACAGCAACTATCTCTCTCTCTATCTCTCTTTCTCTCTCTCTCTATCTCTCTCTATCTCTACCTAACTCCCTACCTCCCTCTCTCTCTCTCTCTCTCTCTCTTTCTTTCTCTCTCTCTCTCTCTCTCTCTCTCTCTCTCTCTCTCTCGTTCTCTCTCTCTATTTCTCTTTCTCTCTCTCTCTCTATCTCTATCTCTATCTCTATCTCTCTATCTCTATCTTCTTTACATTCTTACGCGCTACTGCCATGCGTATACACAAAATTTACATAAACGAAATAAAAAAAAAAAAATTTGCAAGTAATGTTCACACAGTTTTGCAAAAATGATAAAAATGAATCTACGCATAAATCAAGTGGAATGAAAAAATGAAGCATTAAAAAAAACGGCGAGAATAACGACAGCAGAAACGAAAAAAAAAAAAATTATAAATCAACCTCGACTCAGAGACCACCTTGAATTTTTAATTTCAATATCACCTAATTTTTTTTTTTGTTAATCAAAAGCATAAATCTTATTTTCCTTTTCTTTTTGTAAAAAAAATTCGATTGGAGGGAATACGCTCTTCTTAACGCTTACACGATCACCGTGTACTGTATTAAATATCATAATTTTTACCGGGTAAACATTACAGTCTCAAGTTGTAAGGAGTGTAAAATGAAATTTAAACAAGAAAAAGAAAAACATAAAAAAAAAAATATTTATGTATATGCGAAGCATTAAAATTACAACTCAAACTGTGATCATAAATCATTCGCATAATTCCTTTTTGCCTTTGCAGATGATTGTCGATATGATCGATCCAACATTCGGATCAGGAAAAAGGCAAAGAGTGTAAAACAAAATTTACCCACATACACAAAAAGAGACACAAATACACACAAACAAATTAAACTTGATTTTTCGTTCACCTAGCATTCACTCTTGGTAACCAAAAATATATGTAAAAAAAAAAAAAAAAAAAAAAAAAATTTGCACACAACTCATTTTGCTACCGCTACAAACATGCCCCGCATTTCAATCTGCATTTTTACGCTCACAAATCATGCATACGTTATGTTTAAATCCCAATGACATCTATATTTTCGCTAAATTTTTTTTATTTATTTTTGTAAATTTTTAGAATCGATGAGAATCAATTTTGTTTTTCTTTGTCAAAATGCTTGACTTGGAAATTTTTATATTTAATATTCGAATTTTAAATGTATGCAATTTGTATTTGTCTACATGTACAGATTGTACACAATGTGCCTGATGTAGAAAAAAAAGTGCAATAACAATCAAACACCTTATGGACAATTCATTTCAAAAGACCAAAAGCAAAAAAAAAAAAAAAAAACACATATTTTTCAATCAAATGATTCATGTGTTCAATGAAATGAAATTCGATATGGCATTCAAATGCAGGGACTAAAATGAATGACAATACCTATTATGCACTTTCTTTTCAATTCATTCATAGACGGGGCCAATTTAATTTTTTTAAGTGAGACCTTAAAGGTTTTTTTCCCATCCATTTGTATTCACATGTATACGCACTTGTATAAAAGTGCGTAAAATGAAAATGTTCAAAAGCATTGGGGTTAAATTAGACCAAAGAATAAAAAAAAAAGTGCATGTACGGTTAACGAAGGGAATATTCAAAAAAATGAACGAATGGAAATGAAATTCATTCACAAGTGTGGTAAATCAGTAAGAAATGTACATGCCAAACCTGCATTAATTGATATCAAATATTGAACTCGAATTTGGTTTTCATTTATAGAAATTGTTTGAAAGAAAATTTTTTCATAATAAAACCAAGAGTGTTTCATTTCATTGAATGAAAAAAAATGCACTCTTTCTGAATAAAAATGTGAAATAAAAAGTTAGTGAGAAGGTAACCACCATATTGTAGGTCAAAAGTCATTTTTACGCGAATACATTAGAAATGAATGCGTGTGTGGCAAAAAAACAGGGGCAAAAAAAAAAATTCATTCATTGTTTTAATTGCACTCTGAAGAATTTCGTTTAGTTTGAAATACAAAAAAAAAAAAAAAAAAAAAAAACAATGTTCAAAATGGAACGAAGATTTTCGCTTTGCCATTGCGCGAAACAAAAGACTCAACTGAGACGACAAGCCTATTAGGGTTGCTGAACGGTAAACATCAATTTGAAAAAGACGAACAACAACAATAAATTGAAAAGAGACAAAAAGACCAGACAATATTCATTCATAGCCAATAAGCATATGCGAATAGCATAATCAAATGTAAAAAGCGACGATACAACGTGCAACACACAAAAAAGTACATAGAGTGGCAGTTCATCAAATTTTTGTTATCACTGAAAAAGGAAAAAAAGACACACACACACACACATTGAGTAAATTAAGAGTGCTTCGCGCGCGGCAAGTCACGTTGCATCAAACGAGCGCGCGCGACTTCGAAACGAAAGCCATTCGGAACACATACGAAAACCGATGAGGGAGAATAAAAAAACTGCCAAGCTTTCCATTTAGAGTTGGTTGAACAATTTTTCATTGTGTTGTAATATATATATATATATATATATATGTAATTAAATAATTGTTAATGAAACAATAACAAGAGCGCGAATGCTGAAGTGGCACGTGTTGCGTATGATATTTTATTACGGGGATCATTCATCCAATTATATTCCGTTTATCTATATGTAAATTTTGTGTTGGCGAACGTCAACATACACAAACGTTTAAGTGCATAAACACATCACTAATACACTCTCGCTTACACACATAATACGATAATAACTTTTTTGTTGTTGTTGTTGTTGTTGTTGTTGTTCAAACTGTTGGCAATTTTCCACCCATTCTTTTACATTCATATTTATTGCATTTGTAACTGTCACAGAATGGAATGAGTGAGCAGCTTTTTGTTTTATTTTAATTTTCTTCAATGAAATCGAAAATACGTACGAGAATTGTTTGAATTCTTTTGGAACAATGAAATGAACCGATTGAAATGCACATTTTGCCACCTCAATAACATTTACATAACGGCAATTCTATACGCTGTTTTTGTTTTCTACAACAATTCTCACGTGCACGTGTAAAAAAAATTTGTAAAAATGTTTTTGATATCAGGTGATTGGATGTTAAACAGATTTTGTCAATCTAATTTTAGATTTTGAATCATTTTTTGAATCAATTCATTCAAAATAAATTGGGAATGAAATCAACTGAAATGAATTTTGAATCAAGTCAATGAAGAATATTTTTGGGTCTATTTTATTTCCTTCTCTTTATATCCCTCTCTTTCTTATTTTTCCCATCATTTTCTTGTTTATTCTTCCTCTTTCTCTCTCTCTCTCTCTCTCTCTCTCTCTCTCTCTCTCTCTCTCTATCTCTCTATCTCTCTATCTCTCTATCTCTCTCTATCTCTCTATCTCTCTTTCTCTCTTTCTCTTTCTCTCTCTCTTTCTCTCTCTCTCTCTCTCTCTTTCTCTCTTTCTCTCTTTCTCTCTGTGTAAATCCTTCTTTTTCGATAAAAAAAATTCTCACTTCTTCAATCAGTGCTTTTGTTGATCTCTTTCTCCTGAAAATAAAAAAGTGGGGATAGTCTACACGCAACCATATATTCTTTTCATATGATCGCTTACGATTGGTTTATGTTTAACTTTTCTCCACATATTTAACACTACATTTGAAGAATTTAAAGGGGAAGAAGTGGAGAATATTTAAACATTCTTATGAATCATTTTCATAACATAAAAATCATTGGTTTAACTTTAGAAGATCAGCTGTGGCGGAGAGTGACAATTAAAAAATAAAAAAGAGGGGAGAGAATAAGAGAGAAAGCTATCGGAAAATGATAAAATTGCAATGGAATGAAAACGATTGTTGAAATCGGCATAATAAATTAATTTGATACGAAACAAACAAACAAACGCACGCATTAATGCATCAAATTTTTGTGCGTGAAATAAGACAAGCACTTAGCAACAAATGGACAACCAGAAAAAAAGTTACAAATATGAAGCAATTGTGTAAAGAACGTGGATCAGCCACACAATTTCATGTGATATTTGAGACCACAAATTCACCGAAAAAAAAAAACCACATCGCTATGAATGCATTCTCAAATGTGTATTGTATGAAAATCGAGAATGAAAAAAGAAAAAAAATTATGCGCATGTATTTATTTCATTTCTGATTGTATTCGTACGATTTTAAGCTCGTATTTAAATTCGATCACTACGAACTAAAATACAAATTTTGCATCGATTCATTTGAATGTTGGCCGTGATTGATGTCTGTTTGTGTTTTGTGGTCCATCAATATAAATTTGTTTTCCGTTCAAGTAATATATCACAATTTGCATAGTTGGCGCCAACGTTGAGAAAAAAAAAAAAAAGAAAAAAAAAGAAAGTTTAAAAATAGTTTGATTTCAACAATTTACGAGAAAAGCATTTTTAGAGTTTCACCTACAAAGAATCTAAACATTGTGATCATTGAAAACGGGTCAAAAAAAATATACACACGCATTTGCGCACACGAACAAAATAACCATATTGAAAATCCGGTAAAAAAACGTACAAATCATGCGTATGATTCAATTATTTGAATCCTTTGTGAGCGAAACAATGCATAATTTATCTCTTATCAACGGATTTTGAGCAGCGATCATTACGAAGAGATCAATTGAAAAAAAAAAAAAGAAAAAAAACGGCACAAACACACACGCACGCAATTTTCATCAAATGGAAAAGCGAACCTATTCACTAATTTGGTATGAGGAACAGTACAGTACGGTTGTTTTGAGGAGAGAAATTGAACACACAAACAAAGAAAAACGCGCACACATGTACATCAAGAAGGTAACAACACCCGCAATGTAATTGGATTGTTAGCAGTCGGCGACGGCGGCGCGTGTTTTTCTACACTCGCAAACGACGAAATAATATTAAGAGAAGAAGAAGATAAAAAAAAAACAAATCTAAAACTGTATACTAAAACGAAAGAGACATTGATACTGAAAGAGAAGAGAGCACATTCGACACAAACTTTGAAAAAGAAGAAGAAAAAAAAAGAAGAAGAAAAAAAAAAACAAATCACTTGAGAATGACAGTGCCTTCCTTATATCTTTCAACGATTAAATTCACACACATATCTTGATACACCTTCTTCTTCGGCCAGCCAGATACAGACAGATCCATCGGATACAGCGAACACACAATACGATATAAAACACTATACACTCAAATATATGCTCTGAATGCTCTCTTCATATATGTACTACAACCAGAGAAAGATTTCATACACGGTGTGTTGTTATTTTTCTCCTGCTTTTTTTTATAATCGTTCCATCGTTTTTCTTCACGAATGCTACCATCGCATGAAATTGAAATAACAATAATTATTATAATCATAACAATAATAATAAAAAAAAAAAAAAAAGAAAAAAAAAAGCATAAAGTATATGAACTGAACTGAGCATACTCAAATATATGTATATACATGTGAAAAAGAACTGTTTTAGTGGCAATCTCCGAACTGGTCTCATCGACACATATATAAACGAACGTTGTCGACCAAAACCATTCAGTTTACATTTTTGGTACCTGAAGATCGCAGTGGACACACAAGAGACAAAATATCACAAACACAATTTGTGTTTTTCTTACGTTTTGTTTCCGAAAAAAAAAAGAACGATACTCAGGCCAGCACACAGAATTTCAAACTGCGCTGAATTTTCACTCGAATCAACGAAACTTTAACGAGCGAATAAAAAGTTTGTTTCGTTTTCTTTTTTTTTTTTTTTTTTGCAAATTCAGGTGTTCCATTGCACGATTTAAATTCATTCAAAGCCATCTGAAATAAAGACAAAATACAAAAAGAATATCGAAACGATAACGAAAAAGTGGTTGGTGGACAATTGACAAAAAGCAAGAAAAAAAACGGTTACAATTTTTTTTCGGAAAATTATAAATCGCGCAGTGACTTTTATTCGTTAAATTCATGAACAAAAAAGAACGTTTTGTTTCTCGATAAATTTTAAACTGTTTATCGTTGCAATTGCCTAATTTGAGTGATAGATTTTAGTTCAATTATTATATACGAATTAAAAACTGAACACACTTTTTTTTATTCGGCATTTTCGCATTTTTTTTTTATGATTTTTGCTGACAAAAACAAGAATCCATTATTATTAATCATACATTTTGAATTAAAAAAAAAAAAAAGAAAAAAGCATAAATCAGAAGCAATCAACACATATTTAAAAACAAGCCTTAAATCCAACTACACACAAAAAAAAAAAAAACATACACACACACGAGAAAAAAATGACTCTGTTAACACTAATTTTGATGATCAGTGTCATTGCATTGTCATCATTCAATTATTTGAAAGTTTTGTACGAAGCGAAACGAAGAATTAAAATTGTAACGGTTGAAACGGTTAAAACGTCCAATGGTCAACAAAAGCAAAACACCACAATAAATGAATATTCACAGGCGCCTGGTCCACGTTATATTTTACCAATCCTTGGTAATTTAATTGAAATGGGCAAATATGCGGCACCATCAATTGCATTCACTGAATTAGCTAAAAAATATGGTGACATTTATTCAATGACTTTTGGCACAACACGATGTCTTGTTGTTAACAATTTGGATTTGATACGTGAAGTTCTAAATTTAAATGGAAAATCATTTGGTGCTCGACCAGATTTTATTCGATTCCATAAATTATTTGGCGGTGATCGTGGAAATTGTAAGTAAATATTTTATTTTTCTTTTGTTCTTTGATTATTTCATTTGTTTTTTTTTTTTTTTTTGTTTTTTCTTTCAAATCATTCATAACATTCAGTTTTTATCGCAAAATATTTCTTTAAAAAGAAAACACATTTCTTTTAAGACAAATCAAAAAATTTCATTTGCAAAAAATACCGATTTTCCACATTTAAATCGAAGTGAAGAAATGTGTTGTCGCAATTTTATGTGTAGGTTTATTTTTGTGGAAAAAATTTATCATATTCAATTGGATTTTCCTCTACTTCTTCTTCTTCATCATCATCATCATCTTCTTCGTTTGGTTCCACTGACCGTGAAAATCGCGCCACCAAACCAATGCCTGAAAATGGCATACACCTGTATATTATACATTAATAAACAAAATTGATATATATATATATATTTCCAATTATTTATTGTATTGTAATGTATTGGATCGAGCCGAATCAACGTTTTGCAAACTATAAATTGCATAGTGTGAGTAGGTTTTTGTTTGCACTGACCATCAGTTTGCCTCATCAAACATTATTATTTATTAGAGTAGCTGCATAAATTGTGCAAAGAAAACTAAAACACCATGCACAATATTGTACAAACTTGTGTGCATTCATAATTCATGCAGTCAATCATTTCACAAAATATCGAAATGTTGATAGACAATATGCCGAACCAAGTTCACATCTTTATAATGCAGTATGGTAGTAAGAAAAGGAGAAAAAAACCGACCACTTGTGAACAGAGACAAAACAAAAGCAATATCGATCGAAATTCAACAAAATAGTAAAAAATAAAGTAAAAAAAAAAAGTAAAAAATGCAATGTTAAAGCAATTTAAATTATTCAGTTGATTAGTGGAGCTTTGGAAGCATTTCAATAATTTTTTTTTTTTTTTTTTTTTGTTCTTGTTCAGCTTCCATTGCTTTTATTTTCGATGATGAAGAATCGAAAAAGAAATAAACAGTGATTTATTCTTATTTCACACATATCGGATGCTTATTCGCTTGAGCAATGGCTAAGCTTCTGAATGTTTTGCACTTCAATACCAAGTGAGTTGGATTTTGGTTTTTTTTTTTTTTTTTTTTTTCTTGAATTGTTGGTTTTGGATTCGGTTGAATGTATGAATTTCAAGCTAAAGCAACACGGGCGAGAGAAAAAAGAAAAAAAAGAAAAAATAAAAAGAAAACATCAACTTATCTAATCGGTAAAGAACATGCACCTCATTTCACGCTGTCTCACAAATGGGCACGCAAACGGACACTGATTTCAATCGAAATAAAAAGTAGCATCACAATGTTTGTGTGTTTAAAATTGGTTCTGTTTCCAGATGGGTAAATGAATAACAAATGAGCAAATTGAACAATATGAAATAAAATGGAAAATCAATAATGCATTAAAGAAAAACAAACATATATTGAACACACACACTTACTGAAATGAAAAAAAAAAAAAACACGGAAGAGAATCTAGAACTAATACAATTAATTGTTCGCGCCACCATGTGTATCGACTTGATTGTAATTAAATCAATAAGATTGATAGGTGATCGTTAAAAGAAAATGCGATGCACATGATTACATAATCACCACATTTTCTTCATTTGTTTGCATTGGCCTTTCACTCAGTGAGCATTGACAAGAAGATGTGTGTGCTACCTGTTTCTTCTTCTTCTTCTTCTTCTTCTTTCTCTTCTTCTAATTCTCATAACTTGTTGACAGAAAAAAAAAACAGATTGTTAAATCATTTTTTTTTTTTTTTTTTTTTTTTTCGTGGATCAACATATTTCGGAATTGTATTATTATGGCATTTTCAATATGGTTAAATAAAATATTGAATTTGTACATGATGGTTTAATCAGTGTGCTTTTTCTTATCACTAAACCATTAAATATTCAAATAAAAATCGAAATTTTTGAAATCCATCCGTTCAAATAAAATTATCAGTTCAATACATACAATTTTCTTATTTAATCAAATTATCATTAAATATTTACTATTTACCGTGTGCATCGAAAATGTAAATGCATCGATATATTACTATATAGTAATATATCCCAAGCAACATTTAGTAACGAAAATATGTCAGATTTAGGCATATGTCCAAGGTTGATTTTGGGGTCGAAGATCACCGTCACAATTGAGATAATTCCGCTCTTAGTTAAAGTGCATGAAACAAAAGAAAGCTGAAAAAAAAAATTACATTAGTTTTTTGAATATGTGCGACAATAATTGTCAAATGGAAGCTTAAAAAATAAATTGATCATAGTTTCACACACTGAATGTCATCCAAACAAAACTGTGCGATTAGCGATCTGGCTTCGTTCTTGGATCAAATCTGCCGAAACATCTTGCACAAGTTTGCGACGTAAAATATTCATCGACAAACACAACAAATGAATGGCCGAGTTTTTTTTATACTAGTCAAGAGCTTTCACGTACCTGGGCAGATGCCTTGCGTTTTTTGATGCGATTTCAGCGGCTCCAATAAATACCAGCGACGGCTCATTCTTCGGTAAGCATCTTTGCTGTGTTGTCGCTTTCTCGATTTGACTCGATGTAATGATCGACATCAAGTCGTGCGTATTTGCGTGCGGCATAAACTGCCATTCCTTGTCTCATCAATTTTATGCGAATCTCAAGGTATGGTCTCAATGTTGAGCCACGCGGTGATAGAATGCGAATTGGATTAGAATGCAATAGAATACACGCTGTTCGATTTCTGTGAAGTCTTTGGTCGTACCTTCAGCATTGCGATCACATATACTCTGCTTGGCTCCCCAATGATATTGATGATTGGGTATTGTGATCAGGCACTGGTTTTTGCATAGATTTTGTATGGCATAGATAGCGACATGCAGATACCGTTGCAAGCATAGCCGAACCAAAGCCTTTGGTCATTGCTTCGGCTATGCTTGCATAGATATCTGCATATCTCTATCTATGCCATACAAAATCTATGCAAAAACCAGTGCCTGATTGTGATGTTCTCCTGAATTAAAAAAAAAAAACACAGAAAATTTCAATCGCATTTTTATTGTGTGTTGACGTTTCAAAGAATCGTTTTGAATCAAAGTATTTCAATATTCACTTACCTCCTTGATTTTTGTAAAGAATATTATTCCAAAGACAATCATGGATGTCTGTCGTACTGCGGCCAACCACATTTTCATGCCCGGATCGATGGCGATAACATGCTTAAATTTGGGTGCTCTATGCATTTCACGGATCTTTTCAAGGTGATCTTGTATTTCTTCAGTTGATTTCTTTGGCAAATCATACAAAACCGATATCAAAACGCTATTCGTGAGAATTTGGCCATGAAACTGTTTCTTTTTGCAAATCTGCTTGATTTTATCGATGTTGAAAATCATTCTCACCCACAGTTCCGTTTTATGTTGTCTGTAGTAGGATTCACTGAACATATTCTCTTTTCCCGTTTTCGGATTGATGTATTTTGGTATTAGTTCAAATTATTTTGCAAGATTATACATAACTTTGTGATCGATTTGTATGTTTTTCAACTGATAATTGCACAATGGAAACTCAATTGCACAATGGAAACTCAATGAAACTATTCACTTTTGGCAGTCGCGGTATAATTGGCATTCGATTTGCAACAGGATTTTTGTTGAATGCATTAAACACAATCAAAATGGTGGATATGATATCAACTTACTTCTTTGAAATCACAGCTACTTCCGATTTTGTCGTTATGATTCAGCAAGAAATCAATGCGATGTCAATATGCATATTTGTTTACAAATCACAAAAAAACCATTTTCGAAGCAGGCGAACAACAAGGCTAACAATACCAACATTATGATCATATTCAATGAAGCGGCATTCCATTGTATTGGGAATTTAATCTCAAATTATATGACGATGTTGATTCAGGTTGTTGTATGATGATGCAGTTCAAGCATACGATTCCATATTCCTTGTTTGAAATTCGTGAATGTATTTATGTGTTGAAATGTCAAAAATCCTATTTCGAATGTTATTGTTTCGAATCGGAATTTTCGGTACTTACACTGAATTCAGTTTCTTATTTTAATCATTCAACATAATAATATTTTAATTAAATATCAATTAGTTAAAATCTTTCACAAACTCAATGAACATACGAAATTTGATTCTTATTCTTATCAGTTTCAATAGGATCCAATGATATTTTTTTTAAAAAACAGTGAAAATTGAATGTGGCACACCATTACACGTGTCTTTATTACAAATCACCTGATTTTAGTCATATTCCAATGGTAGAAATGGGTGAGAATGCGATCAATTTATCCACAGAAATGAGTAAAAGCGTTACATATTCTAACTCTAAATTTAACTAAAATCGTTACCTGAATGTTCGTTGGGATGATACATATGTACTGTGTTATGATGACGATAATAAAAAACAACAAAAACAAAAAACAACAACTCACACACATAATAAAATAATTACAGTAACAATAATTACAAAATGGCCATATGTTATTGGCTCTCTGTTTCACCTGAGCGATAAGTGTGGATAGTTCACTCGACGATACCATTCAAAGACAATTTAATGAAAAGAATACTGTCTATTTCTTTATAAAATAGAATAACAAAATAGAACAGCAATAATGAGGAAATTGAATGGAGAAAATAATAAAAAAAAACAACAACAACAACAACAAACACACACAGAGAGAGATATACATGAGAGAAACACCAAGAATAAATACATAAAAATAAAACGCTAGTCGCAAAAGTTTCATTCACAAAAGGAGAAATAAAACTGATCTTAGCTAACATCACACCGTGGCCTTTCATTCTTTCGTACAGTATTGGTATCAGTCTGTTGTTTACATTGTTTATACTTTATGGATTGAATAATATTGGAGAGAAGGAAGAGACAACCGAAACATTCTACTTGCGATCATGAGATGGGTTTTAATTTAATTTTTATATTTCATGTTGTTTTGTTGCTTTTATAATTTTTCTTAATCATCATCAACATCTTTTTTTTTCGCTCCATTCAAGTGCACACAGTCTATTTGCAATATAATTTCTGTATGTGCGCGTGCGTTCTGTATTTTATGAATAACATTTTTGCTTTTCAATAAAACATCTATTAACCGCGCTCACGCGCCACTTATGATCAGGCGCAGAAATTCACACCGTTAACATCGTATTTATATATAGATGCACATCTTATCACTGATTTCGAATTGTTTGTCTTTCGATTGTTTTGCTAGGGGTTTACGATTACTTGGAGAGACTTGCAAGTTTTTATTTTTGACACTTTTTATAATACAATCAAACTGTATTGTATGAAATACTCGAAAAGACTCACGAGTTCAAGGGATTTGTGTGAAAGAACTCGTATCCACTTGCAAAAACTTGACCAATTTCACGAGTCACATCGTCCTAGTTATTTTGTATCTTATTCTTTTCGTTTATCATCTTCGGGCTACTGTTTCCTAAACAATCAATCAATCAATTGGTTTTGTGCATATATAGAGTAGAAACAGCGGTATTCATTCAGTGTCTTTTTCTTCCCCCTCTCTCTCTCTCTTTCTCTCTTTCTCTCTCTCTCTCTCTCTCTCTCTCTCTCTCTCTCTTCTTTCAGTGTGTGTTTTATTTTTGTGTCACTATATAAATCTTTATTGTTCTATTTGCTTAAAGCATATCCATTGAAGTAGAAGAAAAAAACAGAAAAAGAAAATTTTTCAAAAAAAAAAAAAAAAAGTGTATATAGGCAGAGAGAAACATATGGTTTTATTTGTCTAATTCGATTCACGGTTTGTTTTTGATGGTTTATTGTATTCGTTACATAAACTACCATGGTTCGTTTATTCAAAATCCGAAAAGATGTCGAGAAAAAAAAAAGAATGTTGTCCGAAAAGAACATACTAAGGCAAACATTGTGCAGAACAGAGCCAATTTTTGTGAAGATCTATTTGTTTTGTCAAAATTTCGAATGCATCTTTATGCACACAATCTTTTAGAATTTTTTTTTCCTATTTCATATCAAATACATACAATTGCTTTGTTTTTTCCAATGTGAATTAATCATAACTTTTTTTTTTTTTTTCTTTCATTGTTTCATTTCAATAGCTTTGGCATTATGTGATTGGTCACCATTACAGCAGAAACGTCGAAATTTAGCTCGTAAACATTGTTCACCACGTGATACATCATCATATTATGCAAAAATGAGCGATGTCGGTTGCAGTGAAATGAAAGAATTTATGAATAAAATTGCGGAATGTATAACGCCCGGCAAGGATTATCATTTAAAATCAATAATAAATGAAACCTGTTTCAATATGTTTAGTCAATATATGTGTACGACACGTTTTGATTATGATGATGTTGCATTTCAAGGAATTGTACGTCATTTTGATGAAATTTTTTGGGAAATTAATCAAGGATATGCAGTGGATTTTCTACCATGGTTGGCACCATTTTATAAACAACATTTAAATCGTTTATCATCGTGGTCAACAAATATTCGTACATTTATACTCAGTCGAATTATTGAACAACGTGAACTTGGTTTAAATTTAGATGAACCGGAACGTGATTTTACCGATGCATTATTAAGAAGTTTAATACAAGATCCAGAAGTCGATCGAAATACAATTATTTTCATGTTGGAAGATTTTCTTGGCGGTCATTCAGCTATTGGTAATTTAGTAATGCTAATATTGGGCTATATTGTTTTATATCCGGAAATTGGTGAACGTATACAAAATGAAGTGGACAGTGTAACAAAAATGGGCGAAAGAAAAGTTACATTATTTGATATTGATAATATGCCATATACGGTATCAACAATTTATGAAGTATTACGTTATTCATCATCACCAATTGTTCCACATGTTGCAACAAATGATGTTGTCATTTCTGGTTATGGCATTTCAAAAGGAACAATTGTTTTTATCAATAATTATGAATTAAATACAAGCCCAAGATATTGGATTGAACCAGAACAATTTAAACCGGAACGTTTTCTAGAATATGTTCCAATTCATAAATTACAACAAAACACAATAAATACCACTAAACCAACACTTACATTTAATCGTATGCAATCTGAATCCGATTCAGCTTCTGATTCAGGTGTTGAATGTGATGATATTGATGCAACAAAATCATCATCAACATCATCATCATCATTATCATCATCATCACCATCATCATCACCATCGATGGTACACTCAAAATCAAATGCAGAACATGTAAAAACACACAACAGTAAAGTATTTAATAATATTACTAAGGAACAGAATGACAATTTTAAATTGCGTATTCGAAAAAATATTCCACATTTTTTGCCATTCAGCATAGGTAAAAGAACTTGCATTGGTCAAAACCTTGTGAGAGGTTTTAGTTTTATGATGATAGCAAATATTTTACAAAAATATAATGTAAGCATTAGTGATAAAAGCCTGCTCAAAATGTATCCAGGATGTGTTGCAGTTCCAACAGACACATATCCGCTTGCATTGACGCCGCGCACACATTAGAATTTTTTTTTCTTTTTTAAACGGCTATTAAACAAAATGATATGTTTTTTTCACACTCTTTCTCTTAATATCTCACTGTCTCTCGAAATGAGAAAAAGTGGAGAAACTGGCAAACAAAACTGTCGAAAAAAAAAAAAAAAAAAAAACAAAAAAACAATTCAATAGAAAATGAATTAAAGAATTTAACTAATGCGCGCATTTTCATGCTCTCTTATTTATATGCGTCTAATTTGAAAATAACTATGAACTTTGTGATTTCGATTTAAAAACAAGCAACATATTTATAAAAAAAAAAAATTCATTTCATATGTGAAACCAATTTGGTTTATATTATAGTGACTAGTTATAGAAAAGAAAATGAATAACTCAAACCGAACGCAGACTTAGTGACAAATTTCAGTTTGATTGTTGATCAATTTTACTTGAAATCAATTGAATAGGCAATAGCATTCGTAAAAAAAAAAAAAACTATTTTGAAAAATTGGCGTCAAAACATTTTGTAAATAATTTTCACTCAACAATGACGTATAACAGACATTTTGCACTCAATTAGAGCCAAATGGAGGAAAAATAGAGGAATTTTCAATCTAATTTTTTTTTTTTTTTTTCAAATTCATTTTTTCTCCTTTCAATTTGTACTAATTGTAAAATGTCTAAATACCATCGCAGCGATGTCAAACGCAGTTTCCCCTATATCCCATATATAGAATTGGTAATAATTTATTATTTTAATCAAATTGATTAGATATCATTCAATTATTATTTATGAGAAGAAAAAAAAATAAACAAAAACAAAACAATGAAAACCGTATCAATTATTAGTTAAGAATAAATGAATGAATAAGACAACAAGTGCAAAAATATTTAATATGAAAATCATCAAACACAAATATATAATATTCAAACAAAACAAACCATATCAAATAAAAAGAAAACTGATTTTATATATAGATTCTATCAGATGTATAATGAAACAATTGATTTATCGATAAGACTGAACTATTTTTTTTTTTTTTTTTTTTTTTTTTTAAATAAACAATTAACAAATAATTATATAATTATATAATTTGACAGATGAATTTATATAGCAACTAATTGCTGGAATTAAAATTAAAATTTCAATGAAAAATGTCTTTGATTTTTTCTTTTTTTGTATTTATTTTAATTTGATCAATCATGAAGATCTAATTAATGAAAAAATGATTATTTCAATTCTGTTCAAAGGTTTTCAGGTCACATTTATAAAGTTTTAAAACCAACCAAGTTGAAAATCATTGATATTTATGAATTTTCAATTTCATTTATCATTTCAAGTGGAAGAATGTCAGTGTTCATAAAATTTATCATGAAATATTTTCCCTCTTCTTTTTTTGAAATCTTCATCAGAACTTCTGATTCAGAAGCATTTAATTTTTTCATTTGAATTTGAACTTTGTAAGTCTGTGTTGAAGATAATAAAAAAAAATATAGTTCTTATGATTTAGGGAAGAAAAGTTGGCTGCTTTTGTATTAAATTATTTATTCCCGATCAATTTTCAAAATATTATCACATTATTAAGATCTCATCAATAAAAAGTTGACAATTCTGAAGGAATTCATCATATGAATGTTGGAGTATTTGAGATCAATTTTACATTTGTATTTTGATATTTTTCTATTTCTTTTATTTTCAATGAAAATGCGTTTTCTCAGAAAACGCATGCATCAAAATGGAAATGATGACAGTAGTATGAAAAACTCACTTTCAGGTCCATTTCTTAGTATTGAACACACACACACACACACACACACACACACACACACACACACACACACACACACACACACACACACACACACACACACACACACACACACACACACACACACACACACACACACACACACACAAAAAAAACATACATAAAGGAGGGGCATGACACACACACATACACATATTCACACCTACATACATACATTTTCTCTCTTCTCTTCTTGACCACACCTCCGAGAGAGAGAGAGAGAGATAGAGAGGCAGAGAGAGAGAGAAAGAGAGAGAAAGAGAGGCAGAGAGAGAGAAAGAGAGAGAGAGAAAGAGAGAGAAAGAGAGGCAGAGAGAGAGAGAGAGAGAGAGAGAAAGAGAGAGAAAGAGAGAGAGAATATATGTCCTTCAATTACGAAGTAGAAACACATATACTATTTCTCTCTCACTCACTCACTCACTCAATATTATCAAGCATATAGAGAGAAACAACGAAAACACGTCTGAATGATGTGATCAATCAGATGCAACTGATCGTGTTTCATATGTGATGTATGCACCTTTTTGTTGACAATTGTGGTGTGAGTGATATTCAAACCAATACATATAAAGTATAGAGTGGACTAAAAGAAAAAAAAGAGAGCATTGTATATACTGTGCATATGCTGTGCTCTCTTTTTTTCTTTTCTATCTGATCATGATCATCCGTATCTGATATGGCAACGGACCTCTTTGCCATGTATTTTTGTTGTTGGAATCGAAGTGAGTGTATGATTGTTTTTATGCATTCAAAGTAAAAAAGTTTACCTTTGTTTTCATGTATTTAAAGATATGTGATATATCTACCGGTTTTCTCTATGTGACTATCAAGTAACAAATACATATAAAGTATAGAGTAGACTAAAAGAAAAAAAAGAGAGCACAGTACATACTGTGCATATGCTGTGTGCTCTCTCTCTCTCTCTCTCTTTTTCTTTTCTTACCATTCATCAATCGTATCTGATATGGCAACAGACCTCGTTGCCATGTATTTTGTTGTTGGAATCGAAGTGAGTGTACTATTGTTTTCATGCATTCAAAGTGAAAAAACTACCAAGCTTTCCAAATGTAAACAAAAGATCAAAAATGCGTCAAGTTTTTTTCCATACAATGAATGAGAAACTTAATTCTAAAGGTTGTATTGAATCCATGCATTATTTTAGTGAGGAAAATAAGGTAAACAATTCTAGTTTTTCTGTCAATATATATATATTTTATTCCACAGTTGATTGTATATTTACACATTTCCATGTTACAATGCTCATCAATATAGATGATATGATTATTAAAAATGATAAAAAAAAATGTAATATAAATTGCTTCAACTATTTGATTATTTTTTCGTGATAATTCATATGAGCGAGTTATTAACCTGAAATAACAAATTCATTTTGTATCATTAACGAACTAGAAAAACTATTTTTTTGTTTTTTCCAAATTGAAATTTTATTCACTAAATATGAAAATTTTTAAATGAAGCAAATTCAAAAAAAAAAAAGAAAAATATTACTCTTCACAAAGGCAAATTTTTTTGTTTTCATCATACAAATATTTTCTTAAATTAGAATTTTCAATCGCATTACATAAAATGCAAATACCATCAAATGAAGAAAGGTATCGGGTTCGAGGTGAATCTACTAACACATGATTATTTGTTTTTAATCCAAAAGTACATTCGCAAATTAATTTGAATACGTGAAAATTAGTATCGTTCCTTTTTAAGAAATACTGAAATACGAATTTCATTAATAGAATATCATAAAAAGTAAATATTTCAGAAATATCATTATCAATAGAAAAAGTCAAATCTTTAAAATTATATTGGATCAGGTCTAGTATTGAACAATAAATCCACTCTTTCGAATTGATGTACGTTTCAGCAGCAAGTTGTTTCAACGATCGCGGCTTTGATTTTGTCGATCTACATATTAACAATCTGTTTGTAACATTTGCATAATCCATAACTTTCACTGGTTTAGCATAAACGTATACATTTTGACATTCATATCTTTGTGGTTTTCTTACAATTTCTTTATAAGTATTAAGAGAAATACGCTTTAAAGCAAAAAAACGGTTGAATGATTTATATTTCGTTAGAACGTTAAAGACAATAAAAAGTTTAAACCTAGGGGCTTCTTGCAAAATGTCTACAAATAGAATATTTGTACATACCGATAATAAACAACGATTTTTGATTGTTTGTCACGCTTATGAAAGAATATGGAGAATATGGCGTGAATAAAATGAATATATTTGTCTAATGATTTGACGCCAGATTTTTTATTTTCAAAAATCGTCAAATTGTCAAATTTGAAATATCATAGAAAATTTAGCATTTTGATTCATACGGATGTGAAATTTGAAAAAAAAAAAACAATTTCAACTACCAAAAAGTCCAGCATTTATTGTAATCAATATTTTTTTCCAAATTGGCAACCGTAATATTATATATTTAATGAAATAAAATAAATATATTTAACATAACCTCACTTTTATGTAACAAGTATTGTGTGACGAATTGAGTGTTACCATCATTAAATATTGTTTTTATTTATACATTTACGGCATAAATGTGAGGTTATGATTATCATATTTAATGTTAATTGATCAAATATATAAGGTTTTGGATGATAAATTGAGAACAAATGTTGATTATGATAAATTTTGGAATTTTTTGTACTTGAAATTATATTTTTTTTCTCGAATTCCACTTCCACGAAGATCGAAATATAAAATGTAAAATGCTCAATTGAACCATTGAATTGTACGAAAATGCATGCATATTGACGTAATAGTTGAATATTGTGTTGTTGTTGAGAATATTACAAAATAACATGAATAAAGAAAATTTTCAAAAAAAAAATACTGTTTTTTCAGAATTTTTTGATTGTTGAATTCCCCTAGGTTTAAACATTTGTTTTGGAATATGTTTCACAAAATCGTTACCATACATACACTGAACAATATCTAAATAATGATGTAATAATTCACGTATTAATTTTTTGTTGTTCAATACTTAAACTATGAAAATATCTATGATGATCTAATTTATATTCTATAAAATTAAACTTTTCTGGAAATGTGAAAACTGGAACCTTATCACTAGAGTATATTAAATCAAATTTTTCGTCATCAATTAAGTTTGACATTGTGGCAATGAATCATGAAATCCAAATGAACCAAATACAGCTTTTATTCTAGTGAATAGAAGTAAACAAAAAAAATATAAATATATTTTATATTTTGGATTTACTTTTGTTATTTACTTTTACTCACCTATGCATTGGCGATCTCTTTTTCCATTTGAGTTTGACTTACAATTCTAATAATCCAAGATCTGATAAAAAAAACAGAGAAATAGATAATTTATTCTATTTCCAAAAATCAAAAAAAACTTAAATAAACTCACTTGTTATTTTCACGTTGTCCACCAAAGTATAAATAATTGTTTTCATCAGAACAGTTTAAGTTATTTAAATCGTCTTTATTGAGTGCTCTCATGAAATATTGTGGTAAAAATACCACTTTATTTTCAAGTTCCACTAAGATGCTTTTATCAACATCAACATCATCATCATCAACAACAACACGATCACCACTATTACCAGCAGTTGAATTTTTTGCAAATCTATTTTTCACTAACCGAAAACACTCTATTTTGTGATATCCAACCGAAAGTTTTCCATAACCATTATAAGGTTTAGATGTTGCACCAATCGATCGAAGTTTTGCGATTGCACTCATTTTTTAGAAAAAATAAATGTGAACTCAAATAATTTTACACGCAAATTTTTGATTGAATCAACAAAACGTTAGAAACAGAAATGACCACAAAAATAGAAATACATTGCTTATAAACCATTCTTTCAGAAGTCATTTCTTTCTATTCTTATGCGACGATACACACACACACACACAAACATACACACCTTATTCATAAATACATATTTCATATATGCAAAGTAAAACACCGTTCCATCATAAAAATCATATTCTTTAATTGCTACTATTGTGACATCGGTGCAATAGAAATCTGTGTGGTCTTAATTATATTTTTTAAGCATGACAAATTTTTCGATTTGCAAATACACATGAACCTATTTTAACTTTGTGCTAGCGAAATAACATTTTACAATTTAAACATCTATTTACTTCCGTGTTATTCTTTCAATATTTCCTAGTTGTTCATAACAAATAAATATTCTCAGATCGATTTTCCAGTGCATTTGTTACTAATTCTCAGTGAAAGAAATGAAATAACATATCATTATCGATACAATTTCAACACTGTTACATTTCTTTTGATTTTGATATGATTGCAATCTGCGAACTAGAATAATATTTAAATAATACGGTGCAAAAAATCAACAACAAATAGCGATTGAGTGTGAAACGGTGAAGAGCAAAAAAATGGAAATAAATGATCAAGAAAAAGCACATGAAAAATTAGAAAAACATAAAATATTATGTGAAAGAATTAATGAATGTGCAATTGAAATGACGATCGTTGGAAAGAACTATGAATCATTCAAAAATTACAAAAATGAACTTAAAGTGTCGTTCATTGTATATGCTGATACGGAAGCATTGTTGAAAGAAGCCGAAACAGAGGTCTTTAACCCAGATTTCTCAACACATGCTTATCAACATCATGTAATGCATAGCATCGGTTATTATTTCAAGTATGAAATTGATGAAATGAAATCATACTATGCAAGTTATCGTGGAACAAATTGCACTGAATGGTTTATGAATGAATTGAAAGAAATTGTAAATAAAGTCTTTGAATTTTTGGATGATAGAAAACCGATGAACGTTTTAACAGAAGAAGAAGAAAGAACATTTGAAGGGTTGGGAGTGAAAGTGGCCAAGAAAAAGTTTTAAGTAAAAGTGTCCACACTCCATACAAAACAGCATGCAATCGCCTTATAAATTGTACGGAGAGTGGACACTTTTACTTAAAACTTTTTCTTGGCCTTTTTCACTCCCAACCCCTCATTTAATGAATCAACTGTTTGTCATATATGCAAAAAAAGCTTCAGGAACGAACAAACAGAAACCGATATGATTCGAGTGAGAGACCATTGCAATTGATGCACAATTTATTTCGACTTGCTTTCGTATTTAAGGCTGCTTTTCCTTCTCGATGAATTTTTTAAAAAGGTTGTAAGCATTTGTCGCATACTTGTGATGTTTTAAATTCTTCTACAAACATTACATCTGTATTTCTTTTCTTTTTCAATGCGACGGCTAATTTTCTGGTCCCTGGCCTCTGGACATCGGCGTTTTTTTTTTAATTATAGAATTGGGTGAAAAATTTGCACCTCCAATACAAACAAGGCTATTATCATTGGCAACAAATCGGTTCACAATTTTGTCGATTGTTTTCTGCTTGGCGAAATGTGCATCGAGATCAAGTTTTGCAACTCTGTTGAATAATTACAATTTATCATTTGAAACATAATCGAAATTATTTGTGTTTTGAAACACAATCGAGAGTATTTATTGTTTGAAACACAATTTCAAATCTTACTTTTTATCACACCACGCATCAATTCCATCTTTCATTACTTTCAGGCGATGTTGAATATAGTGTATCCATCCATTTTTGGTGTTCGGTGATGGTTCAAATTCATAAATGTCTCTATTGTTTCTATCTGCTGCTGCTCTATCTTCAAATTCTTTCGTCAGTGATTTCAATCTTTTTTGCCGTTGCTTGTCACCAATCATGTGATAATATTCTTTAGAAGATATTTTTAATAAATCCTCTGTTTCTTCTTTTGAATTTATTATAACACCACTTAACCAACATTTCATACCAGGATCAAGTCCAATTTTTCAAAAATCTGAGCTTATATTTATGTTTGCTGCTGTTGGACTGCGTAAAATTGAAGATCTTTTTGAACTGATGTTCCGCCTGAAACAGGGGCGGTTAATGTGTCTGTGTCATTCTTTGATAGCATTTTATTTAATTTATTTTTATTGTTCCCTGTATTCATTTTAACTTTTTGAATTGGTTGCTTCTTTTTTTCACTATGTGAACTATCAAATGTACTATTTGAATAGCGACCGCTAGCATCTGAATGAGATTCTCTTTCGCTTGATAAATTTGACGATGGTCTTATTGATAATTTTTTCATTTTAAGACTATTAATATTTGATGTGTTTGCTTCGGATGAATTATTTTTCTATATAGATTATTTCTATTAATTATTTTTCGACATAGATGGTTTCACAAAATATTTGTTAGATTTATTTCGAACAGTTTTAATTTTGCTGGTAATTTTATGAATTTTAGCCGTTACACATATATTTGTGGGTATTTCCTCAGTGATACTTTGATCAGCTGCTGTGATTGATTCAGTTGAACAGCTTGGTTGTGGTTCTAATTCTGTTTCAATGGATGAAGTTTGTGTTCAATATGATTGACAGTGTTGGTACGTTCAATTATGGTTTTTTTTTTTTTACAAATATCCAAGAGGAATTTCAAATTCGTTCTTAATTGTCTTTGGTATGTAAATTTAATTTATTGGTTTTTTTTTCGTTCATTTATGAATTATGTAATGTTATTATAAGATAATATTTACCTTTTTATTTTTCAACACTTTGCACCTTTTGGAATGCGGATCAGGGAATAATTCATAAAATCTATGTTCATGCTCTTTTTTGAATATTATGGAATAAAGTAATTGTAAGTAAATCAATACGTCTTCCTTCTATCGAATGAACCAACAGTTCTCGATGATAATAAATAGTATTTTCTAGCTTCTCATTTGATTGATTTTCCAAAACATTAATTTTCAATGCAGATTCTTGAGTTGGTGTCATTTCATTACTTGTAATATGTAGACATTTAAATTTTTGAAATTGAACACAATAAAAATTGTAAAATAATTTTTAAAATACCATTTTGTTTATTTTCATCACCTTAAGAATCACTATTCTCACAATTGATTTGATTGCAGTTGACATCGATTTCGACATTCAGACGTTGAAGAATGTAGTTCATTTCATGTTCTGATTTTTGGTATAGGCTATCAAAGCATGCCAATTGATTTTGGCAATCGGTATGAGTGAATGGGAACGTAAATGCATAAATAAAACTTTGTCATTATATCCGAATGTGGTTTATGTAAAAAACTTAGTACAAATGCATTATCATCATTCACCTGAAAATAAATACAAATTTTGTAATTTGAAATATGCGTGAATGTGTTGAATATATTTAAAATTTGGCTAAATTAATTATAATAGTTCAGCAAATCAAATAAAATATTGAAAGCAATTTGAAAAACCGAATAACGTCTTTTTTTTCAGCAATTTAAAACTATGGAAAACAACTAACAGTATAGACGGGCGAACATTTTGTGCGCTCTCATTTGCCAGTATCACCAACTAGAATAATCGGATGCATTTCTTGGCTAAAGAGTTTTGATTGACAATATTCAATTTACACACTTTGTTCGGCTCACCGACTGAAAAATGTGTAAGCAAATTATGATTTCACCAAATGTGATTTCGAAAATTTTTCATTTATTGCAAATTCACTCTCGACGAAGCAACAATTCATTGGAATACAAATACACATGCGATGGTATCGACATCTTTTGAAAATGATGAAAATTATAAAAATGAGTCACGTACTAAACGATTTATTGCTATAGTCAAATAGGCTTTTATGTATTGACATACCATATACATACATTTGTCAGCATGTATGAAAATGTGTGCGTATGATTGTATTTACGCCCAGTATTATGTATTTGTATACATTTGCAAGAAAAACCTATTCACACACCTTCAAATGTTCGAGAGTATAAGGTGCATTCATTCATTCAGTTGACTCCATTGTGTTTAGTTTTCATTTTTTTTTTTTATATATATGTCAAACGGCGTTAGTCATCGCAAGTGAAAAGAAATTTTTTGTGAACAGAAAATTGTTTTTTTTTCGTTTGTTGTTATTAAGTGAATAAAATAAAATAAAAACAAAAAAAATGGGTACGATTAGTGATTTTGGTACATTATCTTTGAAATGGGATCCAAAAAATTTGGAAATACGCACAATGTCTGTGGAAAAAACACTTGAGCCACTTGTATTGCAAGTAACAACTTTAGTCAATACAAAAGGTCCCAGCAAGAAGAAGAAAGGTAAATTATCAGACAGTAATCTATTTTCTATGTAAATATATTTAGTTAAAAATATTTCATATTTATTTTGGGCATTAGGTAAATCAAAGCGTGCCAGTGTATTGGTATTGGCTGTAGAAAAAGCAACTGAAAATTTTATTGAACGCGGTGAACAAATTGCCAATGAAAATCCAGACATAAAACAAGAGATGCTTACGGCTGTTGAAGAAGTACGTAAAACTGGTGAAATTATGCGAACAGCTGCACGTGAATTTTCGGAAGATCCATGCAGCTCATTGCGTCGTGGTAATATGGTGCGAGCAGCACGTAATTTACTATCAGCTGTAACACGATTATTGGTATTGGCCGATATGGTTGATGTGCATCTACTATTAAAATCATTGCATGTTGTTCAAGATGATTTGAATAAATTACGAAATGCATCTAGCCAAGATGAGCTATTGAATAATATGCGAGTAAGTTTTCGATTTGATTCTAATTTGATTTAAAAGTTTTAATTTGTTTGTTTTGGAAATTTTAATTGTTGGCAATTTTCATATGTAATTTTCTTTAGCAATTTGGACGAAATGCCAATGAATTGATACGGCAAGCAGCAAAACGGCAACAAGAATTGAAAGATCCACAATTACGTGATGATTTGGCTGCTGCACGTGCTGTTTTAAAGAAGCATTCAACGATGCTGTTGACAGCATCCAAAGTGTATGTACGTCATCCAGAATTAGATTTGGCAAAAATTAATCGTGATCAAGTATTGCGACAAGTTTGTGAGGCTGTCAATACGATTAGTGATGTGGCACAGGGTAAATCAAGTCAACCGATTGACATGTACAGCGGTGCTGGTGAATTAGCTGCAGCATTGGACGATTTTGATGTAAATATCAAAGATTCGATTTGTATTTTTGTTGGACAAAAGTTTATGTGAATCCAAATTGAAATTTCTTTGAAAAATTTTTTGTTTGTATTTGTTTATGTAGGAGGGAATCAATATGGATCCATTGGCATACAATGAAGTGCGTTCTCGTCCAACGCTTGAAGAACGTTTGGAAAGTATTATAAGTGCTGCCGCATTGATGGCTGATGCTGATTGCACCAGAGATGAACGTCGTGAACGTATTGTAGCTGAATGTAATGCCGTTCGTCAAGCATTACAAGATCTTTTATCGGCATACATGTCAAATGTAAGTGTTTAAATAATCATCGAAATAAATAAATAAACAATCATATATGAAAATAATTAATAATTTTAATTTCGATTGCGAATTTCATTTCTATGACACTAATGTCATGTTTGCCTCATTTTTTTTTTTTTTGTTTTTTTTTTTCAGATGGGTCAGAAAGAGAAGAGTCCAACATTGGATATGGCAATAAATCAAATGTGCCAAAAGACCCGAGATTTGCGTCGTCAATTACGCAAGGCAGTTGTTGATCATGTTTCTGATTCATTTTTAGAAACCACAACTCCATTATTTGAATTAATTGAAGCAGCCAAAGATGGCAATGAGAAAAAAGTTGAAGAACGTGCCGTGGCATTTACAAAGCATGCTGAAAAATTAATTGAAGTGGCCAATTTAGTGTGTAGTATGTCGAATAATGAGGATGGTGTAAAAATGGTTCGATATGCAGCCGCACAAATTGAAAATTTATGCCCGCAAGTTATAAATGCTGCACGAATATTGGCCGTACGGCCAAATTCAAAAGTTGCACAAGAAAATATGGAAGCGTATCGCCAAGCATGGGAAAATCAAGTGCGCATTTTAACTGAAGCCGTTGATGATATAACAACAATTGATGATTTTTTGGCAGTATCCGAAAATCATATTTTAGAAGATGCGAAAAAATGTATGTTTGCATTGCAAGAGGGTGATGCTCAAGAGCTACGCAATACGGCTGGTGCAATTCAAGGACGTTCTCAACGTGTTTGTAATGTTGTTGAAGCTGAAATGGATAATTATGAACCATGCATTTATACAAAACGTGTTCTTGAAGCAGTAAAAGTGTTACGTGAACAAGTTATGTCAAAGTTTGCACAACGTGTTGATATAGCTGTGGATGCATTATCATCAAAT
Organism: Resseliella maxima; assembly: GCA_029041755.1. Classification (NCBI taxonomy): domain Eukaryota; kingdom Metazoa; phylum Arthropoda; class Insecta; order Diptera; family Cecidomyiidae; genus Resseliella; species Resseliella maxima. The sequence goes on along the minus strand of JAQOWM010000955.1, from coordinate 2,069,234 downwards.
CCACCAAAAGATGTTGACGATAATGATTTTATTGATGCATCACGTTTAGTATATGATGGTGTTCGTGAAATTCGACGAGCTGTACTAATGAATCGGGTAAGTTTAAATCATTCCCCTTTTTTTTTTTTATCATAATGTGTTTAATGTTTGCTTCCACACTTCTTTTCAATTTCATTATATAACAATGCACATTTTAATAAATTGCATATAAATGAATTTGTTGTCAAAATTTCAATTTACGTATTGCACACTAAAAGGAAGAGGAAGAATTAGATCCAGAAGATGTTGAACTTGACGAACATTATACTATTGAAACTCGAAGCAAATGTAAGACTTTACTCAATGAACTCATTGCTAATTGTTTTTTGTTTTCTTTTTTTTTCTTTTTTTATTTATGTTTGTCGTTTGCCGATACGTTTTGCTTGTGCCACAACCTGTACCTGTAACTGTACCTGTACCTGTGTTTTGTTTTGTTTTGTTTTGACTGTATTTTTTTCTTATCGCTTGTTTTCTGTATTCGACTCGCTTTATATTTTTGATTTTCGCTTATTTATTTGTTTGACCAATTCAACCGATAGAATTCTGAAGATTTGGATACAGATACCGAATTTGAACCGGTTGAAGATCAAACCATGGAAACTCGTAGCCGATGTAATTGATTTTTGTTTTTATTTTTATTTATTTTGACATGAATTTCGATTGATTTTACATTTAATTTTAGTGTCAATCGATTTTTCGCATTTTTTTTATATTTCATAAATTAATCGTTAATATTCAATCAAATTTGATTGGCACAACTATTAAATATATAACAAAAGGCAGAAAACGCACGGAAAAAACCACATTCTAATGATAATAAAAAAAAAAAAAATCTCTTATTGATACTTGTAGCAAGCGTTCATACAGGTGAAGGTACCGTTGATGAATATCCAGATATTAGTGGCATTACAACTGCACGTGAAGCTATGCGTAAAATGACCGAAGAAGATAAACAGAAAATTGCTCAACAAGTTGAATTGTTCCGAAAGGAAAAGATGACATTCGATTCAGAAGTTGCAAAATGGGATGACAATGGCAATGACATCATCTTTTTGGCTAAGCATATGTGTATGATTATGATGGAAATGACAGATTTCACACGGTATGTTTAAATTATAAAATAATGCATAGTAAGGCATTGAATTATTTAAAATAATTTGACTGGAAAAATCTAAGAATTTTGTTAAAATTGTACAATCTTTTATATGAAAAGTGTGAAAGTAAAATATTTGATATTAATCATTTTTTTTTTTCTTTTAATATAATCAATACAGTGGTCGTGGTCCACTAAAAACCACTATGGATGTCATAAATGCGGCCAAGAAAATTTCCGAAGCTGGAAATAAATTGGATAAACTAACTCGAGAAATTGCTGATCAATGTCCTGAAAGCAGTACAAAGAAAGATTTATTGGCGTATTTGCAACGTATCGCTTTATATTGCCATCAAATTCAAATCACATCAAAGGTTAAAGCTGATGTGCAAAATATAAGCGGTGAATTGATTGTATCTGGCGTAAGTGTTACTAAAACTATTCTTCCATGAAAAAAATCCACAAATTTCAAATTGTAATTTTTATTATGTTTTAATCAATTTTCCATTATTTCATCACAGTTGGACAGTGCAACATCGTTGATTCAAGCGGCAAAAAATTTGATGAACGCTGTCGTATTAACGGTGAAATATTCATATGTTGCATCCACCAAGTATACTAGACAAGGTGTTGTTACGGTAAGTAAAAAATTAATAAATTCACAACGAATCTCTGCTTATTTAAGCAGTCACAAAAGCATTAATATAATAAAAAGCCTTTAAAACATTTCCAATTCATGTTCAAATGGCACAAAATATAACTAATAATTTGTTTAATTCTCATTTCAATTCTGCATCGCCAAATAAAAAAATCAAAAATAAATCAAACAAAAAATGTACAAAAACAAACAATTAATCAATTCCGACACAAAACACATGAATTTCCATACAAACTGAACAAAAAAAAAAAAAAAAAATAAAAACCGAAATTAACATCAAACCATTCATTGGATTTTCATAAATTTATGACTCATGCACAAAACAGAAAAAAGTAAGTAATCTGTTTTTCGACATTGTTGTGCCCATTTCGGTATTTCATTGTTTATTCATTTAATTTGCAATCCACGTACAGATTTGCAAGCATAACTCATAATTTAGTTTTTCACCGAAGTCTTTTTTCTTTTTTTTTTTAAAAAAATATCCAAAACATAATTTCGTTCGTTCGTTCGTTTGTATGTTTATTTGTATGTTGACGCCTATTTTATTCCGTTCGTAATAAATGTGACCAGTGCGAATCAATTGAATTAATTTCATTATTTTGTATAAAGTCACATTTATGTATTGATTTCAGTTTATTTCGAATTTTGCGCATACATATCAAATGAGAGTGAGAGATTACCTCCTGCTTATATATGTTTACCGTTCATTTTCATACGTTTTCCATTTAATTTTATTTCATGTCAATCGATTTTCAATTAAATATTTTTCATTGTTTCGATTCGTATTATATTTAATTTGATGCGATACAAATATATACACACACACACACATTTAGAGTCGCATTTATTAACACAACACATATACATGAAACTCAATTGACTTGTATTGTTGTACACGTATCCACCAGTTGGTTCATTGTTGTATCAAAAACAATTATCCTTTTTTTTACTCTTGTTAATTCAATTGTTTGATTATATTTCATACGTAAATTGTTAAATTATTCATCGAAACGATGAATACATTTGATAAAGAATAGCATGAGCATGTGAATTGTTGTAATTGATTTATTTTCATTTTCTATAAACAGATTTCGATTTTCATTTTCAAATAGTTTAATTCGATATTGTTTTTTTTTTTTTTTTTTTTTTTTTTTTTTTAATTCATTACTCATTCGAAATTGTTCATTGATTTCCGACAAATCATTGTTTTATTATTACGAAAGTAAAATATCACAAATCAAATTTATTACAATTGCACATTGTATACAATTAATTGTAGAAGCACTAGAGCATCCAGTCATACTGCATTACGTATCGTTGATCTGCTCGTTATGCGAGCGTTTTTTTTTCAATGTTAAACCATTATATTGTCGTTGTCATTGCCTGAGAGACTCTCAGTAAATAAAATAAACAAATCACACGATGTAGAAAATTTTTCTTAGCATATTAATGACCGGAAGCAATTTGATGCATGAAATCGAGCATTTTTCATTAAAACTCACACAATTTATGCAAAGGAATTTTCATTTTAATCTCACGTTGTTGTTGGTCACTTGGTTGAATTAAAAAAAAAATCGAAAAAAAAAAAACAATTATTTTGGAGCTCCTCACCGTAATGTGCTTAAGCAAATTAATGTCACACCGTTGCACTTGGCGCGCAAATATCAAATCGCAAACACTTCACGGTTTTTTTTTCTTCTTTATTTTCATTGTAAATTATGTATTTTTCTGTTTTACCCAAATAGCAACCGTAAACGTAATCGATTTGACAATGTGCTTATTAATTTAAAAAAAAAACAAAAAAATCAACGCACTATTCAAATTGTTGGCATTTTCACCCACAAAACAATAATTCCAAATCTACATACCTGCCTGTTTATTTATAATCGCGTTTATCAAATCACATGTTTTCATTAACATTAATTATCATCTTTTCTTTTGTGTATTCTGATATGCATTTATGTTCCAAAATATTTGGAATTGAAGAATCAGCGACCACATCAACCACGTGAATGTTCACGTACTTCGGCTCCAACAACAACAACTTGCTCTTCTATTACCATCACACAAGAATTTGAACCGAATCACATTTATGAACCGTTTGATCATACTATTTCATTTACAGTTGATGCAAAATTCGATGTAAATCATACTGCCAACTAAATTGAAAAAAAAAAAAAAAATGTAAACTGCCCCTGACCTGGGGATTCCACCCCTCAGAAAATAAAAATTATCGTTATTTATTTTCTGATTTGATAAATTATTGCATGAGAGAGCAGTAACCGTTTTATTTTTTGGATATAAGAGGATAAATTGTGAGGAGACTGGAAAAGACTTTGTAAATGAACTGAAATGAACAATGCCAACGTTTTTATAATATTTTATTAATAATAAACTTCATCAACTTGAGTGACGATGCAAACTTGCAAAATAACAAATTCGACAAAATGCCTAAATCGAATCTATCTAGAGTCTTAAAACATATACAAAAGAAAATATCGTTGTGAGTTGATCATCTGCAATGTTATCGATATATATTTGATAAAATCATGTTGCCCATTTTGATTCATTTATTCATCATAATTTCATTCACACAAAATAATACTTTTTTTTTTTTTTTTTTTTTTTTTTAATTAAATTTCGTTTTTATTTTTTTTTTTCCGTTTTCGTTCTAAATTATCATCATCATTGTAAATTATTTTGCATTTTAATTTGCTTTAGTCGGATACCATGTTCAAATACTTCTTTTAAAATCATCGAATGATTTATTTAGTCTAGTGACATATTTTAATTATTGTTAAAATATTCATTATTTTAAATTAAATTCAAAATATTCAATTTTCTGATATATACCTAATAATATGTTGTCAAAAATAATTTTGATAAATAATGATTACGAGTTTTTGGTTTATCGTTGCATATACCATCATCATTGCCATACTCACACATTGTTTTGCACACAAATTTTTTGTGTTTCTAATTCATCTTTTGTTACACACACGTAGCTCGAATTGTATTTGACAAATCAATTATATGTATATAAATGCAAGCATTTTAAACAGACAAGACAAACATTTTTACGGAAAGAAAATCTTTTACAAAAAAAAAAAAAAAAATCCGCATCCGATTTACTTATTTACCAAAAATATCGAAATTATGACAATTGATTGTGTGTTTATTGACTATTTTTCCACAGCCAAAAAAGATCCATTACAAAAAGTCTCGCCCGAGAAAATCTCAATGAAGCAATTTGCTCGATAAATGAACGTTGAACACATTTACAAAAAAATCATAAAAGCAATGAAACCAATTAAGAAAAAAAAAAAAAAAAAAAAAAATACCAATTCGTTTTTCGTCAATTACATTTAAATGTCATTTTTGTTGAACAACATAAACAACAAAAAATATACATAATATCATATCTACATGAACTATCGAGAAAAAAAAATTCCCTTCGAGTTAAATAAGAAATATCATATTTATGGAGAACAAAATCAAACCATATAAGTAATGAACAAAAAATTTTATTCGAACAAAAAATAAAATCGAAACAATATCTAACAAACTAGATGAATTCTCGTAAGTTGAAATGATAACAAAACCAAAAAAAAAAAAAAAAAAAAAAAAATAAACAAATCTCACTTCATCATACAAAATGCAAAATTTTCTAATTTGAATGAGAAAAATCGCAAACGAATTTAAGCCACGGTATCTTGGTTACCGTTAACACATGCTTGAATTTTGGTAAAATTTCTTCCTTTCCTTTTTTTTTCAACCATTTTTCATTTTTCAATCATTTGCATTGAACATTATTTCATTTTTAATGATAAAATCATTGAATGCTTTCGGAATTTTCGCATTTGGCTTGCTAATAATAACACTCTTTACATTTCGTTTTATTTTATTCTTTTTGAGTAACCTCAATCCGATTCCCTTGCAAAAAAAAAAAAAAAAAAAAAAAAAAAATTGAAAAAAATAAAAATAAGAATTGCATTTGAAAACAACAATTCGATTTTTCATTCATTTCATTAAATTAAGATGGCTTGTGTTCATCAACGCATGGATACCGTGATTTAAATCAAATTAATACAATTGACAGCGAATTTCACACATTGGCTATTCATTCTATTCACATTCATTCATTGCATTCACTCTTTCTGTCATTTCTTTAGTTTGTACATTTGTTTCACTCATGATTTTATATCATCATATCTGTCTCGTGACATTTCATGAACAAAGAAGCAAAGAAAAAACCACATTGTCTTTTCTGCTTATCTTTTTATTTTATTTTTTTTTTTTGATCTCAATACAATTTTTCTCATCGTTTTTTACACACTTATGTTTCATCGTTTCATACACAAAAAAAAAAAGAAAAACTATTTTTAATCATGTCATAAGTACATATGACACATAACATTCAAATACAACATTTTATAGATTAATAAAATTTCATGAATAAATTAAATATAAAATCAATTCAATTCTCATCATTTGAAATTTATTGAATTAAACTAATTGAATTTGCATTTTTTTGTTTTATTTTAAATTTGTTCGTCTATATAGTCGCCAATTGTTGTATGGAAAATGAAGGCACCAGAAAAGAAACCACTTGTTCGTCCTGAAAAACCAGAAGAAGTACGAGCCAAAGTAAGGAAAGGATCACAAAAGAAAGTTCAAAATCCAATCCATGCCCTATCTGAATTCCAGAGCCCAAATGATGCCGTTTAAGGAATATTAAAAGCAAAAACTACACATCAAGACTAATTTTTTTTTTCTTTCTTTGGTTTTTAAGATCACATTTAGTATTTTTTCACAAAAAAAAAGAAAAAAAAAAAAAAAAAAAGAAGTAATAATTCCCTCCCCTCATTGCCCACCCTAAAGTATTTTGTAATTCATAATCCATAAATGATGTGGAATAATTTTTCGGTTTTATTTTAAGAAAAATCCATCGCCCAAATTCAATCAACGAAAAAAAAAAAGAAAATTTCAAATGAAACCATTTACATCCAATCCAAATCAATTAATTTATGTAGAAAAAGAATTTGTTTGATCAAAATAAATTCAAGTAATTGTCCTTTGAAACAAGCAAATCTTTTCTACAAATTGCTCATTTCAATGTAACGAATGCAATCATGAAAATTTAAAATTTATTTTTTCCGCCTTGATAAAGAAAAAAAAAGAAGACACAATAATAGCAAACTAAATAGTTCAGAAAATGAGCAGAATTTTGGTTTTTCATTTTAAACACAAGATTTTCAAAGCATCGTGAACACAGATCAAATTTAGTTTAGTTGAGAATATGATTGCGATGTGAAAGCAATTATTATTGTTGTGAAGGAAAAGAAAGGAGAATTATGAAAGTTTTTGAATAATTTTTTTGTTTCGCCACTTTCTGATTTTCCACTTAAAATTAGGCTAGGAAAATAATTGGCATTTACTTGGAATGTCGAGCGAAATAGATAAAACATAATTATCGAAAATTTTAATAAGATCAAACGACGAAAAAAGCAGCTAAAAAAAAAAAAAAAAAAAAAAAAAAACAGATAAAAACAAAGTCCTAAGAAATTATTTATTTGCATTTTACAAGTATAGAGAATGAACAGTATTGCAACGAATACAATGATAATCGATGAATTTTTTATATCGAACTTTTTCAACATGAAAATAATACAAGAAAATTAATTTAAATAAAAGCATTCCCCCACAAATTCAGCATTTATTACAATTAGTAAAGATAATAATGAAAAGAAAGCCACGAAAAAGGAAACAGAAAATCAGTTTTAGAGAGAATTAGAAATTAAGAGAGAGAAGGAGAGAGAGAGAGAGAGAAAGCTAGGGAGTGAGATAAATAGTGATGGAGAAAGTTCAAGAATTCGTGAAAATTGTTAAGGAATTTGATCTGGCGAAAGATTCATGCGTATGAACGTCCATTCAGCCACTTAGCTATAGAATTTAGCTTTTGGCCATTACGCATAAACAATATGAATTGATATTATAAAATGATATAAATGATTATAATAATTGCCAAATATATATTTAAAAAGATAAAGACATTAAAAAAGAAAAAGAAAAAAAAAAAAAAAATTAGAGAGACATCCTCTTGTTCAGTTGACGTAATATGGTATTTTAATAATTAAATGAATCAATACAAATTCCCTTTCCCCCACAAAATCTGTAACAATAATAGTCCATGGTATAAAAAGAAATATACGAATAAAAATAAAAGTATTTAATAGAAAAGTATCACAGAAAACCCATTGCCAATTAGTTCAACTTAAGAAGAGGATTGCCACTTGTAAAACTTCATATGAAACAAATGTAAGAAGAAAAATATTCAACGATCTAACAAAAAAAACAAAAAAAAACTCAAATATTCGTCTAATATATTGTATTTTGTTTTTTTCATTCCAAAAACAAATGAGACAATAAACATTCGTCTCGATTAGTTTTGCAAAATATTTGCAATACACATTGAATGCAGATTGTTTACTCAACCTGACATGATTATTTATAGATAATGTGTCGTGAATAAATTAAATATTTGAATAATATACAGATTTATTAACAGTGAATAAAGTATATTTAATAAAGGAAAAATTGATGAATGAAAAATAAATGAAAATATTAATAAATTGAATATTATTAGTTGTTAGACAGATAAAAAGATATGATAACTGAAGAAAAACAAAAATTAAAAAAACACTAAATCACACAAAGATAAACACAATTCAATTCAACAATTTCGCAATGCTTGTAAAGACAAAGAAAAAGTGATGTAAAATGATTGTTTCGTGCACAATATTGATGACAAACTTGTCGACATTTTAATCGTGTACGATATTTTTCATGCAACACACATTTGCGGTCTTAAATTGTATGCTAATATTGGTATCAATCGTTGGAACAGAAATTTATGAATATTTTAAGCGCCTAATCAATCTCTATTTGAAAGTTTTGGTTTATTCTTTGCTTTCATTTTGAAACAAAAGCCTATAATCTACATTTCAATTGACAATGAACAAAAAATATTAATCAATTCACTTGTAATTGATCAATTTTTCATTTTTCAATTAAAAACAAATCCCATTCAAATTACATAAAGAGAGAAATTATGTGTTTCTTTGAGAATAATTTTTACGAACTTTTTTTTTTACGTCTGTTTGTTTTTCACATACACAGGGACACACACAAATAATTGCACCATAACAATTTTTATTCATAATGCAAATGATTCAATTCATATTATCATCTAATTTTGTATTTTATACTGTATTATATTTAAATGCATCCCTGCACACAAATTGCGTTTGCGTTTTCCTTTTAAATGAACTTTTATTTTTATTTTTATTATTGTTTTTTATTTTTTTTTTTTTATTCTGTTCATTCATATATATACCTGTAATAATTGTGAACAAAATTGAAATAAACATTGATGAAATGAATGTCATTTTATTTGTTTTCTATATAGGTTGAGTCAATTAGAAATGTATACATCTGATAAATACTGGACAAGTACATTTGTGCAAAGTCATGTTATTTGTTACGCTACGCTCTTTTTTGGTACTTATTCGTTTATTATTTGAAGGATTTAGTCCTTATCGTTATGGATTTTTACATTTCTGAATCGTTCAAAATTTCACGTTTGAACCTTAAAGTTTTAATGCTCTCGGTAATATAATAATAATAATAATAAGTTCATTTGCACGGAACTTTCAGACTTAAATATGTATCAACAGAAACCCCATATCTATTGAGTAAATCGAGAGGAGAGTACGTAAAAAAAATCAAAATAATTTTGAATGAGGAGAGTATGGAAAATATCAATTCGGCTATACTAAAGAGGAGAGCATGTTCACTTAAATACTAAATACAATGCAAAATCGTAAAATCCGTACTCTCTTTTGACCATTTTTAGTGTTACAATTACTTACTCTCCTTTTTTGCTATAAAGTCGAATGAACATATCAGATCTCCTCTCGATCTACTCAATAGATATGTCCGTTGGCCACATCGAATCAATATTTCGTCATATATTTTATAGTTTGTCTCTGGCAACAACTGGAACAATTTATCCGAGATGAAAGTGTATGTCAAACTAAATTTTAATTTTTTTTTTTCATGTCTCAATCAAACATTCGCAATAATAACGCAAAAATGAAATATTTTGTCTGATTTGATTATTATTTAATTTTGATCATATAGTAAGATCCTCATGAACTAAACTAAAGTATGAAAGCATTCAAAACAATTCGTTTTTAGATTTTCGTTGAAAAAAAAAAATTGATACACGTTTGACAATTTTATATCCAATTTTCATTTTTTAACTCTGGAATGTTTACTTATCTTTCATAATTTCATTCTTTTTATTATTGAAAATGTTTTATTGAGACATCATAAAAACAATAAAAATATGCAAAATTCGATATTGAATCTGAACCAAGAATTTGTGAAAAAAACTCGAAAACAACTTAAACTGTAACGCTTACTGTGTACAATGGCTTAGTGGTATGATTCTGGATTTGAATGCGAGAGGTCAAATGTCCAATTCTCTGTTGAACTCAAAATTTTTGTTGGAATTGACAATCATGCTAACCTGTCTTAACACTGACAGTTATGCTTGACACATTTTCAAATTTGAATCTTAAAATTAATAATTTAAAAATCATAAATAAATTTAGTCTCAATCAATCATTCGATCAGTTAACATCATTAAAATTATACATTTGAGAATCGGTTGCCTTTTATTTATCAATATGTATTGCAGATAGTTTCTTTGTATTAACGCTAAGGTAATGTTATTGCTATCAGGGTTATGGGCCCAGAGTGAAAAAACACAGTAAACTATTATAGAGAGAATAAGCGAATTGGTAAAAATATAGTTAAAAGGACATAATTTGTGATAAAGAATAAAAAATTGAATAAGGACAAAACTGTAAGAAAGAGAATCGAAATTAGTTTGAAATGGCAACAGCAAAAGTATTAATTGAAAAGTTGAATTGTGGAAATTATTTCACATGGAAATATAAAATGGAATTGTATCTGCGAAAAGAAAAGTTGTGGAATACAGTTATAAATGATCCACCGATTGTTCCTACGGAAAGTGAAAATTTTACAGCAGCGCAGATTACAGAAGCAACAGCTAAGCTAAATGAATTTAATGAAAATGATGAAATGACACACGCATTGATTGGATTATTTGTCGAAGACATTCAAGTAATTCATATCCGTACAAAAAATACAGCAAAAACAGCTTGGAGAATATCACGAACGTAACACATTAGGAAACAAGGTAACAATAATGCATCGAATTTGCGGACTCAAATTAATGGAAGGAGGCGATATGGTGGTGCATATTGGTGAAATGACAAATCTGTATCCAGAAATTAACAGATTTAGGTGAGAACCAATTAAATGAAAGTTGAAAAGTAGCAATCACTTTGAGCAGTTTCAAGCTATGACAATATGATTACGGCACTAATTATGGACAAAATGCGTCATTGAACCGAATGAGTAGATTATTCAATGGAATTTGTATTAATATTCGTCGCTGAAATATCCATAATGTGTATCGCTTTCAAATTAAATCGCTCCAAGTACCTCCGTATTTTTTTTCTTTTTTTTAGTTATTTTGAATTATTGAGCTAACACTTTAAGTGTGAATTATATTATCTAAGATAATCAGCCTGTTGTTTGGAGTTGAATAAATGAAACAAATAAATATAGTCGCGAACACGTTAAGGAAAAATAAAGTTTTTATTAAAATTATCCTTCAATATACAATTTGTGTATTCTTGAATTGTTTTTATTTTATTTTTCATTTGATTTAATCCAATCGAACTGCCAGTCTGCTTCTGATTTAATATTCTCTAATGTTTTCTGCAATAACATTTTAAAATCCCTGTAATTTGGCTTTTCTTTGAAACCTAACATTTGCGCTTTCGATGAAAATTTTTCTAATTTTGTTTTTCCGTAGACTTTATGTGAAAGGAAATTCTTTAATAATTGTGCAATATTAATAATATCTTCTTTTCGGGAATAAAGTAACCTCCATTTTCGTTCAGGACACCATATGTCTCCATAGCTAAGGTGGACCCCTCGGATTTTATAATAGGATCCAATATCAAAATCTAATTGATTTTTTGAAAAAGTAATTTATAAAAAAAAATACGTTAAATTTGTAGCGATGATATGAAATGTAATTATAAATCTTTGATGTATTTACCAAAAATATAAATAATATTTGATTTATTTCCATATCCGATTGCGATTTTATCTGCCCTTAAATCAGAATGAACAATCCCTTTTTCATAAATATACTCAATTGCTTCTAACTAAAACAATACGCATTATTTTTAATCTTGTTTTTGGCTTTATATTGGAATTATTTTTCGCTCACCAGTTGGAGACCAATCACACTGTACAACAAATTTGAAAAAAAAATATAATCCAGGGGTTTTCTCGCCGGATTCTGAAAATAGATCGAAAATCATGAGATACGTGTATCGGCGTTTTGCTGGGAGACTACTTTTTTTCATACAACACCTCACTTGGTAGTTTTCCCTGTTCAGGCCAATTTGGCCATGATATCATTCATTGATAAATGCAAATTTGAGCATATACATGTGGAAATTCGGTTTTGATGTCTGAAGACGAATTGTACAGAAAATTGTGGAGAAAATTTTATCCCAAGTGACAGACCCCCTATCTCCACCCCCCACCCCTTATTTTCCCCTGAATGTCCAAAAAACACGATTTTTTCTCATTTTCTCAAGACAAATTCCAAACTATCGACTTTTTCAGTCACGTATCTCCGATAAAATGTAGCCAATGTAATAATGAATAACTTCTCTTAATATTTAAAATCTGAAAATTGCTTTTTCAATTGATAAAATCACAAAATTCTCATTGAATTTTCCAAAAAATCATTAATTTTAAACACAATTCTAGATTTTTTTCATTTAAACTTATTCTCTTCATTCTTTTAACTGAAAAATTGGTTTTTTATTTTGAAATTACAAAAAATGCATCAAAAATCCGCCAGAGGCACTGCGTATTCAGCTCTTTGACATTTTTCAGACCAAAAAAATCATCGCTGATGTCAAAGTGATTTGCACAAGCGCTTCTTTTTGTTATATCATTCAATACACAATAAAAATAAATAATAATACAGTGTGAAGAATTCAAAAATATTTTAAAGAAAATGGAAAGTACAAGTGCAGATTGTGAATCAAAAATAAATTCTTTTTGTTACATGTGCGGAGAGTATACATTTCAACAATATCGACAACCGATGAATGAACGCATTGAGGAAATGTATACATACTATTTTGGTTGTGCTATCATACGCAATCAGAGCTATGCTCCAAACATCATTTGCAAAACATGCAAAAATGCATTGCACAACTGGTGGAACAAAAAACGTTTCTCTTTAAGTTTTGCTTTACCGATGCAATGGTCGCGTGAACCCGACTACGTGCATAATCGTGAAAATTGTTATGTTTGCCAAAACCCATTCACACAAATAAATCCAACTAAAAAGAGAAAATTTGTGTATAGAGGTGTTCCCGGTGCGATGAATGGTAATTTTATTTCAATTATGCAGTTACTTATCGATGTCTTTGAAAACATTGATGTCTTTGAAAACATTGATGTGCATATGTCATTGAAGATCCATCTTCTGTATTCTCACTATGAACGATTCGAAAATCAGTTGCCGACAGAATCAGACGAACAGGGGGAGCGATTCCACCAGACCATCATGGAAATGGAGGAACGCTACAAAGGAAAGCGGATCGATTCAATGCTGGCCGATTTCTGCTGGTTGATTGCAGTAGAACTAGAAGATTGAAGAATTGTCTTAATTTGTTTTTTGTAAATTCAAAGTGAAAAACCAATTTTTCAGTTAAAAGAATGAATAGAATAAGTTTAAATGAAAAAAATCTAGAATTGTATTTAAAATTAATGATTTTTTGGAAAATTCAATGAGAATTTTGTGATTTTATCAATTGAAAAAGCAATTTTCAGATTTTAAATATTAAGAGAAGTTATTCATTATTACATTGGCTACATTTTATCGGAGATACGTGACTGAAAAAGTCGATAGTTTGGAATTTGTCTTGAGAAAATGAGAAAAAATCGTGTTTTTTGGACATTCAGGGGAAAATAAGGGGTGGGGGGGTGGAGATAGGGGGTCTGTCACTTGGGATAAAATTTTTTCCACAATTTTCTGTACAATTCGTCTTCAGACATCAAAACCGAATTTCCACATGTATATGCTCAAATTTGCATTTATCAATGAATGATATCATGGCCAAATTGGCCTGAACAGGGAAAACTACCAAGTGAGGTGTTGTATGAAAAAAAGTAAGCTTCCAATAAGTTGCTCAGCATGAACATGTACCTATTGATGCGTTTTTATTATTATTTCAATATCAATGTGTGCTCAAGACCTTACCAAGTTAATTGAAATAATAGAAAAACACAATGTATAGAACCACCACGTATTAAAATTGTCCATAATTTCAAATAATTTGAAGATAAATTGTCTGTTTAACTTGTTTATTACTTCTACTGCAAAAATGTTACCTTTTTTTCATATATATATATAACAGTGTGAATTGCGTAAATTGTTTTAACATCTACAAAATATTTTTCATAAACAAATGATAAACATCTGAATGCACCCAACAGAATTTTGTGCTTTTGTCGCATTGGATTGCTATGAATACAACTAGGTAAACATTATTTCCCAATCATAGTTCTGAAAACAAAAATATTTTGCTAATTTTCATCAACTTGTCTTCGTTTAGCTATCTGTTAATAGAAGAGTTTATATTTGTCGTAAACTCCTACCAATAGGCGATAGGAGATCAAATTATGATATAGGGGCTACGCGAGTGAAGGAGAAGGATGGCAAAGAGAAAATTTTAAGTTTAATGGAAGATTGTATTATTGAACTTGCATCCTTCTGAAGGAATGGATTCAAACACAACAATTTCCTATTGGTAACTATAGCAATTTGAATTTGCTTCGGGGCTTAGTTTTGATACCTAGTTTCGGGAAACGGATGATTGCTATTCCCATCATCAGTGCCAGACAAAGAATTTCATCTAGAAGAACTTACCTGGAGATTGGTTTCGTTCAGACTATTTGGATGATTTTCCTGTAACTGCATGTTCTCTAGACTTATAGATCCATGCAGCACCAACATACTGCCTAATTTTTTAGGCTAGACAGGATGCCGATGTTTTTGCAGACAGACTTCTCACTAGCTAAACTTCTTTCTAGAAACATTTACTTTTTCAAACAGGGGAATTTAATTCTATCCACAAAGTGAATTTGCCCTAATGCATTCTAATTTCCTATGGCCTAATGACTTGTGTGCCTTGGTCGTTCCCAGACATGGCACAGTCCCCTGGTGATAGGTGATCGTGGAGATCCACTCCAGGGGTATAGCTGATTACGCTCGAGCCCCATACTCAATTTGAATCACGGCTGTTTCGGTCAGGGGTGGAGCACTCATAGAGTGTTAGCTTCTAAATGGTCTCTTTGAAAAGACTAAGGATTTATAGTTCTGAAAAGAATTGTTTGCTCTTATAGAGCTTGTTCTTGATGCTTGCTTTGGTGTTTCCTTCTTTCCGTTGGTCTTCCACTCGTTCTTGGTTTCCGTTTAATTTGGATAATAATTTACTTCTCGAATTCTGATAAGAACTTTTTGGTTATTCTGAAGTTTTCGAATGGTTTGTAACTTGTTGTGTGTTCGCTTAAGTACTTTCGCTGCTGGTTACTGATATAGCGAAACAAAAAACGTGTTTACTCACGCAATGTACAATTAACTTAACGAAAACGGAATTGACACACTTAGAAATAGTTATAGATGTCTTATTAACATAGATTTATTATAATATCCTAATAAATAATAGGAGCGAATGTTTATTATTTATTATGATAACGAAGGATAAACGCCATTTGCAATTTTGCGGAACATTTTCAAAAAAATATTTCCCCGTTTCTATCACATTTTTATTTTTCATTTTTTTTTTTTCATGTCACTGATCATGTAATTTTCTTTCAGAATTTTTAAATTTTATTTTTAAATAAACTCATTTAATTAGAAAATCATTGACAAATTCAAGTGCAATTCAATTTTTTTTATTCATTGTTTAAAGAATATCTACAATTTGATTTGCAATAAAAGTTGGGTTTCCATTCAATATGAAAGCACTCGAGCGTGTTTATGATTTGGGTTTCGTTTTCTTTAAATTACTTTCCAGGGTTGTAGTAGCAACGTCCTTCGGCCCATGATGGATCATTCTTTTGGCAATGCATGCCGTCACAACAACTTCCTTGGCTTCCATTTGCTCCTGTGCATGCACTGTCATGCCCTCCACAAGCCTCAACTTCAATGCGACGATGAAAAGATGAAATTAGAATATATTGACTCAAAATGTTCAACAGTTTAAATACATACCTGCGTTGAAGTTGAAGGCGCTCATGGCCAAAACAGCGATGAAGAAAAAGAACAATGTAAACTTCATTTTGGTTTGAAATTGAATTTCTCAAGCTAAATTGCTTACTGATTGGACTATCGTTCGTGTCCATATATATATACAACTTTGTGGACGGAAATATTC
Organism: Resseliella maxima; assembly: GCA_029041755.1. NCBI lineage: Eukaryota > Metazoa > Arthropoda > Insecta > Diptera > Cecidomyiidae > Resseliella > Resseliella maxima. The sequence goes on along the minus strand of JAQOWM010000955.1, from coordinate 2,052,811 downwards.
TAGGGAAATGGCAAAACACTTGTTGAAACTTTTCTGTTTGTCTTTGTTTTTGCGTTTGATTGTTCTGTTCCAAAAATAGTTCAGAGACCAATCTATTTGCTAAAATAGCGATTGAAACTTTTTACTAATCAAACCATTCTTCGCCTGCGATATGACAAATTGAAATTTCCAAACAACTAATTGTTTAAGCACTTGGTAAGACTGCGATTGTTTGTTTTTATGCATAATTCAAATCGATCCACCATTCATTATAAATTCAATATTTTTATGCTCGCACTTGTTCACACTGTATTTCATCAATTTCCGCAAATTTCTCTATATTTGCTCTCTTGCGCAATTGGCTTTTTTTTATTTTTTTTTCTTATTTTAAGTTGGTTGGTATTATGGTGCCCATTCTCTCTTCAGTTAACTTCTATTTCATTTGTATGTTTTTTCACCGTCCCAATTCTTCTTTTTGCCAACTGGCAAATTTCTTCTGATTTTAAATTCAATATGTTTCATTTTTAAGAAATATTTAATAATTCTTCTTGATGAATAATTGTTCTTATTCTATGCCGATTTTGATTGATCCTAATAAGCCCCCATTTCCATTGGCTATGCCAGAAACAAAATTACATGGAATACAAATGACATCAACCACCGGACTTAAAACTATGACATTAGATGTAATATGATTTCAATATTATCGTTAAAACATACAATTATTTGTACATTGTTATATGATCTATTAAGTGGATTTATTGGATCGTGTTCATCAGCCTTGTAATAACACAAGTTTTTGCAAGTTTGGTGGCATTCTGATAATATGCAAGGGAAACTCTCCAACAAATATCTAAATATCGTAGTTTTGTTTGTGGAATATACTATACTAGTTTTCGATGAAAAGTGTCTAATGAATTAAATCTCAAATCAAATCACCCAATTGATACCAAACTAAAATGTGCTTCAATAACAATGTAATAAAATAGAAAAGTTTTGAGTATCTATTAGATACCATCTAACAATTGAAATTGTGAATATATTGGTAGTATAAATTAATTCGTGCGGATTTTTTTCAAAAATTGGTGCTTTATTTTGCAAAAATGGTAACATGTTTAATGTTCAAAGTATTGTCCATCGCTAGCCACTACTTTCTCCCATCTTTCTGGTAGCATATGGATTCCGCGCCAAAAGAACGACTCATCTTTTGACGCCAAATATGAATCGACCCAATTTTTGATACCTTGAGATGAAGCGAAGCGTATTCCGGTAAGAGCATTCTGCATGGATCAAAACAAGTGATAGTAGGAGGGGGCTAAGTCTGGGCTATAAGGCGGGAGGGGCAGATTTTCCCATCCGACATTTTTCATATAGTTTTTGGGCCCTTGACCGCGATGTGGCCGAGCGTGAAAATCAATGTCTCATGTCTGGTCTTCCATTCTGACCGTTGATTGCTGCGTTCAATTTGATGAGTTGTTGTCGGTAGCGTTCCCCATTAATGGTTTCACCCGGTTTTAGCAGCTCATAATATAGCACACCCTTCTGATCCCACCAGATACAGAGCATTACCTTGGAAGCGTGAATATTTGGCTTGGACGTCGATGTTGATGCATGTCCGGGTGGTCTCCATGATTTCTTGCGCTTGGGATTATCGTAGTAGATCCATTTTTCATCACCAGTGACAATTCAATGCAAAAACGATTTCTTTTTGTATCGAGCGAGCAGCATTTCCGACATGCAAAATCATCCAATTCTTCATCCTCAAATTTTTTTGGCTGTCCTGACCGTTCTTGGTCTTCCAAGCCAAAATCACCACTTTTAAAACGTGCAAACCACTTCTGACACGTTCAATGGTCGCCATAAACTTCCATTGAAATACGACGACTCTCGATAGCACTTTTCTTCATAATAAATTAATGCAGAAGTATTCCCCGCAAAAACACTTTTTCTGGCAGAAAATTCGACATTTTCAAATGAATAAAAAATTGTGTTGTTTACACTTTAAAGAAATGTCAAATACTGAAGAAGACACACATTGACAGTAGCTTTCAAATGAATGTTTAGAAAAATGAAACGATGGAATAATAAGTTAGTAACGCCATCTTTTAGAAAACCGCACGAATTAATTTATACTACTAATACATAAATTACAAATTATAATTATTCGCTACTTTTCAGGCTGACTTAGACGCCGTATATAAACAAATATCAACCAACTTAAAAAACGGAAAAAGTTCAGAATATGAAGAAATTTATCAAAAAATATAAAAAAAATGCAATTGCGCATTAACATCAGCAACTCCAATGGAGCAAATATAGAGAAAATTGCGGAAATTGATGAAATACAGTGTGAACAAGTGCGAGCATAAAAATATTGAATTTATAATGAATGGTGGATCGATTTGAATTATGCATAAAAACAAACATTCGCAGTCTTACCAAGTGCTTAAACAATTAGTTGTTTGGAAATTTCAATTTGTCATATCGCAGGCGAAGAATGGTTTGATTAGTAAAAAGTTTCAATCGCTATTTTAGCAAATAGATTGGTCTCTGAGCTATTTTTGGAACAGAATAATCAAACGCAAAAACAAAGACAAACAGAAAAGTTTCAACAAGTGTTTTGCCATTTCCCTAGAATATTTCCGTCCACAAAGTTGTATATATATATGGACACGAACGATAGTCCAATCAGTTAAGCAATTTAGCTTGAGAAATTCAATTTCAAACCAAAATGAAGTTTACATTGTTCTTTTTCTTCATCGCTGTTTTGGCCATGAGCGCCTTCAACTTCAACGCAGGTATGTATTCAAACTGTTGAACATTTTGAGTCAATATATTCTAATTTCATCTTTTCAACGTCGCATTGAAGTTGAGGCTTGTGGAGGGCATGACAGTGCATGCACAGGAGCAAATGGAAGCCAAGGAACTTGTTGTAATGGCATGCATTGCCAAAAGAATGATCCATCATGGGCCGAAGGACGTTGCTACTACAACCCTGGAAAGTAATTTAAAGAAAACGAAACCCAAATCCATAAACACGCTCGAGTGCTTTCGTTTTGAATGGAAACCCAACTTTTATTGCAAATCAAATTGTAGATATTCTTTAAACAATGAATAAAAAAAATTGAATTGCACTTGAAAGTTATTCTTTTTCGTGGTAAATCTAATTCTTCTAATCGATATATTACTTAAACCAAACAATTGTTCAATCCTTGTTGAGTGACTAACTTAGTACTACATCATTTACTAAACGTGATTCGACATTTTTTTTAAACAATTATATACTTGTAAAGAGAAATGAAAGCAATGAAATGTGATTTACAAATTATGTGGAGGAAAGGAACGATTTAGTTGATGCATTGACCGAAGAGTTCATGATCAATCGATTAATTCGAAAAATATTCAGAATGTACATTAAATTGATGAATAAATCTCAGATCCAAACAGTTATTGTTGCCATCGTTTCTATCAATTTGAAAATGAAAATTTATTATTATTAGGATAATTGTTTTATAGTTTTGCGAAAAGTCTAAACATTCGCGAGTTAGAATGTGTGAAATCTGTGGGGCATTGTCTGTGCAGAATGATGCAAATCAATTTGCATGTTCATAGTGAATTGCAATTTTTGCACGAATGGCATCAATTCTCGAGTGGTTCACGCATTGTCCATTAAGCCATATTTCTTACATAAATTATATGTACGCAATCGCAATGAATTAGAGATTGAATTGTTACATGAATTGTAAAAATGGAAACAAATGTTGCGCCTAGATAATGTGAAATACTGTAAAACTGTAGCTAACTGTGTTTGCCATGGAAACTCATTATCATTGGATGTAACGCCAAATATTACTTAAAACAAAGACATCATTTCAGTGTGTGATCGATTCCACTGTCCACAACTCTTACTATGGATACCATGTGTATATGTGTGGGCTTAGTGTCAAATCAATGCCATCATTGATTCTAATCCCGCTGTAACACATTTTAAAAATACAAAAGCAAAATTTCGAAAACAAAAACAAACAAAAATAAGCAATAATCTGTGCATTGAACCATAATATGAATCACGTAGTTATTGGCTTTGTTTATGTATCGAAATTGACACAGTTTACCGAATCCTCAGACTCAAGCAATTGTTCTCAATTTATAAGTGTTTGAAAAAAAATGATAATTATTTTATATGAACATTATAACATTTTAAACATCGGTTTTCATTGTTTTTTTTCGTTGTCAAATGAATTTTTTGAGTAAACTAAGAGCGATTAGACATTTTCACTATTTTTTTTAAGTATTTTCAAACAAAAACGAAGCAATTTGTTTTACTAGCAACGCTATGAAAAATGCATGAGAAAATCAAGCACTGATTGGCGAGAGTGTGAAACTGTACTAATTGAATCAAATTATTTATAGAAATTTAAATTAAATCCATTGTTATATTTTTAAGTTTAAATTTTAACTTGGATGAATTGCTTCCATTTTAATTTTTTATATTTAACGTAGTCTGTTCATAATACGTGCCTGAAATACTCAACCGTATTGCCATACTGCCAAGGAATTCATTGTTACACCGGACAGTAAAAAAGCAGCCGAACTACTTAACCTTGATAAATTCAGGTTAAGTTACACCATTTGGTATCCTAACCGGACACATTAGGTTAAATGCGTATCTCCAACGCGTCCGTGTTAGAGATGACCCAGACTGTGACCTTTGTGGAAGAAGTTCATAAACATCTGTACATTTCCTCTGCAATTGTTCAGCTTTATCACACATACGTCGGTTGTGCTATAGCCGTCATGTGCTGACTCCAAGCGAAGTACTATCTTATTCGGTTCACAAGATATTTCACTTCGTTAAGAGGTCAGGTAGATTCCCGTCAACAGGGACAACCTCAACAAAATTTAAATAGACAGTTGACGGGTGGTAGGTTCAACCATAATCTATCTCCTAGTCAAACACCTGTTGCACAGTAATCTGGAATTAACATCGTTTCCGGAGAGACAGACAGTCATTCTCTCTCTCCAAAAACAAGGAAAGTTTTGCAAAAGAGCCACTGGACCTACGCAACTAACACAAACTTTCGAAAAAATTGCCTTCACTCATTGTTTGAATGATTTAGTTGAACATTTTGAACATCTTCATGGAAAACTAAAAGCATGTTATTCGAAACAAAATATATCGAATTCTCCTAAAAATTAAAAATGCTATTAATTCACCCATGTACAGCAAAATTCTGTGAACTTCTAACCATATTCGAACTCTATGCGCAAAAATGGCAACATTAGATTTAACACGAAAAAGAATAAAATTCAAGTGCAATTCAATTTTTTTTATTCATTGTTTAAAGAATATTTACAATTTGATTTGCAATAAAAGTTGGGTTTCCATTCAAAACGAAAGCACTCGAGCGTGTTTATGGATTTGGGTTTCGTTTTCTTTAAATTACTTTCCAGGGTTGTAGTAGCAACGTCCTTCGGCCCATGATGGATCATTCTTTTGGCAATGCATGCCGTTACAACAAGTTCCTTGGCTTCCATTTGCTCCTGTGCATACACTGTCATGCCCTCCACAAGCCTCAACTTCAATGCGACGATGAAAAGATGAAATTAGAATATATTGACTCAAAATGTTCAACAGTTTGAATACATACCTGCGTTGAAGTTGTAGGCGCTCATGGCCAAAACAGCGATGAAGAAAAAGAACAATGTAAACTTCATTTCGGTTTGAAATTATTGGAATTTTAGTGAAATTTTCGAATTGAATTTCTCAAGCTAAATTGCTTACTGATTGGACTATCGTTCGTGTCCATATATATATACAACTTTGTGGACGGAAATATTCTAGGGAAATGGCAAAACACTTGTTGAAACTTTTCTGTTTGTCTTTGTTTTTGCGTTTGATTGTTCTGTTCCAAAAATAGCTCAGAGACCAATCTATTTGCTAAAATAGCGATTGAAACTTTTTACTAATCAAACCATTCTTCGCCTGCGATATGACAAATTGAAATTTCCAAACAACTAATTGTTTAAGCACTTGGTAAGACTGCGATTGTTTGTTTTTATGCATAATTCAAATCGATCCACCATTCATTATAAATTCAATATTTTTATGCTCGCACTTGTTCACACTGTATTTCATCAATTTCCGCAATTTTCTCTATATTTGCTCCCTTGGAGTTGCTGATGTTAATGCACAATTGCCTTTTTTTTATATTTTTTGATAAATTTCTTCATATTCTGAACTTTTTCCGTTTTTTTAGTCAGCCTGAAAAGTAGCGAATAATTATAATTTGCAATTTATGTATATTCACAATTTCAATTGTTAGATGGTATCTAATAGATACTCAGAACTTTTCTATTTTATTACATTGTTATTGAAGCACATTTTAGTTTGGTATCAATTGGGTGATTTGATTTGAGATTTAATTCATTAGACACTTTTCATCGAAAACTAGTATAGTATATTCCACAAACAAAACTACGATATTTAGATATTTGTTGGAGAGTTTCCCTTGCATATTATCAGAATGCCACCAAACTTGCAAAAACTTGTGTTATTACAAGGCTGATGAACACGATCCAATAAATCCACTTAATAGATCATATAACAATGTACAAATAATTGTATGTTTTAACGATAATATTGAAATCATATTACATCTAATGTCATAGTTTTAAGTCCGGTGGTTGATGTCATTTGTATTCCATGTAATTTTGTTTCTGGCATAGCCAATGGAAATGGGGGCTTGTTAGGATCAATCAAAATCGGCATAGAATAAGAACAATTATTCATCAAGAAGAATTATTAAATATTTCTTAAAAATGAAACATATTGAATTTAAAATCAGAAGAAATTTGCCAGTTGGCAAAAAGAAGAATTGGGACGGTGAAAAAACATACAAATGAAATAGAAGTTAACTGAAGAGAGAATGGGCACCATAATACCAACCAACTTAAAATAAGAAAAAAAATAAAAAAAAGCCAATTGCGCAAGAGAGCAAATATAGAGAAATTTGCGGAAATTGATGAAATACAGTGTGAACAAGTGCGAGCATAAAAATATTGAATTTATAATGAATGGTGGATCGATTTGAATTATGCATAAAAACAAACAATCGCAGTCTTACCAAGTGCTTAAACAATTAGTTGTTTGGAAATTTCAATTTGTCATATCGCAGGCGAAGAATGGTTTGATTAGTAAAAAGTTTCAATCGCTATTTTAGCAAATAGATTGGTCTCTGAACTATTTTTGGAACAGAACAATCAAACGCAAAAACAAAGACAAACAGAAAAGTTTCAACAAGTGTTTTGCCATTTCCCTAGAATATTTCCGTCCACAAAGTTGTATATATATATGGACACGAACGATAGTCCAATCAGTTAAGTAATTTAGCTTGAGAAATTCAATTTCAAACCAAAATGAAGTTTACATTGTTCTTTTTCTTCATCGCTGTTTTGGCCATGAGCGCCTTCAACTTCAACGCAGGTATGTATTCAAACTGTTGAACATTTTGAGTCAATATATTCTATTTTATATTTCATCTTTTCATCGTCGCATTGAAGTTGAGGCTTGTGGAGGGCATGACAGTGTATGCACAGGAGCAAATGGAAGCCAAGGAACTTGTTGTAACGGCATGCATTGCCAAAAGAATGATCCATCATGGGCCGAAGGACGTTGCTACTACAACCCTGGAAAGTAATTTAAAGAAAACGAAACCCAAATCCATAAACGCGCTCGAGTGCTTTCGTTTTGAATGGAAACCCAACTTTTATTGCAAATCAAATTGTAGATATTCTTTAAACAATGAATAAAAAAAATTGAATTGCACTTGAATTTTATTCTTTTTCGTGGTAAATCTAATTCTTCTAATCGATATATTACTTAAACCAAACAATTGTTCAATCCTTGTTGAGTGACTAACTTAGTACTACATCATTTACTAAACGTGATTCGACATTTTTTTTAAACAATTATATACTTGTAAAGAGAAATGAAAGCAATGAAATGTGATTTACAAATTATGTGGAGGAAAGGAACGATTTAGTTGATGCATTGACCGAAGAGTTCATGATCAATCGATTAATTCGAAAAATATTCAGAATGTACATTAAATTGATGAATAAATCTCAGATCCAAACAGTTATTGTTGCCATCGTTTCTATCAATTTGAAAATGAAAATTTATTATTATTAGGATAATTGTTTTATAGTTTTGCGAAAAGTCTAAACATTCGCGAGTTAGAATGTGTGAAATCTGTGGGGCATTGTCTGTGCAGGTTTTTTGTTGTTTTTTCCTGGTCTTCCGGGTTCCCATTTCCTTTTTTTTAAATTATATGTCACGCAATCGCAATGAATTAGAGATTGAATTGTTACATGAATTGTAAAAATGGAAACAAATGTTGCGCCTAGATAATGTGAAATACTGTAAAACTGTATCAGCTGATACCCTTTTTGTATTATTTAGCTTGCATCCTTCCAAAGGAATGGATTCAAACTCAACAATTCCGTATTGGTAACTATAGCAATTTGAATTTGCTTTGTGACTAGGGGGAAACACTAGCGGAAACATTTCTCACGATTGCGTCCAATTTCTTGCGAGTTTTTGCGAGTTCGTTGTTGGTATATTTAGTTTGATTTTGAGCAAATGATAGACTGACAACTAACAACTGACAACTGACTCTCCGCCTATTTGCATATTCAAGATCAAATGTACAATAGTTCATTTAAATTTATGTAGACTCCTGATGGAGTGCGCTGTCTGTTCATGGGAGAATGACATTCGAAATGCTTGGCAGTATTCGTGCATAGCACAAGTTTGGCATAAGAATAACAAGAAGGAATGCGTTAACATTTCAATTATTTTACATTCAAATTAGTGTCATGTCAAGTTGGTATCATTACCCTAGATATATTGTAACGGTGTTTAGAATAAACATCTTGTTTGTTTAATTAAAGTGACTGATACACGAGCAATATAATCATTCGAAAAATTAAAGGGAAGGGAGATTTTTAATACATGGAGGGTTGCGATAAAATCATATTTAATTATCAAGAAATTATGGTAAGTAAATTCCGAATACAAATGCCCAAGCAATTAATAAATTGACACTTTCAATTGAAAGTACTCTATATAATTATATAGGAGATAGTGAATCGGTGATTATCGTCTGGAAAGGTTTTTTAAAAGCATTCGATGATTCAGGGATGGCTAGAAAAGTAACAATATTAAATCAACTTGTCTCAATTATGTTGAATCAATATAAAAGCATGGAGAAATATATTAACGCTATTTTGCTCAAATGGAATAAAACGAAAACGGCTGGCTTCAACATTGAGGAATAAGTTATTGCTTCTTTAATGCTTGGCGGATTACCAGAGGAATATAGAGCCATGATCTTGGGAATAGAAAATAATGGAAAACCATTAACGGTTATGTTAAAACGGTGCTTTTACAGGGAATACCATTCAATACGGAAGAAGATAAAGCAATGCCACTCATGATGTTGGAAGGAGGCGGTTCAATGGGCAAAAATAAGAAATGGAAAGGTGTGTGAAGATGCACTACATATGGTAATGAATGGTTTCAAAAATGATTTGAAATATCACGAGGGCTGGGTGAAATAAAATATTTCGAAACTAATTATTCGAAATTATTTATTTTCCATTTGTATAGACAAATGGAACAACCAGAAGAAACTAAACAAGAGAAAACGATGATAGCATTCTTTATGAATGGAAACAGAGAGACAATCAAAGATGAATAGTTCATTAATATTGGTGCTACAACACAACACAGTAAAACTCAACATTGGAGATGCAACAGTCATACTAAAAAAGGTGAATTATGTGTCAGACATATGCACAAATTTGATTTCAGTTCGACGCAACACTGAAAATGGCTATGAAATTCTATTTCTCTAGAACACAGGGAGAGTGATGGACAGTGGCATCAAGTCTAATAAAAATTAGACAAAAAAAAGTTGAATAAAAAAGATGAGAAAAAGAAAAGAAAAGACACAAATGTTTAACAACACAAATATCAATTGCTAATAGATTAATCATAGTTTATAGACCAAATGGTCTACCGAATTTTTCAGTGTGTTTAGTCTTTAATCAGCCAGTGAACATTATATTCGAAAGCGTATGTGAGAGGCTTGCACGACACAACTGCACCACAATCGAACGTTCGGCCCATAATTGGCTACACCTTTTTGCGGATTGAAGTATGAACGACAATCCAAGCGCTAAGGCGATTAATTAAAGTGATGTGCGTTAATCAATTGCTTCGTTATGCACAACACTGGACCAACAATTTTTAAAGTGCTTATCCGAGACACTCCTTGTGGTTTAAATATCGACTATCTATTCAATTCTTCTATCAATGAGTGCGTTCAATGAATAGAAAAGTTTTTGAATACCAGCAGAATCGAACCCACGTCCCAATGCTTGAAAGCCTGGCGCGCTAACCAATAGTCTACAGCTGGGTTCGAATCAATTGCTAATAATGTACCAAAATTCAGAGCCTTTTCGGCACAGTGGACAGCGAGCCAATCTTATAATTATTCACGCTGAAGATTCGATTATGCTCGCATTGAGCATAGTTTTTTTCTTCTTTCTTTATTCATTCTCAGAAAATCTACATTTTGCTCAGATCGAACTCATTATATTTTTTGACATTTGATCATGTTAATTTGATCAGCCAGAATCATACCACTAAACCTGGTTCATCATTGTACACATTAAGCGACACACTTCAAGTTAATTTTGACTTTTTTTTTACAAATTTTTGGTTTAGATTCAAGATCGAGTTTTGCATATTTTTATTGTTTTTTTTTTTTTTTTTTTTCATGTCTCACATAAACATTTTCAATAATAAAAACATTGAAATTGAGAAAGATAATAAAATATTTCAAAATGTCGTACATTCCTGAAAAATGCCATCAACTTTATAAATTCCTCAAATATACGAAGAAGAAAAAATTTCAACAATACAGCGAAGTTAGAAAATTGATTAACTAAAATGATGAACATAAAGTTTCATCTTCAGTTAAACAATAATTTAAATTTTTATGTTATTTCGTTATTTGTGCTCAATTTGGCGTGAAAATAAAAATAAAATTTAAAAATGAACAACACAGTTTTCTTAATTTTTTTTTTTTTTTTTTTAGAGAATTGAGAATTTTTTTACCGAAGCAACATAATTTGATTAGACTGAATTGGTAAGTCTTAATTTTTAGAGTTCAGCTATTGTTTTGAATGAAATAGAAACAAGCATAATAAATCAATAAAACTCGAAACATAAATATAGTTGCAAAGAAAAATGAAACAATACGAAATACAAAATAAATGAATTGTGTTTTACATTTACTTACAAAGTTCTTATAACTCTTGCTTGTTTTAGTTTTGTTTAAAATCATTTTTATGTTGCACTTATATTTTTCTCAACTTTGAAGGGCTGAAACAATGTCTCAACGGTTCAAATGTATATGTCTCATTAAATCAAAAAAAAAAGAATTTTCGGTTTAAAAATGGACATTGGAATTTTGTATCAATAGATGGCACTGTAATTTAGACTAATTCATATAAATGTATGGACATTTTTAAATCAACTCTATCGAATTTGAACATATTTTCTTCAACAATTAAAATTAAATTGGGGCTGTGCGCATTTCATCAAATTACTTTTCGTGTCATAAGAATTAAAAATTTGAATGAGTATTACTTTTGAAAGGTCTAATCAAAACAAAAAGTGCAATAAGTTGAATTAAAGATACCAAATAAAAGTCGTTTCATTTACTCCATTATTTTAAATCAAGTTTTTATTTTATAAATTAAAAATATGAATAATTTACACAAACTTATGGTGAGCTTTTCATATCAAGTATCTAGAAAATTGTGTCGTCCTCATTAAAAAATATGATCTTCGCATTTGTGGGAACATAATTTTCCGCTAATGAAATAAAAACCCAAACTGAAATTGGAAAGGAAATTGTTTTGTGAAAATTTCTGCTATGAAATATTGGAAACAAATATAATTAAATTTTGAATAGTTCCTTTCTCGCATTTTATAGTCGAAAATATGTGGTTTGTTTTTTGTTCAGCCATACTTCTGATACTAATCAATAGTATAATTCTTTTTGTTTTTTGTTTTTTGTTTTTTGTTTTTTTTTTTTTTTTTTTAAACCATAATCATATCAATAAGAGACATTAATGCACCGTATTTAAATATGATTTTAAATGGATTAAACATTTATCGCCAATGCCAATGACAGCATTTGTCTGTGCTGACAGATTCAAATTTCAATATGATATCTAGAACTGTTTTGTATGCATTTATCTTTTGTTCCTTGTATTACAAACATTTACACAATGACCATTATCATCATCATCATCATTCTCCTCCTCTTTCTCCTTTTCATCACCATCATAACCATCATCATCATTAGTACGATAGTTAGTGTTTCAACTCAGCGAGAAAAATGTGTTTTGTAAATGTTTCTCTTATTTGTTGGTTTTCCTATGAGTTTTATTCTCTTAGGTGCGATTGTTGTTTGTTTTTTTTTTTCTTTGTTTATTTTTTGTTTCAATTTTAATCACTTTTTGTGTTTAAATTTCGCATTTATAATTATAATTTGCATATGCTCCTAAAATGTTATCAATTTAATTAATGTTAAATAAGTTTCTTAACGCTATTGTTGAATTTTTCAGCTTTAGCATCAATGTATTTTTTTTTTTTTTTTTTTTTTTCATTCTAACTTTTTTCTTCTCTCATTCGAAATATAGGATTTCACATATCGTCTACATTTGTAGTTTGCCTGTTTTTTTAATTACAGATTTTATATAGGGGGCTATGGAACGGTTATTTCGTTTGCAAGTAGCTCTATTTAGTTTGTTACTGCGCATAATGAATGAATTAATCTGAAAGTAAAATTTCAAAGACAAATTAATAAAAACGTTTCTATTGAAAAATAAACGAAAGAATTTGAAAGTAACCGAAAAATCTCTTTTTTAAAATTAAAATTGTTTAATTTATTAAAACATTTACTTATTTCATCTCACCAATGACATGACTTTCAATTTCAATATGCCGATTATTTCGAGATGCTGGTTGAGGAGTTATGGTTATTTCATCATTTATTTTAAATGGTTGTTTTAGTATTGATGCACCAGCATCAGGTACAATTAAACTGCTTCGACTACTATTTCCCATACTGCCACTACTTGATGATGATGCTGATGATTTTGATTTGTTGTCGTTGGATTTCTTTGCAACCGTACTATGGGCGGTGTATACATGATTCTCAAATTGTTTGTACATACCAAATGTAGCCGTACAGACTGTACATTTGTAAGATAAATGGGCAGGTTTTAGGGTCATATTGTGCTCTCGAGACACATGATTTAATAATTTCCATTGATACATCTACACAAAGCATTCATTGAAAATGGAAAAAATCAATGTTTTATTCAATTAAATAATGACCTAGATAAATGTAGAATGTAAAATGATCAATACATACTCTGCCACAAACTGGACACCGGCCAGCATCTTTTCCCTTGTTTGCCGCCTCTTGCATCGAACTCGTTACTAAACCATGTGAGCCAAGTAAATGCCGCTCCAAGCCTTGATCGGTGAAAAATCGAAACTGGCATTTTTGACAATTCAGTGGTGGCCGATTGTAAATCATCTTCGGGTGAATCTGCAAAGCCATTTCATCAATTGTAAAGATTATTATTCGAATTTTATAAATCATTTTATTGAATAATTGAATTTTTTCTTACCTTTACTTTGTGCATCCATTGCATATGATTTCGTAGTTGATCCAAATCTTTGATCCAACCATCACAAATTTCACAAATAACAAAGGAAGCTTTGCCACCATGATTTTGTCCCGGTTTAACATTAGTACTTGAAGGTTTTGGCAAAATTGATGCCGATTGCATTACATTCGCAGCAGATAAATTGCTTGCTGCCGCTGAATGTATATTCGGTTGAGTTTGTCTCGGTAAAGCAGTTATTGATATACTTGGCTGTTGCGAACTTTTTTGTGTTTTTGATCCAGTTGGCTATTCGAATAAAAATTAAAAAAAAAAAAAAACAAAATAAAACAATTCAAAATTAATATTCTTTATGATAGCAATTATGGGAATTAATAATAAGATAAAATCTCAACACCAAACATGAATAGAATACAAGTGAAAAAAAAAATGTGTCAGGAGTCTCTCGCAGATTAGATCATTATTCGGTAATTATGTGTTAAAATTAATAAATTGTTAGAAGATTTTCATTCAGTTTTCAAGGAAGCAAAATAGATTCAGGAATAGCATTCAGATGTTAACGAAATATTAAAATAGACCGCTGAGATTGAATTTTGAGCGTTCGGCAACAACGCAATTCCAGTACGTGGCACCTACATTTCAATAAACATTAGCATTATCAACTCAGTATCTGTCATTATGCAAATTGATGCATTTTTCTTTTCGCTCAAGTCACACTAAATTGACGGGAAAATATCTCATGGGATCACTTGAGAAAGTCGCGAGTCTATTTACATGTTCAATTAACATAAATGTCTCACGAATACAAATGTATTTACGCATTTACAATGAATTCGCAATGAATTCGCAAATGATTTGTATGAAATTTGCATATGGATACGAATGTTTCGCATAGATGAAAGTCCATAGAAAATTAGTTTCAACAACTTTTACTATGGTTTCCATTAATATTGCAACTTCATCAGTTCGGATCAATAGAAGAAATATGAATATATGAGTTTATGTGGACTTGTTATTTACTCTTTTTCTCGATTAAAAATAATGTTATTTGCTATAATGACCTGAATGTATTGTCCGGGATTTGACACTTGGAAGTTATTCGGAAGAACTACACCTCCTGGAATTTGTGGTCGCACCGCTTGCGGTTGCCCTACTCGTATATTATTGTTTGCGGTTGGCATTACCTTGGTGATCGTTTGTGGTCGTCCGCGATTCTTCATCGCCGCACTAATATTAATCGTACTCTGTCGTTGAATTGCAGCTGTTGCAGCACGTTGTGCTTGCGCTGCCATTGCCTAAAATTAATTATCATTAAAATTGATTTGTGAAAAACAAATGTATTTCAAATTGTTGGTTTTAAATAGAAAATTTATATATATTCTTACTTGATAGGCATTTGCAGTTCCAACAAGTCCATGGCGTGGTTTAATGCGTGGTATTTTGGCTGGTGGATCCCAGTCAACTGGTGGTGCTAAATTCAGTTCGGGTCGGAATTTTTTACTGCATACAACCGCATGGCGTGCCAATTTTGATCGTCCATTGTCTTCGAATAAACAATTTGGGCATTGATGATATGATGCTTTTTCTAAACGTGCACCAATATTATGCGTATTTTTCATGTGTAATAATATTTCATACGGTGGTTTCACTTCAAACGCACAAAAATTACACTTGTACATGTTGCCTTTCATGTGTGGCGTTTCATAATGATGGGCCATAACAAGCGATGATTCCGACTTATAGTTACAATATTCGCAACGTTTTGTCTCAAATTTAAAATCAACATTTTTACCTTTGCTCATTTCCAAGTTTTTCATCAATGAATTAATTGCAACTTGGACACTTGGTGATGCTTGATTACCCTCTCGATTAAGTTTACGTTTTTGTTGACGCAATAAATCAGTTTGAACATGCTCTTGGACTAAATTAATACCAATGCCCATGAAAAATTTCCCCAATGGGCTATCAAAATAATTGTTACCGTCTTTTTTATCATCAGATGTGGAATCTTTCATTAAATCTCGGTTTATGATATGTGTTTTGATCGCATCGAGATCAGCCTTAGCTTCTTTGATTAACACTTTTGTATCTTCAATATCTGAATCAGCTTCATCGTCGGTTGACATATCGGATTCATCCCATGAATCATCACCATTTTTTTGCGGTTTACGCTTTCTTGTTGGTTTCTTTTCGGCAATATCATTATTTTCCGATTTTGCGTCATCGTCTTTGGCATCTTCAATTTGTTCCTGTTCATTGTTGTCATTATTTGCTTCCAATTTTTTTCGTTCTTCAATTTCATTGCCCATTTTATGAACGATTTCTTTAAGATCTTCGGCTGGTGGTTTTTCATATATGTAAGGAACTATAAATGACGGTGCTTCCAAAACGAACATATCATCGGTGAGTGCAGTTAGAACCGGCGCATTTAAGCCAGCCAATGTGGTCGATGTTGCATTTACAATCATTTGACTGTTGTTGCTATTATTATTATTATTATTATTAGGTACAGGTGTGATCGATGCACGTGAATTAATTGGACAGACACCTTGCACTGTTACAGATACATTTGATTTATTTAATGCTTGCACATTAGCTGTCGTACCGCGTGACAATATCGTATTTGTGTCAATTATGACTAATGTTGGTTCTTTCGATGTGCTACTACTGTTGCTCGATAATTGAGATTCGCTAGCTAATGGATCGGTCAATCGTGGCCGTTTTGGTGCATTATGTTCTAGTGGATCTTCGATTATTTCTTCAATATCATCATCATATGCTGAATAGTCCTCTCTTGGCCGTGGTGCACTCTTTCGATTACGATTTCGAACCATTATATCACTGCCTTCCAATTTTTTTTCATCTTCAATTACTACACAATCTTCTTTATCGCTGAGAATTTCGTGTACTTCATCTTTATTGGGCATTTCACCATCTGAATCCGAATCAGAGTGTATGCTAACGGGTTTGTCATCATCATTCTCATTATTGGTACGATCAACATTTTCACCACCAACTTCTTCATAATCGTCATCGCCAATGTCATCATCGTCATCCACATCATCATTTTCCAAATCAATTCCGTTCGATTGTGGTTTGCCCTTTACACTTTTTATTGATTTTTTTTCTCCTTTTACTTGTATATCCTCATCATCTGAATCGGAAATTGCATGAATTTCATCATCAGTTGAAATCAGTTCTTTCGACTGCACTTTGTCAAAATCTAAAATTCATAAAATGTTTTAATTTATTTACTTTTTGTTTTTGTTTTTGTTTTAAAATTTAACTAACCATTTTTGTCTTCGCTACTTTTTACTGTGGCACTTGTTCCATTTTCTGTTGATTGCGTTCGACTTTGATTTGTGCGCTTATCAATTCCATCATTCTCATGCTCATCATCCTCTTCCATGGGCTCTGCATCCGCTGACAATGGATCACCAGAGACTTTAACGGTTGAATCACTATCATCAACTAATTTTTTTATAACACAATCATTATCTGCAATAGTTCCCATCGAATTTACCGAATTTATGTCTTCAGCAGATTTTTGATCACATTCTTTCGTATGCTCTGCACCATTTTCATGTGCATCCGTTTCACATTCATTATTTAAATCATTATTTTCATTTGATGTTTCATTTGTAATAATTTCATCGGAATTACCACTTTTATCAACTTCCATAATATCACTATTCTTATTTGCGGCTGATGTTTGATCGGAGGTGTCAGCATTTTTTGCTAATGATTGATTTGATGTATTTTGTGCGTCAACGTCCATTGCTTCATCGTCACAATTACCGTTGATGCCACCATTCATTTTTTTTAAATCAGCATGTGGACTATCTGCCGAATTTGTGCCAACTTCACCCATTTGATGTTGCGCAAAACAGTTGAAAAAAAATCGTTGTTTTCCAGATACGCTATTCTCCTTTTGGCAATAATTGTATGCTTTCCTGATCAATTCCTTGTCGTTCAACTGTGGAATTTCTTGTTGTATTTTGTTTTTGTTTAAAGTTAATTTTCATTGACTCTAATTTTCAAAAAAAAGAGAAACAAGCAAACGTAAACAAATCAAATTAATGTGATATTTCAAAGAATTGAATTTTATTGTAAAATTTCGTTATCCTCATCGAAACTAGGATTGATCAATATCCCGGACTAAATGTAATGGTAATCATTATAATCATTGGTATTGTTCAACACCATATGCCAATTCGTTTGAATGTTAAAATTGTATTTATTATATACACGGAATATACTATGTACATGGGTACTAAGTACATAAGATCTTTTATTTACTCGTCACCATTCAAAACCAAGACACTCGACACAGACACAAACACAAACACAAACACACTCTAAAACCCAAAGGCAGCATTTCACACAGATATGCACATATATATATATATATATATATAATACATGCATACACTTACACACAGCCACGATTATAAATATATGGGATAAGGGGACCAAGAGAAAAACACTGGGCATTCGGTATACTGTATTATGGTATATCTTTTGCGCTATGTTTGGTCTGATGACGATTTTGATTTTTTTTTTTTTTTTTTTTTTTTTTTTCACTATGTTTTGCCTCAATAAAGAAATGAACAATCAAGAAAAAGAAGAAGAAGTTGGGATTGTGGGAAAAATACAATGAAATGTTAATTGAAGTGCATAGAAAAAAGATAATTTTCTCTTTCGATTTAAATGATAATTTCATTTCAAACTATTTTTATTAAACAAAAATTCACACTGAATTCATCATGCTTATCAAATTGAAAAAATGGTATGAAAATATCTTACTTTAACTGCTTTTTTTTCGATTTTCTTTTTCTAATATTATTCAAAGTAACAACAATCAATTGCTTGGTTTTTAAAAGAGTTCTATTTGCATTAACTGTTCTATTCAAAACATTGTGGTTTGTTGTTTTTTTTTGTTTTGTTTTTTTTTTTTTTTTTTTTGTTAGTTTCTCATCGGGATCACATCAAGGTTCCACATTTTGAACTATTACATCGAAAGTAAATTTACCATATAATTGAGAAGATCTTTGATTTTATTTATTTTTTTAAATTTACAATCAGCTGATGAATGTTTTAAAGTCAATGAAACCATCGCGTAGTTGAATTTTTGAGATGAAAATTTGTTCGGACAAAATGGAACGGAAACAGTTAAGAGAAACACTGAATGATTTTTCTAGATAGAGAGACAAAAGAAAGATAGAAAGAGAAGGAGTGTGTGTGTGTGTGTGTGTGTGGTCGGGTGTCACATTCGGGTCTACACTCACGACAAGGCACAATTGGTTGGGTACGCCAAATTCATAAACGCCATCTTGAAAATGAAATCATGTTACGGGTTTGGGCCCCAAATGCGGAGCACAACAACTGCAGCAGCTGTCGTTGTTTCACTTCACAGAAACAAAGCAAAAAAAAAAAAAAAAAAAAATATAATTAAAAGAACATACACACACACACACACGTCCCGTTTTATTGGCACACAATTTTTGCTAAACGCACGATCTATTCACTCATGATTAAATGGCATCAAATGGTTCACCAAATCGCTTAAGAAGAATTCATTGATACCTCAGTGGCAGGAATTTTTTTTTTTTTCTTTTCATTTCATTCTGTATGCAAATTGAAGAGAAAAAAGCCGCTACTTGAGCAACTGCACTGAACTGCAAAATATTTTTTCTTTCTGTTTTTTTCTATTATGCGAATGAATTTGAATACGCAAGTTGTATTTTTGAAAAAAAAAACTGTATAATTTGTTTCAGTTCTATTTTTTTTTTATATTTTAATTGAGAAGAAAAAAAAATAACAACTCACTGTAGGTCGGTACACACACGCACTACCACCAATTTGATGTGGCCCATGTACAATTACATCCACAACAAGTTTTGAAAATGTTCACAAACACACACACATATATAAACACACAACGCCAGGCAGTTGATCAAATCATAGAAGCATGCTTGGATAATCTTTCTTCTGTACACAATTATATATATACATATATATATATATATATGTGTGTATCTATATACTAAAAGCAGTAATTTTACTAAACGCAGCTCATCTTCTTCAACAAGAATTTAGATAGAGCTAAAAAAATTCACAAAATAATCGTACACTTTTTTGATACAAATACAAATTTTAATTCGTTTACTCACTTAATGCAATTTGCATTTTATTTCCTTCGGTCAAAATCGAGTGAAAGAGCGTTGACGAATGTTTTCATTAATGAACTTATTAGAGCAGTAGACGTCAAGAACCCCTCAACATTGCCACCGAAAGAAAAAAAAAAAAACATAAAATGGCGATTGCCGTTCAGAGATCACGTGACGTACGGTTCTATGAAATTTTACCGCTCGCTGTCGAACCGTTAAGTTTATAACCGGTTCAAAAAAAAAAAAAAAAAAAAAGAAACTCAATGGAAATTTCTAATAGAAGAAAATCAACACAAAAGATGATGAACAATGGACGCTGACAGAGTCGGTTATTTTATATATTTTAAATATTTTTAACAATTTTATAAATACAATAAACGGCCAAAAAATACCTCGAAATTTACATTTGAATTTGAATTAATTTCAAATCAGATTTTAGCAGTTGCAATATTGCTCTTTGTTTCCACATATAAAAATGCCCATTAGTTTGTTAGTTTTAGTTTTGTTTCGAATCGTTTGCAATATAATGAAAAATTTCAATTAGACTTTTGGCACTGATTGAATTTATATATATATATATATATACCGAATTTTTTTCTGGCAACAGTCCTAGCCTAGAATATTCGCAACTGATATCCGGATCAATACCACAATTACCAATCTGAACAATTTCAACGATGACAAATCTACACATCAGATTCGAGTCAGCGATTTGATGTTGCTATGGCCAATATGTTTTGTTGTTGTCATCTTTTATTCTATATGCTAGTTGTATTCGATTTTATTAATATAATTTAACAATGGCGCTCGATTTAAATTATATGCTCGCAGGTAGAATATTTTTTCTTGCATATTACTAAAGATGGAATTTAAATTTTCTTATTCTTGAGATGAGATAAAACGTTGTATTAAAATGAACGACCGCATAAAATTTTTTCAATTTATCAATTGAATGATTTTATAGTTAATGGATTGCCGGCAAATTAAAATTTATTCATTTTTTTTTTTCTGTTTGTATGCGAAAAAATCTGGCCACAAAAGCGCTATATCAGGCCATGCTTAATACGCAGCATTAAATTATCTCATTAAAAACACAAATCTTGTGTGAGTAAGTGTGTGTGATATATGAATTGAAAAAAAAAAAAGAAAACAACAATCGAATGATTCTCATTTTAATCACTTCTAATGATCAATTTTCCAAAAACTGCCCCAAACACTTTTTGTAGCAAATCATTCAAAACTATCATTTTATAAGTGCTGGTAGGATGATAACAAACATCATTACATCAATTTAAAATCAATTAATAATTTTTCTATGTCTATCTATTTCTCTTAAGTTTATATGATATGCGAAAATTTTGCGCATTAAATAATTAACACTTATATATATATATATATATATATATATATAATATATATAAGCAATGTGTACGTGAGTATGTGTGTGAGTATGTGTGTGTGTGTGTACGTGTGTATGTGCATGGCATAGACCATTAGTGTCGTTTTGATTATATATGTTTGTATGTAGACTCTACTTTTGATATTCATGTAAAATTGATGGTTCAACCAACACAAAAATAAGCATTTTTTTTTTTCTACAATTACATGCGTAAGCGCCTGAGACATTCTATGTGCAAAGGTTTATGTACCATTTTTTATGTACATGCAACGCTTATACCGATATACCGATGGTTTATTCATTCATTCTTCAAAGAGATGGAAACGAGGAAAGTGAGTGAGAAAAAGAGAAAGAGAGAATGACAAAAGGTAAGATGTAGTGTTGAAAGAAGAACGAAGAGACGGAGGAACAGTAAAAGAGAGAGAGACAGAGAAAAAGAGAGAGCAATAAGAAGGGGAATGTAGAGAGGAAAAAAATAGGGAAACAGTAATGGAGAGCGAACAAGACTAGAGAAAATATGAGAGGGAGGAAAGAAAGGAATATATATAAATATACGCAGAGGAAGAGAAAGCAGAACATAGGGATAGGGATTGAGAGAGAGAGAGAGAGAGAGAGAGAGAGAGAGAGAGAGATAGAGAGAGAGTGAGAGAGAGAGAGAGAGTGAGAGAGAGAGAGTGAGAGAGAGAGAGAGTGAGAGAGAGAGAGAGTGAGAGAGAGAGAGAGAGAGAGAGAGAGAGAGAGAGAGAGAGGAAGAGATGGCGATGGAGATAGAGAGATGGTGAGAGGAACAGAACGGAAAATTATATCGATGTCTTTATTTGAATGAATGAACAAGAAATAAAAAAGATATGGGTATGCATATCAAATGATTACTAGTGTGTAATCTTTAACTAGCGCACTTTTGCCGAGTTTTGACATTTTCGCTCGAATGCGAAATTGTTACAATAAATAGCGAATAGTGTATATAAATGATGTGGGACCGCAAACACACATGCACACACATTTGCCTAGGCTTTCTTCCGCCACGCAATTGCTGGTTCACTCTCTTTTAAAAAATCACTCTCTTTTGCTGGTTTCATATTATATACATTATAAACTATGTACCAATAGTTTATAATATGCTTTAACTTTAGTGATTCAAAATAAAAGTTTCCTGAAGATTCTCAAGAACTTTCACAAACTGCATTTCAACCTAACCCATTCCATTTATTGACAGTTTTCAATATATGCATATCAAAAGCACATTTCGTATCAATCAAAGTCGTTTTTCCACAAAGAGATACAAGCCAATGAGAAAAGAAAAACAAAAAAATTGAAATAGAAACATTCAACATTCCAAGAGTTCGATGGCAATTGAACACATTCCATTCTGAGCATAAGCATCACACTTATTGTTAAAATCTTTGTCGATGAACATATATGCATTCAATACCACGTTGCCAATTTGCGCCTAGAGATTCATGAAATGCTCAAAGATATACACAAAAATAGATATAGGAAGAGGGAGAGAGAGAGAGAGAAAGAGAGATAGAGAGAGAGAGAGAGAGAGAAAGAGAGAGAGAAAGAGAGAGAGAAAGAGAGAAAGAGAGAGTGTGTGTGTGTGAGAGAAAAAGAGAGAAAACAGGATGACAAAGAAAGAGAAGGAGACAAGTATAAAGAAAATAGAAGACAAATATGTGAAAAATCAACTATTGTGAAAATTCCATGGTTTCGTCATGCAACATGGATACAAAATGTTCACACACAATCACTACAAACGTTAATCATTTAAACAGTTATATTATATAACCATGTTTTTCTATGTATTATATACTTTGATAATTGTTACAAATTCCATATATGGCCCCATTTACTTAGTAACGTAGACCTTATACGGGAGAAAAAAGTTGGTGTTATATTATTGTTGTTGTAGCTTGTTTTAGGTGTATGGCTGCAGCAAAAATTGTTACTGGGAAATTCTTAGCTTACCCTAATTAAAAATAAATCATTTCAATGCCTTTTTCTCATTTTCATGTTGGTATCAAAATACAATTTCGGGAAGAAATCACACCAAAACTAATCAATTTCAAATCTTTTGAAACAAATTATAATTTCTATTCTTTGTTGATAAATATCAAATTCGTAATAAGACATAAATGTTGGACATCAATTAAGATGAAATGGCCACAATTCAAGCTGATGAAAAATGAAAACATTTCATTAAATACGTTCACATTCTTGAAAAAAAGTCTTAGTAACCTTGACAAAATATTTCGAAAAAAAAAAGTTAATACCCAGATGAAATCAGAAAACAGGCCTTATTTTAAGGATTTGTCTCTTTTTCTGAAACATTGTTGTCAACAAATAATAACACCATTCATCGAAATAAATTTTTTAAAAAAACATATCTCAAGCGTTACTCACTTTCTTAATGTGATTGATTTCAATGTTTTGACCCGTTTAAATTATTCGTCTTCGTCTTCGTCTTCAAGCTGGAATGAAAGTTTATTTTTGCTCAATTCTGGATGTAAAGGGCGTTTCTTGTCTTTTTTGTCAGACTTCAATTTATTGTTGATTGATGTTGGATTTTCCAATTTTTTTGATTTAAATACAATGCGTTGACTTAAATCGGCTGGTTTTTCCGTCTCCTCTATTGAAAGTTATGTTTAAAAAATTTGTACCATACCAAATGATCAAAATAGATATAAGAACAATAATTTCATGTCGAATAAAATTTCATTTAAAAGAAGTCAAATATTTTGTTGTATTGTTTTAGTTCTCCCGGCAAAAATATTTACTTATAACACGTGCTTGCAAACAACAATTCGCTTACAATTTAATTCCGTTGTGTAGACGGAATTAATTTTGTAAACAAAAATTGAACACATGCACGCACAACGAAAGAGCGATATATATTATGAATTTGAAATAATACACACGGCACTTGTGTTTATTCATGTGTGTATTCCATCGAATATGCAAGCAAACTGTCAAAAGTTGATGTGTGTTGGCTATACTTCAGTCTCATGAACATGACTGTGGGAAATTTGTTTGCTTGAACGGCAAACGGTTCAACCGGTAAACTTTTTTTTTTTTTTTTTTTTTGAGCGTGCTCCATAGCACCATGGCAAACAAATTTCCTACTCTAAGAGTCTCAATTTGGGACTCTTAATTATTTTATGTACTTGATAGTCTTTTTTTTCCGAAATTTTACCTTTTTCTATTCTTTTTTGCTCTTGTTCTGCCTGTTCTGCTGTCAAATCACCTTTTTTTAAAACAACAACTTGTGGTGCTTCCTCCTCACAATCTGATCTGTCACTTTCGCTATCGTTTTCCAATTTTTGACGCTGAAATATTCATTTAATTTGTCAAATGCTTTTAAATATTTCATGGCAAAAATTGTTTCATATTTTTCTGTTTCTTTCTCTTGCCACTATAGTAAGAATTTATTTCACTGTATTTTACCTTAGAGTCAATATTTGGTCCGCTATTATAACCAATTTGAGATTTTAACTGTTGCAAAAATTTTGGATCAGCTGGTTTAATATAGGTTACGTTATTTCGCTTCGACATTATTCATTTCTTTTCAATCACAAAATGATTTTTTTCAATATGATTTTATTTAAATATAAATCTAAAATTTGCTAAACACTGTCTTTTACTATTAACATGAACAACACATCAATTTCTTTGTTTCTATAAACAAATTGACAGTTCACATATTCGTTGACAGTTGAAATATAATAAAAACTTCAAAAACCGGTAATTTTGACGTTTATTCATATGTGTTTGCAAACAGAAGACATACAATTTTGAATAGTATACAAAATCATTGAAAATTTAGGAATATCTTTGCGTTTGGTGAAATTTCTTATCAAGTTGAATACAATATAAATATTATTGAAGAATAAAATTATTCAAATAGATTTTTTTTTATTTATTCGCTATTACACTGCAATAGTAATTAATTTTGTATTTTTGTGCAAAAAACTACGAATAATTTTTCTCAAATTTCGATTTTAGCATTTTAAACAAAATGAATATTACTAGATAATTTGAGTAAATAAAATAGCGGTTAAAAAATGTAGTATGCGGACAATTTTTCACTATATCATTGACAATTTAAAAATTTTGTGAACCGTTGCAACCACCGTTTCGATTAAATCCACCGCCACGGTTATTGAAACCACCACCATTTCGATTGAATCCACCGCCACGGTTATTGAAATTACCACGGTTATTAAATCCGCCGCCTTGATTAAATCCGCCGCCTTGATTAAATCCGCCGCCTTGATTAAATCCACCGCCTTGATTAAATCCGCCGCCTTGATTAAATCCGCCGCCTTGATTAAATCTATTGCCTTGATTGAATCCACTGCCTTGATTGAATCCGCCAAATGGCTTAACATTGTTGCCATTATATGGACGCTTATTTTGTGGACTGTCAATTGATCCGCCACCATTATTACCGCTACCGGATCCAAAAAGTCTTGGCATGCCAGCTCTACTGTCCTGCGGAGTTATTCCTGTTTCACGAGTTATTTCATAATCGCCCGTATCCAAAATGCACAAATCTCTAACAACTTTCACAAGATTTTCTCTTTCTGGATCAAGATTTAATACATCGTCCGGTGATTCTGATGTTGAAATGATAAGTGATTCAATAGCTGGTCGAAGTGCTGTAATTAATGAAGCATGATACGGATCCATTTCGAAATTTAACCAATTATCCAATCGAACGGTATTTTCATTAATTGCATCAACACGACGTGATGCAAATAGCAATAAATGTAATGGAGCGACCATGGTCATTTGTTTACAAGAAACGGCTCGTGTTCGAATCTTTTCTCCAAAAATGAAAAATGGATATGGAAATTTTACTTGCAAATTACTACAATTAACTGATGTTTTATGAATAAGAGCCGCTTTCGATTCGGTTGTTAGAACTTTACGTTTTTCTTTGTGATAGCATACATTTGGATATAGGCCAGTGCATAGCAAACCAATGGCCAAATCCAATGTTGGATCACGATTATTTTGATCAATGCGCATTTTAATTAGTGCATCTTCGGGGAAACCAGTTTGCATCATTAAATCAAGCAATTGTCGTTTTGCTTCGTACATTACGCGCATCGTTGGCAATTGTAAACCTTTCCAATCGCAAAAACGTACTTCTTCATCTTCGCCCTTGTATCGAGCATTTTGCCACATATCAAATGCAACCATCATTGCAACATGATCGGAAAAACGTTGACCACCCAATGCTTTTTGATGATTACTTAATCGACGTTGTCCCAATTCCAATGTAAATATTTCTGAAAATGTGCTTGAATATGCGGCTAATGATGCCATTGTATCACCAATACCAAATACACAACCTAAAATCATCATTTTACCTAGGGGAAAATAACAAAAGAAAATAAAATTAAATATTATAAATATTCGGTAAATGCTTTAAATATTGTAAATGTTTCTAAATATAAAAGATATAGAGGAAAAATGTCATACATTCTGTATGAAGTTCCGAAGAAACCGAAAATTTGTTCCAGATAAGTGACATATGAGTGTTTCCAACACTTTTCCACGGAACTTTTCTGTATGACAATGACATTTTTCCTCTATACCATTCAGATATTGAATATCATAAATATTGGGCAAATGTATATCTACTAAATATGTATATATTCGAAAAATATTATTTCTCCTTATCATTTTACCAAGTCTTGGTTCAATCGGTAAACGAGCCAATATTCGACCGAGTGGTGTTAGATTGTCTTGTCGATCCAAACATTTCAATTCACGTAGTACGACTTCGGCTTCGATGACCGCATCAAGTGGTGGTGGTTCAATAGCTTTTGACAAAAACTGTTCTATTTCACCTAAACGAAGCAACTGAAGGTGAAAGAGGAAATGCAATTATTTTTAAATAGAAAATTGGTGGATTTTTTTATGATTTTTTCCAAAGAAAATAAAAGATTCTCCTCAAATCTTCATAACTACCTTAATGCTGAGTGCCAATTCATGCAATGGAGTCCGGAACATTTCAGGTGTCAAATGCTCGTCTAATTTTTCATATCTTGCTTTTGAACACAATGTGAAGCAAATTCCTGTGGAACAGTTCTGAATATTAGCTACCATTTTCCATAAGTTTTTCCATGTACCGTACCCGTGTGGAAAAAGAGTGGCTTACTTTGTCATAAAAGTCTATCAATTATAGCCGAGTTAATTCGACTTTTACTGGCTAAGTTGATTTTAGTTGACTTTTTTTCATACAAATTTTCAAATCTTCAGCCGTATAATTTGGGATGTTTTGGTCGGACTACAAAATTCATTATAGTTGGCTAAAATCATCTGATTTTGTATGAAACAGCCACATAATAGTCAGCCAAAAACGGCCCCAAATTAGTCAGTCAAAATTTTTCGACACGGGTATAATAGAACAATAGCAAACAGCGAATGCCATCTATTGCTAAGGAAACTTTCCTATAATAATATTAAAGTCTTTTGAACATGAATAGAGAAAATAACCTCAATTTTTCTCATGCGCAGAACAGTCTAATGAATTCTGATGCAACACTTTAGCAACAGATGGCGTTGACTATCAGCATAATGCTCATTTCATACAAAGAATATCTAATATTCGCTTTAGACTCTATTAACTTTTTCATGTATGATTTCCATATGAAATATTTTCCTACAAAATATTCCTTGAGTTTATGGATTTCATAAAAAAAATTGGAAACAATTGGACAGTGGTACAAAAAAGAATTCCTTACCTGGCCTAACACGACCGGCACGTCCTTTTCCTTTGATTCAAAACAGAAATTTGATATCGTTAAAAATAAAAGCAATTTTTTTAAACGATTTTTTAAATTGAATTTGAATATAAACATACTTTGTTCTAAATTTGTTCTGCTTGCCCAAACTGTTGCATAGCTGGTCATATTATTGTGCGATGTAAATAGTTTAATTCGTGCCTTGCAAAAGTCAATAACATAAACGATATCATCGATGGTAATTGAAGTTTCAGCGATATTTGTTGATAAAATAATTTTTCGTACACCAGGTGGAACAGGAGCAAAAACTTTACGTTGATCTTCACGTGGCACTTGTGAGTGGCACGGTAAAATGATATAATTTGAATTGCCGAATTCGCGACTATTTTGCAAATGTTTCATAATGGCAAAAATGAGATTCCATCCGGGTAAGAAAACTAGAACGGCGCCCGGAACATTTTGATCTTTTATATACAACAATAGTGCTTCAATCAATTCAAAACTAACTTCAGACTCGGACAGTTGAGCCATTGTTTGTATGGTTTGCGGTGAATAATTACCACGAACGCATTTATTTAAATTTTCTTCATTGTCATTATTTGATGACATGCCCATTTCGGATTCTTCATCGCGTTTCCGTTTTCTACTTTCTGGTGATGGTACAAATTGTGTCATTTCGATGCAATCTTCTAAAAAGTATTGTTTTACTGGATGTGCCCGCCCTTCAATTTCAATAACTGGACAATTGCCAAAATATGCGGAAAATTGTGATGTATCAATTGTTGCTGACATCAAAATTACCCGAAGATCTGGATATGTATGAATCATATCACGCAAAACAACTAGCAAAAAGTCACTGTTTACATCACGTTCATGAATTTCATCAACAATTACATGCGAAACACCTCGAAGACCTGATTCAAGTTTACGTAACAAAACACCAATCGTACAAAACATAATAGAACCAAATGGACGTGGAAGTACTGTCTCAAATCGTACTGAATAACCAACAGATTCACCAATCGCTTCATTTCTTTCATTTGCAATACGTTCAGCAACACTAATTGCACTGATCCGACGTGGTTGTGTCACAGCAATATTACAATATGCACCTTGGCCAGAATTTATGTAATCTTCCAATATGTATTGGGCAATTTGAGTTGTTTTACCACAACCGGTATTACCTAAAATGGGAAATAAAATGAAGATAAAATATGATTAAATATTTCGATACGGTTAATGTATTGCTAAAATTATTGTATGTATTGAATGAATATTTGTAAATTGGCATTACCGCGAATAATTATAACCGGCATTTCATTTATTAATTCCATAATTTGACGGCGATGAGCGCTCACAGGTAAATTATTGCGAAATTCCATCATATCTCTTAAAATATTATCATTTTGAGCACGATCACGATAATCTTTCATTAAATCATCACTTAATTGATCCAAATTTGCTGATGCCAAATACCCCTCGTCAATATTACATGCTGTCCATGGATTCCAGTTTTGCTGAGGTGGCGACCAAGATATCACTGATGACATCTGTGGTCTACGTTGGGGATCTGGTTTCACTTCTTCCGATGGAAGCTAATGTCAGAAATAACAATATTCATTAAAAATGAAAAATCGATTTAAGCTCGATGAATCACTTACCAGAAGATTAATTTCTTTGTTTTCACCCATTACAGCATTATTCAAATCAACTGAACGAATATTCAATTGCTGTAAGCAATCTTCAAGTTTCGATACCATTTCTGGTGAAATTGCCACTGGATAAGATGGCACTTGATCTTCCGATCTGATTTTTGGTTTTTCAATGAAATTACAATCAAATGATCAAATTAAATTTCTATTTTGTTTTTTCACAAATAAATTAAATATTTATTTGGAATACTCACGATTTACATTTAATGGTTCCGGAAAATGCTTCAATTACACCCAAATGGAATAATTGTCGAACCAACGATAATGCGCATGATCTGCTTGCTGATTGTTTATTTGAGCCAGTTTCTCGACCGGTAATCGTGCGATTTAACTGCTTTACAAAAAACTTCATTTCGGCCATATAACTTCTGCATTTTGGCGAAAAATTTATTTATTTGTTTAGTATTTGAATACATTGTTGTGTATCATATGTGAAGCATTGCTCCTCCTGCCCGAAACGTGGTAGAACAGGTTTGAGGAGATCCATTAATCAAATGATAAATATCAAAAATTTAACGTTACAAGATAGACATTATTGTTGGACGACATTATTTTTTTTTGAATTAATATATGCAACGAGATTGGAAAATCTTCATTTTTCAATATATGTTAACTAAAATGTGTCTGACAACAATGACGAATGTTGGATATTATGTTATTTAAGCTCCTTGGCAAACATTTTCATTGTTTGTCGAACAGCTCTTCTCGAATCCGTTTTACAACCGATGGGTAGTAAGAGAAAGCAATGCTCATATCAAACAATATTGTTTGTCGTTTTGACAAATGTTTTTACCTACCGTGAATATTTTTCTGTATATTCAATATACAATTCTATTTTAGTAGACTTTCAATGCGCTGCTGATAACATGAATTGCTGACCGATTTTTCAAACCGATCATGCATAAAAAAGTTGCTAAAATTGTAAACAATAATTGAATCTATTAATTCCAATCGCATAAAACTATCATTTGTATACAAAAAAAAAAAAAAAAAAAAACATTTTGAAACGGATAATTCAAACATTCTTTTATCATTTGTTTTCGCTTTTCGTCATTTTTTTTTTTTTCTTCTTTTGATTTGAAACTCTCTATCGTGCGACGCATGAATGAAAGCAAATCGGCAATTGGAATAAATAGACTCAATATTGTTGTCAACGAGGCAAAAAATACATTTTGTTTTTAATCGATCTTTACAATTGGATCTCTATTTTGTTTCCAAAAGTAAAAGTCATTCAAAAAACAGTTGAGGATTTTCAAGTAATTTTAGCAGCGCATCAAAATTCCAATAAAATAAAATAAAATCAAAATAAAATCATAAAAAACAATCAATATCA
Source organism: Resseliella maxima (assembly GCA_029041755.1). NCBI lineage: Eukaryota > Metazoa > Arthropoda > Insecta > Diptera > Cecidomyiidae > Resseliella > Resseliella maxima. Next base: position 2,021,684 of record JAQOWM010000955.1, on the reverse strand, counting down.
AGATAAGAAATCAGAAAATTGAATCAAACCGAATAAAATCAATTAAATTCAAAACGAAATACCTGGAATGATCGGGACCGACAGCCGTGTATTTGTAATCAGTTTGAATTTTATGTTGTTGCATAAATTGATTGAGTTTTGCTTTGGCATTTTCAAGTGTCCAATTTCCATGAATCGATGCATTTATATCCAATGATTCGGCTTCTTCCATTTTAATTTGTTGTTGTGCATGCAATTGAGCACGATCAACAAACTTTTGTGTACCAGAATCATTCATTCCACGATATGCTTGACCAACATTATCCGGTCCCTCACCGGACTATAAATTATAATTAAATCCGATTAAATCTTTTGTACTGTTTCGCTGTTCATTTTGTTCCGAATAATAGAATACTCACTTGAAAAACAGACACCGTTTCTGATTGTATGATTGGAGCCGGTAATGCGCCACCTTGTTCAATTGCATTTGCTGGTACATCGTTTGCATTTATTCGACCAGTACGAACTAAAAAGTTCACAAAATCGCGAGCTGTTTAAAACGAAAAAAAAATTTTTTTTTGTAAAAAATACATCATTCATATGTTTTTTGAAGAAGAAAACTAATAGAATTCAACGAGGTTAAACCAAAAAATGATAACAATATAAGATAATGAATTACTTTTATATTATCAAAATAACTCTGAAAAATCGGTTTCAAGTGATTGAATCTTAATTTGATTAAAATAATCATCACTAAAACTATTGTTTATTAGCAAAATTTAAATCAAAACTGATTTATATTTTTTCATTCTTGCCTGCATTTTTTTCCGCATCTTTTTTATTGGTTGAATTTCCAGCACCAACATATGCAACACTATTCACACGCACTTCACATAAAAATCGCAAACGATGCTTCGGGCCTAATAAATTTTATTTTAATATTTATTTTTTTATTAAAATGATCGAAAAAAAAAGAACAAAATTTTCCAAAAACACTTTTAGAATAGACATTACCAGTTGGACGCGTTTCAAAAATTGGTTCCAGCTTTGATTTGCTGCACCATTCATGAAAATATGCCTTGATGTCACTCATTGCTTTTTATTGTTTAAATTGTATGTTGAAGTGCGTTTAATTGCAGAAATGTTTTTATCAAACAAATTATTTGTTCAATAAGAAATGGTTGTGTAGTAAACAAAGATATTACAAAAAATTGAATGTAAAGTGATGCTATTAAAAAATCAATATTTTGTAGAAGAATTACTTTTAGACATATAGTGTTACCCAAGCACAATGTCTTACCCGATTGAAATATTTTGTTTATTGTTGCGGTTCATTTTGTGTTGCTGTTTTCTATTCAATTTTGTTGTTTTCCTGATTTGAATAAACGCTTTCCGAGAAATTCTTCGCACAATTTTTTTTTTTTTTTTTTCTTTTTTTTTTCAATTCAAAGAATTTTATTTTTTCACATTCGGCAAATTTGGAAATGATCATCAACAACATATGCATGAGAGGCATGCTAATGCATGCCAGACATATAAATCATAAATATGTGAATGACTCATTGTCTCAGATTCACAAAATTAAATTACGCTTACGACAAAAAAAAAGAAAACAAAAATATTTAGCTTTGCATTGATTTATTTAAATATATTTACATATTATCTTAAACGGCGATATGATAGATTTTGAAAAAAAAAAAAAAAAAAAAAATTAATCAATTTACGTTTTGTAAGAGAAAAGAAAAGAACATATGCACAGGTATTTATTTAATTGTCTAATTTTTTGATTTATTCAAGATTTTCTAAATTTATGATCAACATAATTGTTAATTGGTTCTCAGAAATGATTGTTGCATTTCTCGCAATATTTTTAGTTTTATTTTTTTTTTTTTTTTTTTTGCTCTCGTTTTTGTTAGGCTTAAATAGAAGATTGTGTCTGTGTATTTGTATAAAAAAAATCGCATCTATTGAAAAGGAGTTAGTGAAAAATTCGAATCAATTACATTTTCATTCGCGCAGAATATGAACCTCGTCTATTTCAATATTTGTTTATGTAAAGTACAAAATTGTTTATCAAAGGAAAAAATATAGTGTATAAATAAAATATTAATAACGAACAGTTTCCTGTTTTTTTTTTTTTTTTTTTTTTTTTTTAATTCTCAAAACTCTGAAGTCATAAATACAATACAAATATCATTTAAATAAGGCACACAATTGCTTTTTATTTTTCTGGTTTCATTTTTTTTACGTTCGAATTAGCTAATTCAATATGCGAAGGAAGTTTTGAAATTTTGTTGAATTCAAAATTGATGTAGACATTGAAATCGAGAAAATTGATATGAAAAAAAAAAAAAAAAAAAAAAAAATCCCCGAATTGTGTATGTTATAAAAGTAAATATGCGCGTTTATTTCTTTATTATTTTAATTTTATTGACCTGCATAATTCTGGCGCATAATCATTTAGATTTGCATGCACTAATTAAGACGCATTAGTTACATTTGTGCTTGTATTTGCTTCATTTTTTTCATTGATAAATAACAATTAACCATATTTGTAATATTATTTTGTTATCACATGATTAACATGCCACCATATATATTTTATATATTCTACATATGCATAAAAAAAAAAAAGAACTTGATGAGATAAAGTAAAAATTTTGTATTGTTTGTGTTTTCAGAAGTTATTCCAAAATATTTGGCTGTCATTGTTATGCTTATGGCTAATAAACAAAGCTTTTTTTCTCGGATATTGTTGATAAAGTAGTTGACTGACTATAATTATTGATACATGGATACATAGACATTTGTTTGTGTATATTTTGCATTAATTTTTATCGTCGATTGTGGCCATTTTTTTTTCTTCGCACGTAAGTTTGGTCAAGCATGCGTGTATTTCGTGCATATTTTATTTTATCTTTTTTTTTTTTTTTTTTTTTTTTCTAGTTTGTATTAAAATTGACTTTTTGCGATCGCATCGATGCTCTCTATTGCATAGAATAACATTTTTCATAACAACTGAGATGTGCTATATCTGATCGAATTTATGGATTTTATCATGAACAATGAAACAGAAACGAAGAAGAAAGAGTAAGAAAAATGAAATGTGCATCGTATATGAATGTGATTCGACTAATGGCTATTTTGCCATTTCAATATTTTAGAAATAAATGTGTGGGGTTTTCATTTATTCATAAAAAGAAAGAAATCAACATTGTTTAGCAATCTACTCGAGTTTGTTTCTTTTTAAAATTTATTTATATAATTGCTGCTTCGACATAATTAGCTGGTAACATTCCCGTTTGGCCGGTGCGCTCAACACGACCTGTCATCCAACCTGCATCAATGGAATCGACTTCGAAGATTAAATCACCTTCGGCAAAACTGACTTCATCCGTATCTTGGGCCTCATAATCGTAAAGTGCTCGGAAAACTCTCTGCAACAAATCGGGAAAAAATTGAGCATTATTTATTTATTTTTTTTTTTTTTAAATTGAAGAAAATAAGAAAGCTTAGAAATAGAATTTTTAAATCGATAAAATGAATTTGTAATGCATTTTACTGAATGCTTTTTGGTAAATGTGCTGAATTGAACATACCACTTGTGATGAAATTGACTTTTGTATTGGTTTCTGTTCAATAGACTGAGTTTGCTGTTGGGCATAGTGTAATTGGTGATGGTGTGGTGTCTGTTGCTGTGTTGGCTGTGGTTGATGTGCGTAACTGTTATAATCCATTGACCCATATACACCGTTTATTGGATCGATATCGGCAACTGAGCCAATTTTCCGCGGTTGACTATTGTTAACTAAATAATATAAAAAGTAAAAAAGAAAAAATAACAATCAAACATTGTAAGATAAATTTTAAAATATACAATTGAACACCGACATACACAGAAAAACACATATTGCCACATTACATGTACCTTTAAATAATTTAAATTAATTTTTTCCGCATTTTAACAAAACATTAAGCATGATGTAGTTATGCAAAATTCAAAATGATGTCTTCATAGAAATATTTCAAGCAAATATTTGATTTTATTTATACATGTTGTGTATGTGTATGAATTGAAAGCAAATGATTTTATCTTACCAATTCCATGATCGGAACTATTATAAATAAGTGTTGAACTGGGCCGTGTTGTATTTGGAATATTTCTTGGACCATCGGTTATTGGATCATAATCTGATATTTTCCCAATGCCACCTTGCATTGCATTCGAATTTGTCGCATTATAATCTCGATTATAGACATGATCATTAGTTCCATACAGCACCGTATTGGCATGGCCGCCATTATTTCCGGCCATATTACTTCCATATCCTTGGCTACCTGTATGATGAGCATTGTAAGCCAATTGAACATTCGCATGATTATTGTTTATATTATTCATTGTATTGTTATTGTAAGAGTGCGTTGTTTGTGCATATGGTCGTGCATAATTCTCGTATTGATCATAGTATTGTTGCTGCAGTTGCTGTTGCTGCAGTTGCTGTTGCTGCAGTTGCTGTTGCTGCTGTTGTTGTTGTTGTTGTTGTTGTTGTTGTTGTTGTTGTTGTTGTTGTTGCTGCTGCTGCTGAGGAGGTTTGTGGTTGGCCATCATTGACTTACCAATGCCGTGGTTCACTTGCTGTGTGTATGGTATTTTGGTTGATATTTGTAGTGGTTTTTTTAGCTGCTGACTATTCGGCGGTGCGCTCATATATTGCTGAACCGGCACAAAGGGACTGTTTATATGCTTTGGTTGTGGTTGATACTGAGATAACGATTCAGCAGCTAATGTCTCTGAGAAATATTCAGATTCATTGTCTGTTGCATGGTCAATATCAAGTGACCAAGAGCAAGAGCAAGTGAATATCAATGTGAATGACGGTGCGAAATGCCAAGTGAATAGGTGATAATGAAAATAGAGAGAGAGAGAGAGTAAAAAACACATGAAAGACAAACGATAAACAAAAAGAAATTTTTATTTTCATTGGAATGGAATAAATGCTTATAGCTAATGATAAACTAATGTCTATAATGTAACAGTGGCAGGTGTAAGACTGAATTACAAATAAAATGCACAAAAATAATACGCTTATCATGATGATTGAGTGACGGAGAGCGCAAAAAACATACAATGATCAAAATATTTGACAATATTTTTACGCACAACAATTATTATTGTGTGCGGGAAAGTAAAAGAGAAAAAATATCATGTGCCTATTTGTTTTACACCCTTCATTACTTCGAAGTGCCGACATACATAGAAATGCGAAAATACTAAATCAAAATCAAGGCAGAAATGAAAATCAACACCCCGAAATGGGAATTGAACAAAAGTAAAGAAAAAGAAGAACATAAATGCACAAAAATCAATATCGGTTAAAAAAATTACCTCTGCTATCGGCAATCTCTGCCACCTCTCGCTGCTTTTCCATAGCTGCTTTTTTCTCCAAATCACCATGGTATGCTACATTCGAGATGATTTTCGAGTTTTGTTTCATACGTAGTGTTTCTGGATCGTCTGCCACCTAACGGACGTGAACAGAAAAATCATATTAGAAAGGGATGAAATTTTCATTGTGAAAACATTTAGATATAGACAGCAATTTTTTTCTTTTTCTCCTATGTTCAATTTGATTTTTAATTAATTGAATAGAATGAAAAATTACGGAATGTTCATAGCAAAACATACCTGTGTCAGTTTCCCCTTTTGTTTTTCAAAGTCCGCATGGTATTTTACATTTGATTGGATCTTTGTATTTTCTGCTATTCGTTTGAGTTCGGGTGTATCAGCAATTGCAGTTGCCTTCGCTTTTGGAATGTGGCTGTAAAAATTAAAAAAAAAAAATGAATCACAATAATTTTAAAATAGGAATGCCTATGGGAAGATAGAAAAAAGGAAAAGAATTTGAATTTATAATTATGAATTGATCCGAGAATACTAATTCCGGCAAACATTTTCATTTACAATAGATATGAGAGGCTGCGAGGAAAAATGTTACACAGAAAAGTTCCGTGGAAAAATGTTATTATTCAGTGTATTCAACATACAAAAATCAACAACAAATACATTGAATAATAACATTTTTCCACGGAACTTTTCTGTGTAACATTTTTCCTCGCAGCCTCTCATATGTCATTAAAGTTTGCTCCTTATTTTCACAACGACAATCTTTTCGTTTTGAGTACAAGAAAAAATGGCCAAAAATGTAAGCCCGACCAAAAAATTCCAAACATTCAACAATCAATTTGTGTCTTTTTCTTAAGTTTTCTCACTTTCTCTCTCTCTCTCTCTCTCTCTCGCTCTCTCTCTCTCTCTCTCTCTCTCTCTCTCCTCATTGGAATTAATATTTTGTTACTTTGGAACAATATTTCCAATGAGTTTCAAACAATATAAACTCTTAAAAACAATACATTCAAATTTCTATACAGTTAATGTTAATAGTACACATGTTAATATACAGGGTGGCCCATTTAAAAATTGCAATTTCATTTTGGTAGCCAATTCACATCAACATTCTTGCTGATTATTCGATTACCGAAGATTCGACGCAAATCTTGAGAATGGTCAAATTCTACGTTAAATAACTTACTAATCAAAATAATCAAATATATTGGTATTAACAAAATAAATGAAATAGTTTAATTTTAAAAAAATGAAATTGACAATTTTAATTCAAAATTTGAATTGATTCCCGTGTGTCTACTTCCTAGACTAAGCCCCCCTTATTATCATATTGTACTCAAAAATCCAGTCTTAGTCAATTACTTGAGTCAAGAGCTACCGAAATCACCCCCATCAAAATATCTTGGGTATTTACAGGAGAAACCATGGCACATACCCAAACAAACAAAATATTTATAAATTTCACGTTAATCTCAAGATTTGAATTTAATATAAAAGTAATTTTAATATTAAATTTAACTGTTTTATTTTACCAATTTTGACGTTTATGTGGCATATTGCATTTAAAATGGTCACGTCAGTTGGTGGTAAATTTGAAAAAATTTGACTTGATTATTTTAAATAAAAAACGTCAAAATGTGTGAATTTAAACTGCTTGAGGTTAATTAAATATTAAAATTACATCTGACATTTCATTGTCGGAATGGATTTTATTTATTATCTCATCTCCAATCTAATCTCAATATAAGAAGAATTAAAAAGAAAACATTCACAAATATAATATAATTGTTCATTTTACACATAACATAGTGAAAATATTTTAATATTCACTTTTATCTGTTTTATTTGAAATCGTGATTTACAAATAATTGTAAAATTCTAAATCACAATTTAAAAAGAATTGTAGAATTGTAAGTCAACTTTTCAACTTACAATTTACAATAAACGGTGCAACAGGACCCAGAAGGTACTTGTTTTGTTTTATAACAATACATAGGTTGATTACATTTTAACAACGTATAAGCGCACCTCGTAGAATGTATAAGATGCACAAGAAACTCATAAGTTCATTGCTCTGTCTCTTAGAAAGTAAACACTTTAACTCATTCAGCTCCCTCTTTCTCTCAGTGATAACACGAACCATGCATTGTGTGTGTGTGTGTGTGTGTGTGTGTGTGTGTGTGTGTGTGTGTGTTTTTCATTCAATGATAACCCGAACCATGCCTGTATTTTGCAATTTTGCATTTCGTTCAATAGTGGCATATACCATATAATCGTTACGTGTATCATTTAGCAAGTGAGAGCATATACAATGTGGAGCGTGCACATTAGGGTGGACCAAGTGATAAAATTTTAAAAATCCTGGTATTTCCGTTCATTTATCACATCGAGAACGAACATGTCCAACCTCTAATCGCGCTATCGCAGAATTTACATTGAATTTGAATGACAAATAACTCTTAACTTTTCTTTCTATTATCTTCTATTTCATCTCCTTCACTTAGATTATTTCGCCATGCTTAGAAATGGCATCGTCTCTCATTAAATATTTAGAAAGCGCTTAAAACTAAATAGAAGGACATTTCATCATATAATACTGTGATTAGATGTCATCAAATTTTAACTTTTATTTTCAAAATAATGCAAAAAAAAAGCTCTGTCTGGAAATGAAAAAAAAAACCGAGAAAATTACAAATGGAAGCGATACAAATATCAAAACTTCTATTCATGTTTCATTAGCTGAGTTATTCTAACTGAAAGTTTAGCTTAATTGATACATTCAATTCTAACAAAGAGATATTATTGAATTGTTTATTTTTGTTTCATTTTTCGTATCATCCTTTGCTTCGACAATTTTTTTTTTTTGCGATGAATCAATAGTAGAAGTAAAAATGTCGAATATTGTGAAAAAAAAATATTTTTTAAACGAACTTGAATATAAGACAAACAATTCGAGAAATTTTCTACCATGACTTTCAAACGATCAAACAAGAATAAGCCATTTTTGGACAAGTATTTAAAAAACTGAAGCGTGTTGTTTGGGACACGTTGTTAAACTCGAAATAAACGATGACAACAACGCCAAAAAGAAGAAATGATTAAATAAATTATTCAGTTTCTTGTCTATACTATATATCTCGTTGATTTGTATATTAAGTAGCCACCTTAAACATGTGTTTAATGATTGAAAACCAAATTCTCTATTTAATTTCACTTTCATCACACACTTTTGTTTGTTATAAACTCAACGCTGTTATGAATGTATTTAGAATTTCAACTTATGACTACTTGTCATATTGCCAAGAGGAAAAAGCTGACAAAAATCACTGCGAATTATAATACAAAATTGATGATGAAGTAAAACTGGATTGTTTAAATTTTATCAAAATGTCAAAGCGAAATAAACAAATGCCAAATAAAATTATGGAAATGCATGCAATCATCGTTATTTCATCGCCAAAATGAACAATAAAAACATGATGAAATGATTATTGTTGGCAAAAATAAGCGAAAAAAAAAAACAATTGATTAACATTATATCGTTCTCCTATATTGCTGTTGTGGTCCACAAGTGTTGCTGTTATTGTGGCTTCACTGAAATCATAATTTTCGTTTACCTTATCACAGTAGAAAACATGAACAATAATCCATCATTTTACAAACTATGAAATTGGTTTTTTGAATCATGAATTTTTTTCATTCATATTTGTTGTCATTTATGACTCGCAGAGCACAGTCAACTGTAAATAATGTTTGGCTTAAGAATTTTTGAATGGAATCGAAAAAAAAAAAATATTTAAAACAATTGGTGTTTAATACAACAAAGTGCTTGTTTTCAGGGCGTATCTACTACATCAATGTGCTAACCGTGCATGTTTATTTTTACCATTTCCTTTTGCTTTTTATTACATTATTTTGAAATGTTGTGCGTAAGCTTTCAATCAAATGTCGTCAAAAAAAAAAAAAAAAAATACAGACAAAATATTTGAATGCACATATTTTTGATCAGCATAAAAATATTCGCAACAAACCAATCAAAGTAAAATGATTTGCAAGTCATGTTTCAAATCAGACGTAGTAAATTTTTTTTTCTTTCTGTTTTGTTTTTTTTTTTTTTTTTTTTTTGTTTTGATTATTGTTTTTTGCTTTGAAACACATTTCTATTTTATTGCTAAGTGGTTTCAGTTCAGTTTTCATCAATTTGTAGACATTTCATTGAATAGTATCCAATCAATTCATTCACATATTGAGTTTGTTCGCATCTAGTAGCGACTGAATCAAACTGCAATTACTATGAATAAAATTCATCAAGTGAAAGTGAAGAGATGTAATGAAAAAAATACAGCACAACACAACACAACACAACATAACACGAGAAAGATGTAGAAAAAAAATCGGTTAAAAAACTACACGCCGCAAAGAGGAAAGGAAAAGAAATGATTATAAGTGTGCACACGAAATCCATACCACTAAATCATTAATCGAAATGAATTACACACAATAAATTTCATTCACATGACGTTACGTTTTCAGTCGGGGAACACGATTGTAACAAATGTTCAGTGTTAATTGTCTGCATATCTCTCAATGCAAAGTGGCGTTATCTACAAATATGTGCTCATTCATTTTCAATAATGTTAAAACATAAAATGAGTTTTTATATGTGCGAGTGTATGCATATATTTTCGTGTCTATTCTTTTTTATTCACAATAATGATGATGACGTATTGCGAGGCTAAAATGCAAAGTGAAACTTCATTTTTATCGTTTCAATCATCTCAAAAGTGTTTTTCGCTTGGAACTTATAGATTTTTTTCGCTTTTGGTTTTATTGTTTGGTTAAATATGCAAACAGTTAGTGTTTAGCATTTAGCGCCAGAGACGAGATTGACATGCGATATGTTGCAGTTATGGTCATCGTGCTTGTTTTATTCAAAATTTGATGAAGACTTTGACGTGAAATCATTTGAAAATGGAACATATTTGGAAAAAAAAAATCAATCGAAAGAATGAAGTGACATGGTCCTTTGGGCACGAGAATTGCGCCTAAGACAAATTACTTATAAGTGGCGCCACTAAGAATTGCATTAGAACTGTATTGTTTTTATAAGCGATGGAAATTTTAACTACCACAACAAAATGTACAGTTGAGCGCACCCGTCGTTTGGGCAAGTCGTCTTCTTCTGGATAAATATATTTTACCATTCTCACGCGTACTCACTCTCACCCAGTCGCTAAATATTACATCTATTCACTACTCACGTGATACGCTGACCCGCTCACACGCGGTCGCTATACATTACATTTAATGTAGAGAAAATGGGTGACCACCCGGTCTGGTATATATACTGTGTGCACATGAACTCTGTGTATATACAAAGTAGGCCGGGTGGTCACCCGGTTTCTCTACATTAGATATAATGTATAGCGACCTGGTGAGAGCGGGTGAGCCTATCGCGTAAGTAAGCCACATCTAATAGTTATTTTAGTATATGTAATTTGTTAAAAAATAGTGCACAAGAAATTATTGCAAAAAAATCACAAATACATTAAAACTTGAAAAGTAAAAACAATTGTTTTGCAATAGATGCGTTGATTGCATTAAATCTTTTTTCGTATAAATGGCGCCACCTCAAGCGAAACATGTGTACTACACATGAATATGGTGCACGTAATATAACAGCAATACACGTAGTGAAGTTTGTTTCTTTGGTCGATATTTTCTTTTTCATTTTTTTTTTTTGTACGTTTGTTGTTTTTATTCTCGTTTTCTCACTCGAAATGTAACGATGAGAATGCTTTCTTTATAATTAAATTATGAATTGTCTGGCTGATGGTTTGCATCATGTTTTCAATGTATGTAATTTAGATTGTGAGCGTGAATTGTTCGTTAAACTTTCATTTTACATAAATACAAATGCAGTCACGGTCCATATTGGGTTTGTCTTCCGCTATTTTACGCAAAATGAATGAAAAAACAATGCAAATGAAATGAACTACGAAGCAAAAACATCAACGAGCGACGATGACGACGACGACGATGACAAAATCAAAAACAACGACTGAAAAATGCACACAATGACACGCGCCACACCAAATGCGACCAATGCGGTTTATGCAGTAAACTAAATATATTTATAAATATATCCATGTTGGAATTCGTTAAAAATTTGCATTCAATCAAAAGCATTTTATCCATTACCATATTAGGTCAATGGGATTTGTGTGGCTTGTATGGACTGCAAAACATTCGTTTTCATTCTCGATGTTTTTCGGATCTTTTGTTTTATATTTGTGTTATAAATTGTAGAATTGTGTCCATTGGCACAAAGAACAATGCAATTAAAAACTAGTATATACGCATCTGGATGTTCATCCATTGCCCATTCATTTTGTTTCCATTTGCTGTTGATTTCGAAATTTATTCAAATTATATTCGAGACACTATCATACGCCCGCACATTTTATTTCTCTCTTCTTCTTTTGTTTCAATCAAATTGCAATTGAAAAATATCATACAAATGCAACCCAATTTGGTAACCTCCAAATGATACAAACTAAAATACGAATATTGAATCACAAGCACAATCTATAAATCTATAAATGAAAACATCTCTTTCTCTCTTTCTCTCTTTCGCTCTTTCGCTCTCTCTCTCTCTCTCTTTCTCTCTTTCTCTCTCTCTCTCTCTCACTCTCTCTCTCTCTCTCTCTCATTGTTCATTTGGTTCTTTTTCTTTTCAAATAAATTTTTTCTCAGTATTAAACCTTTTCCTTTCATTCTGTTCTATTTCTTTGATAAGTAAACCAATTTGAGATTTGAGTTCAAGAGAGTAACGATAATCTAGTTCAATTAAAGTGAGACTGCTCGTGAGTCATTCAGATTATCAATAAAATTTATCGAAATGGTTAAAATTTACACCACAAAAAATGCGATTACTATAACACAAAATCCTTCTTCATATCTAAAATTACACAAACATTATCGGATTATGAAATGGCATTTGAATTTAGAAAAATGTTTGCCATTTCGAAAGTATTCTTGCTACATATTATTGATTGCAAAAATGTTTGAATGCAAATTTATTTCCTTTCATTTCTACACACATTATATCAGTACATTTTCAATTTTATTGGTATGATTTATGGCAAATTTCGAGTTTACAGTCTATTCATTTCATTCTTCATCAAATTGCATTATCGTAATTGATTCAATAGCCTTGCTGTTTATGGCATTCTCTTATTATCTCTCACTCTATTATGTGTTGACCAGAATTGCAATATTTTCATCTCTCCTTTACTTTAATATTTCATTGGCAATATTGTTTTCTTATGATTTTCATGTCTAATGTGATGAGTGCTATGCGATGAAATCATATGTATTGAAAACTACAGACAATAATTTGACTTCAATTCAAATATATTTATCTGCTGTGTAGAGAAATAGAGAGAGAGAGAGAAAAAGAGAGAGAGAGAGAGAGAGAGAGAAATGGATGCTTATTGCGTGCATATTATTATATAATCGGTTCCTTACATTTACTTCATTCATTGAATTCAATGAATATTTCGAAACGCAAAAAAGAATAATTCAAAAAATAGATAGGAGCAGTGAGACAGAAATATAGGAAGGGTATTTCATGCGCATGAAGGTTTAGAACATTATATGCTGGAAAATGAGATTGAAGTATGTTTGTTTATGTATCAAAAATGATGATGATGTGCACAAAGCAAACGGAACTAAATCATTGAATTATTAAAATCAATTGTAATTTGATGCGTTCGCATGATAAATGCTTGATTATTATTAATTCGGATGGGATTTGATGGAATAAAATCGTTTTGTAGTCGAATCGGTATTATATTTAATCGTTCTTAATCCGATTGTCTAATGAATCCGATATGTTCCATTGATTCCATAAATTTCCTGCCAGTCACTCAACCATTTGACTAAATCCAGATGATTTTATTCACAATTCCAAATGAATATTTCATTTTTTTTTTCTTTTTTTTTTCTCTTTTTTTTATCTTAATCGAATGGAACATTAACTCCAAATTGGATATTTAACCGAAATTAGGATATACTTACGCTTCACAATAAGGTAGTTTGTTGAACCCTTTGTATGTTTTCATGTTCAGCGTCATGCCACATTCGTGACATTTGAAGCATGTTTTGTGCCATGTCTGTAAAAAGAAAACGAAAAAGCATAAGTTTTTAAGAAAAAAAATCGTTTATTAACAGATATGAAAATGAAAAAAAAAAAACAAAAACGTTAAAAAAGAAAAAAGCCAACAATGAAAGTAAAATGTACAAAAAAATATTATATTAATATGTATATGTTAAGAATCTTTCGACTATTTCGACTACTGTCTACTGGACAATGGAGAAAGTTTTGAATATAATAGTTATGTGATATCTCAAGTTAAATCACATTCTTTTTAAATCGGCTCTAATCACATGATGAATTCCAGTGTTATTTTGTCAGTGTGTTTGTGTGTTTTTTATGAATTTTCAATGCAATTGCTGACGTGAAAACAAAAAAAAAACATTCTATCGGGGCCATTAAATAGCGATCAATGTATGAGTATAAATGATTAGGTGATAGCAAATGCAAAATCTAAAAGTTCTCATCGAAAAAAAAAAAAAAACAAGAGAGAAAAGAGAGATCGAGAAAAAAAGAGCGTTCAACATGAAATATTCATTGGATTAAGCGAAAATGAATTTTTTAGCGGTTCATTTAGATCATTTACTGAACATTTTGACATGTTTTTTTTCGTTTGGTTTTGCTTTGTGGTATTCTATTTACTGAATATTTCACGCCCTACACGCACATGTCTCACCATAATGCATGCTATATTTTCCCTCAAGTATAAGCTTTAATTTACATCGAATTAACATTGCGAAATTTGGGTTTTTTTCTCTTCATGGTTAATTTTTTTTTTTTTCTTTTTTGTCCAATGCTTGTGTTTGTATGTGAAAAGGTTGCTATACGGAAAATGATCATACTAAGAGAGTCGTAAATTTAGAGTCGTAACTCACTGAGAAAAATGGCGAAAACAATCTATGACAAATAATCAGCACGTACGTTTCGTCGATTTTTCTCATAATTTCTCTAAAGTCCGAGAGTCAGTTTGACTTGTCACCATTGAATACGTGTGAAAAGTAATTTTTTCTTTTATTTTTCACAATGAATGCCGAATACATATGTACATTTTTTGGGCAGAAGAGAAGCGAAAAAATCAAAATCGCTCAGTTAAAACCATTTCTTTTTTTTTTTTTGGTTTTTTGTTCATTCCTTTACTTTTTAGTTTGGTTTTTTGTATTGTATTCTATGGTAGAGAAGACGCTCTTTTTAGATTTTTTTTCGCTAATCTTTTTTACAAAACACATATAGCTGATACTAAGTTTATGCCATGAAATTATTTTCATATGCTTCTTTTTTCATTTCTCTTTTGCTTTATTCTATTTTTTTTTTTTTTCGTACTCTGTTCGATGTGTAAGAATTATTCAAATGAATTGAAACAAATTCAAAGAAATTTAGCATCAGTGACAATGCCGAAAATGTATTTGCTGGTTTCCGTACTTTACGTATTTACTTGACATCTTACTTGAAAAATCTTGATGTCAAATCATGTGCTCTCAAACAATCGAATAGAACGTTGAGGAGAAAGATGAGAACATATTTCTTTTGTACTCAAATCGTACAATTTTTAATGAAAAAAAAAAAACATTTTTTACACACATTTTTTTACAAAAAAAAAAAAAAAAACATTTTTCACACAAATCGTAAATTTGTTAGACCAATTCAATTTTTCTTTTTGATTTTTCATAATTTTTTACGTTTCGAATTTTTCGAAATTGAGTTTGCATGAAATTCATTAATCTAGTACTGCTTTCCCCCTTGATTTAACTAGTTTGAATGCGTGCGAATTCTTTATGTTGTAAGCGAATAGTTCCAAATAGTGATTAAAACTCACGAATTTTGCGGTTACATATCGAATTATGCGAATACACAACGAATTCTATTAAAATATGTACATTGTCAACATAAATAATGCAAATACAGTTTCAAAAGTTAACTGACATTTTATTTGCAAAACTAATGATAATTTTTTTTTTTTCATCTTTTCTATTCACTTAAATTAAAATATAAAATGTAAAGCGATTTTTTTTACTTTGATTTCAGTTTCAAATAAAGTTTTTTTTTAATACATTTATGCACCTCTTGTGATTTGGTTAAAAATAGAAATAAGCAAATCATTTGATTACTGCAAATCGTTTGTTCGATCAAGAAAATGCCAACAAAATCACAACAATTACATCTTTAAAAAGAACTTAATTTAAAGGTGAATTTGAAATAAAAAAATTCTTTTTATACTTTATGTGATTTCAGTGAATCAAAAAAGATAAAAAAAAATTATGCTCGACACTTAGATTCAATCCTAGCCCTATTGACGTTGCAACAATTGTCTCCACATTGAATGATGTGACTAGAATTATATTTGAATTTTTAAAGCAAATCATTTTTTTTTTTTTTCAATTCAGTTTATTTTGATTAGATATTTTTAATGCATTTAATCCACAGAATTTCAACTGAAATTGGGATAATACAAATTTTGCAAATTCATTCTTAGCAAATTTCTGATTTTACAATGTTTGCCAAGAGAGAGTCCGGTTGTTATTATTATGTACGAAACACCAAACAACCGAATTCTGTTAATATTCCTGTAAATAGCTGTAAATAATATAATAAATCTGAGAATACTAGACATGTTTTGCGAATTGTGACATAAAACAGTATTCGTGAAGATATAAATGTCCCTCGTTGATTTTATACAACAATATGTTTAACACAATATTATTATTTTAAATTTTCTATGTTATTTAAATTGTTTTCAGTAACTAAGACGAAAAAACAATGCATACGTCTCGCAACTAAAGAACAACACACGACATAAAGAGGGGAAAAGAGCGCAAAAACGCACGCTTCATAAAATAATTTCTATTCTAATGAAGCAAATGTATCGTTGTATTTTAATAATTTATTCATTCTTCCAATAACAACAACAACAAAAAAAAAAAAAAAAAAAAAAAAAATAGCGAAAACAATAAAAATAAAATAATATGAAATGAATATACAAACGAAATAATAGCGAACGGTATTCACCAATAAATAAAATGGAAAGACTTTTCAACTTATTGTTATAAATGCCGATTGCGAATCACAGTTGGAGATTATTTTGATCATTGTGAAATTGAATGATCGACGAACGGTCTCTTTCATTGCACAAAGCAACAAGCTCCAATGTCATTTTTGGCTATTTAAAGTGTTATGTTTTTGAGTATATAAGATTTTAATCCAAAAAAAAAATGTCACTCAATTTACTGAAGAGAATATGAGGAATGAAGAATATTTGGGTATTTTGCAAAGTGACTTACGAATCTGAAAACAAATTCCAAAAATCAGTTAAAATACCACATTGTGCTGTATTGTTAGACATCTTTGCCCATATGCAACTAACTAACTAAAAACTGTTTAGTATAAGGCAATGTGCATCGTTTTCTTTTTTTTTTTTTTTTTTTTCTTCATTTCATTCTTTCCCTGCACAATATTTTTATAACCAGCACGAAGTAGACTTGAGTAAGGTCAAGGTAAAACATACGGAATGTAATGAATTTATAACAATACCAATATACTGAAAAAAAAAAAAAAATACACATATTCGTGGCACAAAACTACGAATATCTAGTGCATTTGAACACACCTTTTTGTTTTTAAATAAAAATGGCACGCAACAACGAATAAAAGAAGTGTTGTGATTATTAGGTGGAAAAGTATGCACAATTTTGAACAAGCATAAAATACACAGACAGATCAAGCTAAATTATTACCAAAAAAAAAAAAAAAAACAAAAAAATGCTGTGTGTTAATGAAACGCGTTTATTTTGTAAAACAATATATGTCAGTCATGCATTTAACTATTGCGTTCATTCTCGAAACAAACAATATTCCAGAGATTTATGATCTGCCCGATGTTCGCAGAAACAAAAATTCTTCTATTAATAATGGCCGATGTGTGAAAGTAGCAGAATAATGAAATGCACGTAATTAACATGATTCGAATAAATATCAGTTGTGCTGAGCATTGGCCGAATGTTTTCAATGAGTCAATGAAAATTATTTGCTTTGTTTGTATTAAAAAATTTTGTTCCGCATTCCATTGAGTTGTTTTATTTTAATATATTTTTTATTTCATTTTTTTCTTTTTTTTTCTTTCTACTAATTTAAACTTAATTGAGTTATGAGCATTTTTTGTGGTGTTATGAAATAGAAAAAATACGCCTTCACTTTGGCACCCAAATAAAAATGATTGCTTTTTGGTTTTATTGAGGCTGAAATAGCCCGATTTGGTCGTGTGCATTGGTAAATAAATGTGTGTTGGTGCGTAAAAATATGGTGATTATGATCACATCTTTCCTCAGGACTGAAAGCAGCAAATATTACCGCATAGTGGGAACATACACATACACATCATTGCAATGTTATGTCTATTTATTTGTTGAACGCTCTAGAAGCATCAAACATACAAGCATCGCATACAATATTAATACACCATTCATTGTACACATTTACTATTATAGTTAAGTTTTGAACCAAGCTGCTGGTTTTCGTTCCTGATGTCATTGTTGCTGATATATTTTTCTTTCATTTTTGCCTTCATTGCCTATCTTCTTTAGTTGGTGGTATTAACACACGCCCGATTATCGCAACAATGAGAATAAAAATGGGTATAAATAAGATCGAATATGTTACGCAGACATACGTTGAATTGAATGCAATATATACTAACATCATGAATAAAATATATATATATATATATGTGTACTGTGGACGATTCGACAGAGAGCACCTAATTGTTGTAAATATAATCTGTGTATTTGTGCGCGCGTTTGTTTATGCGTATGTGTTTCTCTGAGTCAGACTGAATGAATAAGCGAATGTTTATGTATGTATGTGGTAGTGTCTCTTTGATCGTTGTTTTTTTCATGACGCGACCATTCGTCGGAATGGAATCAGAATACTCGCACATATACTGCAGATGCAACAGATATTAAATAAATGTTTTCCGAATGGTGGATAAGCCGACATCAGCTAGAAAACATCTACATGGATTGCTTTTTTCATCTTCTTTTCTTCTTTTACCATATCGTATATACGGCTTATTTTCAGACCGTCTTTCTTTAATTTTGTCTCACTTAATTCAGCTTGAATATTTTTTTTGTATTTGTCTATGATTCGGTGTTTTTTTTTTTTCATCAATACTTCTTCCTCTTTCTTTCTCCATTTAATTTGAACATTCACTCTTTTTGTTCACTTAATGTTGATGTATTTCAACATTTTGTACACTTGATGTTGATGTATTTCATGTTGTTTCGATATTTTTTTTCTCTCTCTCTCTCTCTCTCTCTCTCTCTATTTTCTGAACGTTTCTTTTTTTTTTCTTGTTTTATTTGTCAAAAATCATACTCAATTGGAATCCGACTGGAATTCAATGTCTATATTGCACCAAACATTGAAATGCATCATTTATATTTGTATGCTGCATTCACCAGAATTACGACGCAAACAGAATTTAAACATTGAACTACAGAATGGAACTACAAATCATATAGCATGGCACTTTGAACAAGAAATGGAAAAAAACCAATTCAAGATTGTAATGAATTGAATAAATTTAGAAGAGAATTTTTTTAAAAAAAAAAAAACAACAACACTAACCTTGTCCAAACATTTCAATTCTTCGATCGGATAAACAATCTTTGTACACCGTGCGCAACTTTTATTCATCTCTACTAAATTTGTTTTAATCCTTTTGGTCCAATTAGTTTATTGCTAATATATCAGTTTTATGTGAACTAAAACCTCGATTGGCGATTAACTTTTTTTTTTTTGTCTTTAATTTTTAAATATAAATGACTTAGTTTAAACTTGGGATATTGAATCAAATTAATTTACGCTATCAACTCGAATGACAAAAAAAAAAAAAAATTAGAGATAAATTTATCTATTTCAATTGCCGCAATTTCACCACATTTGTAATAATTTTTATTCAAAATTCAATAATTTGCTAATTTTTTTTCGCCAATAAAAATCATCACGCACTTCCAATCACTAATTCTCTTATTTAAAATGCTTGTTTGAAATGAACATGAACTTCGGTTTTGATGCCGAATCCGATTGTATATGAATTCTATTTTTTTTTTTTTTTTTTTTTTTCTTTTTGTAGTGGCGTACGATAAAACGATTTGAGTCTGTTTTACGCTAAGTACGATCCTCCTCTTTGCACCTTGCCAAACTGAATGGACTATTATTTTATGTTTTATTCTTTCCTTCACTGTGTTTTTTTTTCTCTTGTTTCTTTCTATATTATTGTAGCAAAAATTTCACACACCAAGTATAAGCGAGACAGAAAGAATGAAAAAAAAAAAAAAAAATCAACAAGGCACGTCTATCGGCTAACTTTGATACGGAAACGTAACACACTAAACACAACTTGATGACGAATTAAACACGAATGAGGTACACATTGAAAAGCGCTTAGCTTAGTAGCCAAAAAGATTTTCATACTATTTTTTTCTTTTCTTTCTGTGTTGTTTTGTTGATATTGCGGCTTCTTACTCACACACAGCGAACGATTCATTCAGCAACCGTTGTCTGTGCTATGTGCATCTGTAGTGGAAAGTGAAT
Source organism: Resseliella maxima (assembly GCA_029041755.1). Classification (NCBI taxonomy): domain Eukaryota; kingdom Metazoa; phylum Arthropoda; class Insecta; order Diptera; family Cecidomyiidae; genus Resseliella; species Resseliella maxima. The sequence goes on along the minus strand of JAQOWM010000955.1, from coordinate 2,001,561 downwards.
AACGTAGGTTCCAGTTCCAGTCACTTAAGCTCAATAAATGATGGCGCATTGAGTTCATTTTTTTTTTATTTATCACGCACGACTTTGATTCGATTCAATGAATTGGTGGGGCTTATGGTTTTTCAACTTTTAATTTAAATTCCTATCTACACATCCAAAGAAACCATCGCAAGTATTTTGGTAAACGGATCATTTATTTCTTTTAATTCTTATCAATAGTTCGATTCATTAATTATTTTAACGTTAATGCTTTATTTGTACAATAGATGGAGAGACATACATCTTATTGATATACAGTAAAAGATATTTTTTAATAATTTAAATCGCGATCAAAAAAAAATTTGTTTCAAATGTCTTTTTTTTAAATCACCATATGATTTTTTTCTACCTTTTTTGTTTTTTTTTCTCTTTTTCTATAACAAAATTCCAACATTATCTCTACGAAATATTAAATTCATTAGGTTTTTTTGTGCTTTTAGCATGGTTGTAGTCCTAGCTAAAAGTTTTGATAACAAATAAACTTGCCAATGGCCTTCCATTTATTGTTTGAAGTAATGTTTTAAAAGAAAAAAAAAAACTATTTTATTTCGAAATAGAAAACACATTTTTAAAATATTTCACATACATATTTCTTATTCATTGATTATTTGATTTGATATATGTTTGATATTTCTAATGTATCGGTTGTAAAATATCCGAGCGCACCCAGCGGAAATTGTTTCAAATGATCATCAATACAAATAGCGCTCTATATTTCTTATACAAATTTGTCGATTACATTTGTGTGACATTTTCCGTCCCAACTGAATTTTCCTTTTCACTTTAGTTATGCATTGGGGGGTATGAAAAATCATTCCGTTTTCATTTGCCGCGATTCAGTTCGTTGTGGATTTTCATTCGGTACACAATTTTCACCAGTTGCAGTTCGTGCGCGATTATATATATATAAATATATATATGTTATATATTTGATATATAATATATATTCAAAGTGATCACATTGCAGTCTTATGAGACGCAAATGTTTTGCACACTTTTGTTATTATTATTATTTTTTCATTCTCATTGTCTTTGTACGAATTTTTCTTATGCAGTGCAACGACGTTTTCATTTAATTTTGATATATTTTCGATACATATTTATGTGATTTAAATTGAATTGAATTAGATGAAAATTATTACTTGAATTAAAAAACAATAAAAAAAAAAAAAAAAAAAAAAAAAAACTCAATCATATTTAAGAAAAATCGTTGTTTTATCGTGTTCGTTCCAGTATAAAACAAACCTAAAAATAGACCAAATTAAAAATAAAATATTATTTTCGTAAGTGCTTCAAAATATAATTTTTGTTTAGCAAAAATATTTCGAAAAATAGAAATAAAATAAAAAAAAAAAAAAAAAAAAAACGTTTGTTCAAATTTTTTTTTCAAAATTTTCATCCACTTCTAATAAAAAAAAAACACACAAATAACTTGTGGTTAATTTCTAAAGAGTTGATTTTAAATGTTGCTTATGAATAAATCAAAATAATTAACATTTTCAATTTCAATTCAATTCAATACAAGACATTCTGGGGCAAATTGAAAATAAAAAGAACAAAAATAATTTTCTATGTTGGAAAAAAAAAAATAAATAAATAAAAAATTGAGTAAACTTCAAATATAATAATATTTTTTTCATAGATAAATCAGTCGAAACAGTGAAACGAAAAAACAGTTGTTTCATAATAAAAATAAATAGATAACAGGAAAAAGACCAAAAGTCTCATCGAAGAACATTGAAAAAGACCGTTCAATTGTTGCCCTTTAAAATGTTTTTGTTTTATTTCAACGTGAAAGTGAGACCATAAATATATTCGCGAATGTGATTTTAATTTGAATGTGAAATTTCCAACAGACATACATACCAAACAATTTGTGTTCTGTTCTTTTTTTCAATGGTTTTCTTTCTGTCGATCTCATTAACTAGTGTAGCTTAATCTGGACAGTATAAACATGCAATATATATAAATATATATATATATATATATATATATATGTTTAAAGGATAATCGGAAGTTTTAAAGGTTAGTTATACAAAATACAGTACCCAAGTATGGCACCAGAAAAAAAAAAAAAAAAAAAAAAATGAAATAAAACCAAAAACAAATTAAATGAAGCAAAACACTCACACATATACACCCCAAAACAACAAGAAGTATTATATGCCACATACACCGAAGTTAATGTAGAGGTTATTGAGATAGAAGGTTCAAAGTACGTAATATATAAAGTTGAAATCGAAATGTGCTGGTTAAGGTTATATAAAATCGTGAACAGGACCATTAAATTTGCATATGTATGTTTTACAAAATTTAGCGGGCCAAAGCATTTTGAATTTATTTATTTATTTTTTTTTTTTTTTTTTTCGGCTAAAGTTTTTCATTTGTTACCTCGAATTAATATTGTATATATCGTCTGTTTTAAACAAACTGTTGTGCTCCTTGTGTGATACACAGCAATAACATCAGCATATAATACGCAAACAACGAAAAAAAAAAAAAGAAAATGAAAACCAATTTTTTTTTTTTTCGAATTGCACACAAACAAATATATGTAGCGAGTAGTGAAACAAAAATAATAACGGCAGCAAAACTCAAACCTTACCATCAAGGATATTCTGAAATGCTTGTATTGAAATTTTCAATAAAATTCCCTGTAATTGTGTTATTCGTTGGTGCATGCACTATTCGCATGTCGTGCATACTGTATAATATCGCCAGCCTGGCGATCGCATGCATTATGAATTGATGGTGCTTACAGGTAGCGGTATGTTTAGAAATGAATTTGCGGTGTATAAGGGCATAGATCATTCTAGATTTTCGGCCAAATGTTAGAAACATTATATAATATCATATTATATACATGTATATTGTGTGTGTGTGTGTGTGTGTGTGTGTGTTTTTTGTGTGTTGTCTGGCTTTGTGTTAGAGAAATAGAAAAAAAGTAAAAGGAAGAAAAGCTCATTTGAAGCATAAAGGCAATTTTTCAACGATGAGAGAAAAAAGAAAGAAAAACAATTTGATTATATAGCGGTGATTTTCATTCGCTGCAATTTCTCATATGGTTCTACACTCTAACTAGTGCATTCTCTATTTCTTTCAATACGGCGTCTCACTTCTTTAACTCTTAACTCAACGGTATGCTTAAGTTTAATGCATAGCACATTGTAAGCCATGTCGGTGTATCGCCGAATGTAATGGATGATGATGCTCGCCAAAACCAAATGAACTCTCGTATGAATATATCCCTTTATCTCTTTGATTATATATACATCGGTGGATAAATTTGTATATTGAGATCAACTAGAGATTTTTTGTGAGTCAAATATTGCTTTTATTTTGGATATCTCACTGAATATCATCTGGTGTATCTTCAATAATATCTGGATAGGAAAACGACGAATCCAAGAGAATGTTTTGAAAACGTTTATCCAATCGTTGATACAGAGATGGTCATAAGCTCTCTCTCTCTGAGAGCCAATTCTTCTTTGCATGAACACTCCGCTCTAAAAAAAAAAGTTGTCTCTTTTGTATATAAAATATGTAAAATTCATAAGCTTGTGATTTGACAAATACGGAAAAATGAAATTTAACGTGAATGAATTTCGTGTATTATATACAAAAGAGCCAGGTCTTTTAGTGCAGAGCGCTCATGCAAAGTGGAGAGAGAGAGAGAGAGAGAGAGAGAGAGAGAGCTCATAACCATCTCTGCGTTGATGATTTAATTTAAATTTAAATGGAGCAATCACTTTTTATGCTTTCATCCAAAACAAGATTATAACAAATTTTTAATTGCTTTGATTAAAGTAGTGACAGTTTTATTAACATATTTTCAATTGCGCGCATTGCATCGATTCTTTTTATGTATCTTTTTCTATGCCCGTCATGTTGGATCTCATATAGTACAATGCTATCTTTGAATGAAATATATAATAACTAATGAACATGTGCATTCATTTCGGTGAGAAGGAGTGTGTTAGCAAATATAATTTCCAATAGTCGGTGATGTGTGTTGCCGGAAACGTTTTTGTTGTCAAATCAAAAAGAATGGTTGAACAAAGAATTCATAATAGTTTGTGTATTGCAATGGAATATTATATATGTCATAACATGTTGTTTTGTATGATAAACAATATGAGTATAAAGGCAGACAAACATTTGCTCTTCGGGCACTGTACTGACAGCACTGACAGTACTAACCTTTTCTTATCACATTCACATACAATTATGGAAAATATTATATTTCTATAGAATGAATACACAATGTATACTATCACGTTCACTTACTTACCATTTACCATTTAACATTTAACATTTGACTTTAATCATATATAGCAATTCAAATAGATACATGGCCGAATGATTAAATCACTTGATTTTCGAATAATACTATGATGAATTCGCGTTTCGTGTAAATTGAGGAAATTTCAAATGGATTACAAACTAATCTTTTATTTTGGGCAATTTTTATTTCTTTCCGTCAAAAAAAAAACTATTTAAATTCGGAAACATCGAACTTAATATGCATATCAAGGATATCTCTTTTTCTCCTGTTCTTTTCATATTCTACTTCATTTGTCATTTTCTTTCTTTTTTTATGTTAATTTAGTTTAGTCTATGTTTTCAATTGCTTAAAATTAATTCTATTACGCTTTATTTTTGGCCATTTAAAATCCATCCTCGAAACCCCATCAAACAAAATAAATAGAATAAAATAAAACACAATTATAATTTGATATTAACGTTCAGATAGTAACGAATTATTTATATTACTATCACATTTTGAAACAGAAGTTATAGAAGTTATAACACGTTAAAATTATTGTGCAGAGTCAACGCTTAATTCGTACGCTTGTGCAAAATATTCGGATTTTTGCTATGTTATCAGTGTCACAAAAGCAAACAAAAAAAAAAAGAAGAAAAAAACAAGAAATAAAAAATCGAAATAATTACAAAATTCCTCAGTTATTATAGTAGTTAGTGTAGTTTGCATAGCCGTATGCAAAAGGATTTTTTCCGTATAATTTTTTGTTTCTGTGGGCAAAATACTTTGAAATAAGAATGTAATGCTCGCAGACTCAATCATTAAGAGAAATGAATGAAAAAGAGATAAATAGAAGCATGCACTCATAAAGAAATGAGAATAACTACAAAATGTTACAAGAAGTACCATTATTTTCTATATTATTATGTTTGACCCTTAACTATCTAAAGAAATTTGTATTAAAGCAGAAAAAAAGCAACTTTATACTACTTTGGGGCTCATCGCACAATTGAAACTGTAAAAATAAAAGAAAATATACACACTTACACAGTGAAGGAGGAGTTTGTCACTTACACAGTGAAGGCAGGAACAAAAAAAAAAAAAAAAAAAAAAAAAAAGAAAACGATATGATGAATGAAAAATAATGAAACAAATGAGCACCGAAACTAGAATATAAACGAATAATTTATTCATAATTTCAAGTGTTTTGAAGCAGGCGTAACAGTAATAAACGGTAAAAAAAAGCAATGAAAAGAAAATGATTGAGAGAAAGAGAGGGAGAGAGAGAGTGAGAGGGAGTGAAATAGAAAAAGAGAGCGAATATTGTGACAAGTCGGAATTTGGATGACGTTGAGTCAGTCCGTCATTCGCCAAGTATCGAATACCTAATGCATTTTTTTTCCATCATTTTCAACATTTTATTGACGTTATTTTCATAATATTTTCATTCATGTGACTTTAACATAAAAATGAATCTCTTTTCAAATCAACACCGTTATGTTAGGGTTGTAATTCATTTCATGTTTATACTATCGAAATTAAGTAGAAATTTATGGAGCAAATACAATTCCGTTTCTTTTCATTCATTTTTTGTGACTGATTTTTTTTTTTTTTTTTTTTTTGTGTGTGTGGCACGAAAACTACGGAGAAAATACGAGATAAATACACTGACCATTGTATTGAGGACGCAATAGGACAAACAAGTTCCGAACAAGCATGGCTACGTTATTAGGTTAGAGCGTATCGATCCAATAGACGAAAAGACGAACAAAAAAAAATAATCACACAGAAACAAGATAGCAATTCAAAACACCAACACATGGGGCAAGCCACTCACAAACATTGTCAATGGTTGAACTGTGTGAAAACATAGTGGTGATTTAGTAAGTTATGGTAACTTTGAATCTTCATTTTAATTCATGTAGCGTGCAAATGGGAAAAAACAAATTCAAACAAGTGAAATGATTCGCTTATGCACACAGTCTTGTGTTGTGTGAGCTTCGGCTCCTTGATTGTTATGATGATTCACTATTTTATATGGCATCATACATGCGCGAGGGGTTTTTTTTTTATGGATGGAAAACTACATATCGCCCGCCAAAAATGTGATCCTGATTTTGTGACAATGGGAACTTTTTACGCTCTATTGATCTACATCATTAGTTTTTGTCCCCTAACCACCCCCGACATTTTTTTGGGGCTTTTTACCCAGATTTTTCTTCCAGAATCAATATCGACGCCGATTTGAGTGCTAAAGAGTGGTCAAACCACCGCTACATATATGATGAATAATGTTCATTATGAAATTGTCTATCGTCTGGTATCACTGGTTTTCCCCCTTAACCCCTCTTACTCCCCTAAGGGATCATTTTCCTCGCACATATTCAAACCTCGATTTAAAGTCATTTCGGTGGCAATACACACATAGTCTTCATTCCTTACTATACTTTTGAACTTCCCCTATCGATTCGCATCATTGGATTTTTGGACCAGCCCCCTTAGCGCCCCTTTGCAGAGGTTTGATTTTTTTGGTGCCGAAAAAAATTTTCAAACCCTGATTTGAGGGTTAAGGCCAAGCAAAACAATAACATAAAGAACAACGAAAAAAAAAAAATACTGAGAAGATATTGTATATAGAAATATAACGGAAAATTGGATAAATGAATAAATGAATAAAGTACTTTGAAGAAAAAAAATTGTCAAATATTTTCAAATCGAATAGTCACAGAAATTTTACAATTTAAATATGAAAATATGATAAATAACATTCAAGTCAGTTTAACTGTTTTTAAACGTAACGATAATACCATTTATTATCTAAAATAAACTCCAAATAATTATTTCATTCGTTTGATTTAACGATATGACTATTTCACATTTTTTTGCTTACTTCCGCTTCTTGTGCTCTGGAAAATTCATGTCCATGAATAAAATTGAAGAAAAAAAAAAATGATAGAACAAAATAAGTTATATATACAATTTTCATTTATCATTGTGTGTCATTGAACGCATTGTCGTGCTATTTAAGTATTATTCTCGCCCGTCGTGTCCGTTTAACAATTATGACAGTATACACAATGGGAAATAAACGCATATACAATATTTTATTTTATTTTATTTATTTTTTTTTTTTTTTGCTTTATCCCTTTCAAATGGACGAAATTCTCGAAAACTAATTATTTGAACTAACAGTTTGAGCAATATTCAATCATACTCGTTATTACAGATATTTCAGTTTCTGCTGAATATTTTGACTCTTACAACATGAATTTTCAATCACATTAATTAATATATTTTTTAATTTAGCAATAAACAATATATTATAAATTTCATGAATTAAAAATAAATATGAATAACACAATTTTAACCTCGTACAACTTAAATTGCAAATATGTGAATGGAAAAATAAAAGCATTTCGTGATAAAATTGTAGCATGAAATTGAGGTTATGTTTATCAGATTTATTCTAAATTCATAAATATATAATAGTTTGGTTGCTAAAGTTGTTACAAAATATTGATAACAATAAACTTTTGAAAGGTTTTTTAGTTGAATTTTCAGTTGTATCTTTTCATATTAAACAAAATTAAATATTTTTTCATAGTTCTGAGATCAGGACGGATTGAGACTGAAAAAAAAAAAAACAAAAAATACATATTACACTGTAAACCTTGTGTTACTAAAGGCTTTCACATTTCATACTAAATGACATTTAGTACCATTTGAACTGTAAAAAATATGAAAACACTAGATTATATACACTTGAAAATGTCGTAAAAAATATTTTTAAAATTCTTGAGTATATATTATCTAGTATTTTCGGATTTTTTACTCTTCAAATGGTACTAAATGTCAAAGCCTGTAGTAACGCAAGGTTTACAATGTACCACATCGTACAATCAATCGTTTTCGAGTGTCGATATTACAGATTAGAAAATTTTAAATATTTGCAAAACAGTGTATTTATTGTTCAATTTGCATAAACGTAAACCCCCGTAAGGGGGTAGACACACGAGAATCAATTCACGTTTTGAAGATTGATTTGCATGATTCTTATAGATTCTCGGATTCGTAATGATTCGCAAATTCGTACGAATTCATGATTTGCAAGCCTTTACACAGAGACAACGTATACTAGATTGACTAGTGTATGAGCGCCAAATAGGTCCGTTACGTAAACTACAAATACAAGTATATACATTTTACAGTGAAGAGTGAATTGTTGTACAGTTATACAAAATACTCACACAGAGATGTTCGATTATTGTTTTTGATTCTCTTTTGTTATCTTCTTGCATAACAGCGTACGCCTGTGTTCATGTGATTCGTAAGATTCACAAGATTTGTAAGAATTGTGCGATTCATTACATTCTTAATTTTGTAATGGATTGTTTATTTTTGACCGGTGTCTACCCCCTAGTTTTTTTTCATTAGCCCATTTATGTTTATCGGCACCACTAAATAACTTCTACCACTCATTTTGATTCGTTTGCGACTTTGATCGTACCAATTAAATATGCAAATAATAATTTTATGCTATTGGTTTCTCTTCTTATAGAGAATGAGTTTATTTAATGATCCCATGAGTACTATACAAATTACACTTGGCAGAATATTTGAAAATAGAAAAAATAAGGGCCCCCGATTGAAAGTTTGCCTCAGGGCCCCGAATTTCAAAGGACGGCACCTATATAAATAAAAAATAAAAATAAAAATAAATTATATTAAAATAAACCCTTTTTGTATATAAATTTTGCGTGCGAATATAAATGTTTTTTTTGTCAAGTTCGCTTCAGTATTTTGGTGAACGACCATATCTTTTTGTGAAAAAAGCTCACAGATATAAACGAATCCACCTTCTTTTTTTTTTTTTTTTTTTTTATTCTGCAATTTGACGTTGATTGATTTTTTATTTTATGAATTTTGAAAGCAAATTACAAATGACCTCAAAAGCATATTTCGAATATAGCAATTCAAGTGAAATATGTAGGCTATCAAACAAAAGTTTAATTCAGGGTATTGATTCAGAGCAAATTAATCTCTCTCTCTCTCACTCTCTCTCTCTCTTCCTTCTGTATGCTGTCAATTTTAATTTTTTTAAATACAGATTGCTTTATTCAAGTTTAATAACTGTATATTTCGTTGGATATTTTATATTTATTTGAACATATCTCTAGATAATAAAATATCTACTTGTGTACATTTGTGTACTTAATTTTAGACTTTCGTTGAAAAACTTACCTTAAGATGTTTTGAGTGGAGACTATGATTGTTAATTTAATAATAAAATTTTAAATATTTCGACCATTATGAGTAAAAATAAATATTTCGATTTTTTCCGTAAATATTTTAACGGGGTTTTGGCCAAGTTTAAACAAAATAAGCCAAACGTCATGTCTCGTGTGTCATATTCAGAAACTCTATATATTATAAATAGAAAAACTTTTATATGACTAATAAGTTGTTAAAAAAAAATTTGTTTCATATTTTGTTTTTTCATTAAATGTTGTTTTGTATTTGTTTCTTATCGAAAGGTTGTTTCTTATTCGGCAGGAGGTCGTCTAGTGTTTCTTAACAAAATTTGTTTTTTCATTAAATTGTGTAAAATACACCACATAAATTATACACGTATTTATTAGCATTTAACAATACATCGCAATACGTGAAGAGTTTTTGCAACCCGATATTCATGTGAATTTTAGGAGTAATGTCAATGAAAAGTGTTTTTCGAAGCGTACAAAAACGTTGTACGGAGCAAGCGAAAATGGGCTACCGAGCATACAATATGCTCTATGTATGCACTCAATAGAACAAACAGATAGAAACAATAAAAATGAATTTCTTTAACATATATTTTGCAAAAAAGTTCACAGAACTTTTAATTTTGCAAAAATATATAAATAAATTTCATTAAAAATACCGAAAATCATCGAAGATCGATTGTTGTAATACGTAAAGTATTATGTAACAGAAATGCTTTCAATGAGTACATAGTGATGACAAGCGCGTAGTTTTTATGGCACCACAATTGAGATAAGTACGTCAGTGAACAGCTTAATGAATATCACTTTTTATTTGCAATCATGAACAATATCCTTTTTTATAAATTAATGATCGTGCTTCGTTGAAAGTTGAGCGAAATACGTTTGCTTTTTAAATCATTTTTTAAGAGGCTGCGAGGAAAAATGTTACACAGAAAAGTTCCGTGGAAAAATGTTATTATTCAATGTATTTGTTGTTGATTTTTGTATGTTGAATACACTGAATAAAACATTTTTCCACGGAACTTTTCTGTGTAATATTTTTCCTCGCAGCTTCTCATTTGTAATGTTGTTGCTGACGTTGAAAATTCACAAGATCCTACACGCAATAAATTGGAAGAGAGATGAAAGCACCAAAAAAACAAAAAAATACAAAAACAAGTGTATTGGTTGTAAACACGTACTGACTCCTGAATTCAGTATTGATTTTGAAATTATTGTTCAAAAATAAGAATAGAAAATGAACGAAACACAATAAAACGTTATTTATTTATTATGAAACCTAAATTTATGCCAATATGTGTTCACTAGCAAGCTGGTAAACATGCTGATCAAAGACCCAATGTCACATAAATTCCGTTTTACCTCAGCATTTTAATAAAATACCTAGAACGATCATTCAGTATTAAAAATGATACGACGGATCTAATATTACATTTTTTCTTTTGTTACACAAACAAAAGTTTTGTTACAAAGTTTTGTGCATTTAAGTGACATTACAAAACAAGAAAAATTTTTTAAAAAAAACATATTAAAGTTTGACATATAGAAAACTCTAAAAAAAGCATGAAATACCAGTAACTTGTGATAAGGGGGAGATAACCAATTTGAAAACCCAAAAAAATCGTCGAAAATCAACAAAAATCATACTAAATCCTTACAAATCATCATCGGTTGTGACTCTTTTTAATATGAAAAGAATAGCATAAGATGCCGCGCAAATGCATTGGTTAGAAATCAACGCGTCTGCTTGGCTATATGAATTAGATGACAAGCAGAGATGTTGATAGCCAATACATATGCAAGCAATTTCGTTTTGTGCTATATTTCATACGGAATAAGTAAAACAACAGAATTAGCTTTGGTATTGATGATCAATGACTCTGCTTTCCATACAATTCATATGGCCAAGCAGATTGATTACCAATACATACGCATGGCATTTCTCGAATACTGTTGATTTCTTATAAACTAAAGCAGCAAATCCGAGCAAATAATACAAATCATTGCATTGCATATCCCTTAAAAACTTATAATTTTTGTGGAATCATTCAAAATTGTTCATGATTATTTATTTCCCCTAGCAACAAACGAACCTTGTTTATTTATTATTAATGAATGCACACGCTTTCAGGGAACTCTTATTTTCAACGTAGCCAATCGATTGCTTCGTTCATATATTTTATCTCTATTGGGACTCCCTCTCTTTTCTCTTTGTTTTTTTTTTTTTTTTTTTTTTTTTTTTTATTTTATGCTGAATATCTTACGCTATGATCGATGCTGTCGTTGATTGTGCCATATACGGTAACTGCTATTTATACGGTGGTTGGTAGTTGTGAAAAGTTACAACCAGTTGAAAGTTCAGTTTGCTGACGAGACATCCAATTATGGATGAAACATTTGCACCACAACGAAGAGACGAACCAAATATTATTAAAACGTATTGGTCTAATACTATGGAGTTGTGTATTCTGCTCAGTCAGAATACACCTCGAAAGCGGTTTTTTATGATTTTACAATACTTTTATGTCATCCCTTCATGCTAAGCGTATTTAGGTCGCATAAATATTTCAAATAGGACGCATAATATTACACCTGAGCATGACTAAACTTTCTACGTGACTTTAAATAACCGTTGATATTTGTAATATGGGATTAAATCTCTTTTTCTCTCCTTCCCTGCTTCTGCTTATTACTCTCTTTCATTCTTATTCCCATCCGGGCTTTTAACACATATATCAGCATTGAAAATGTATTTGAATTGGTGTTGGCTATTCGTTCATCTCAATTTTTTCACATTCGAAATTCTATTTTTCATTGAATCCTTTGGTGTTTAGATCAAATAGTAGCATGGTAGTAGATATGAGAGTTCTCATAAAAAAATTGGTTTGGTTCAATTTATTACCATGGTAATGCATTTGGCTGTCAAACCAATTGATGTATTTTTCTTTCTTCTTAGAACATTCAAAAGCATTCATTTCGCTAGAAAATAATAAAAAAAAAAAAAAAAATGAAAGAATAACGAAAAAGAAAAAAACTTTTATTACAATTCAAATGGTCATCCAACTGAAAACGATTCATAAGCGGATGCAACAATTCAAAATATTTCACAACATGAATCGGGCAAATTTTGCAAAAGCTTCTCATCGCAATTATATTCCGTTCATTGGTGATTAACAAGCGCATCATGTGCGTTTTACTCATTCTCTTTTCTCTTGTCTCAATCTCTTTCACATTCTATTTTCTACTTTATTTTTATTTTTGAATGTGCAATCATTTGAAAAATAAAGAACCAAAGCTTGCACATTAGGCTGTTTCATTATATTGCATAACAAAAATCTACATGTTGTAAATTTCAAATGTAAAATTTATATTTAATAAACAAATTTTGCCGCGAACAGTTTCAGCTAAAGAATAAAAATTACATTTGGAAAGTTTCATTTTAAATTGTACACTATGTTTCGGCCGAGCGTTATAGAAAATTTCAGAATTTTGTTGCTTTGTATATGCGAGACAGTCCAGATCAACGAGATTTATCTAGAAGAATTTGTTCGCGAGGAAAAATTTTTTATTAAACATAAATTATATATTTGAAATCTACAAGCTTTATTTATGCATAAAATATGCATGTAGATTTTTATTCTGCGATATGATGAAACAGCCTATTGCACTATACTAAACGGAACGTTGTGCATTCCATGACCTACATTTCCATGTTCAATGTGACCGCGTTGAAGCTTATGCGCTGGAATGTTTGCGTGTGTGCAGTTGCTTTTTTTCTTGTGTGTGAACAACAAAATGAGGAAAAAGCAAAAAAAGAGACGACGAATGATGCGAAGTTTTCATTTTGCTTGTGTAAATAATCGTTGAATCATTGAATGTTGCAATGTTTATATACCAAATATGAAATTTCATGTCAGTATTAGTATTCTTGCATGGAAATGCCATCATCAAAAAGCAATGTACGACTAACAAACAAGAATTGTCCTCCTCTTTTTTATTTTGAAATGATATTTTTCAAGTTACCGACAAGTAATGGCCATTTCATTTTTGTTTTTCTTTACATACTGTGTTGATCAAAGGGAATAGTTGCACAACAACAATAATATATAGTAGAATCTCGATTATCCGCCAGGCACCGGACCGGCCTGTTGACGGATTATCGAAAAGACGGATAATCGAAATTTTTATAAAATAAGCTATTACAAAGATTTAGTGACGATCTGATACTTTCTGAGATGTTCAAAAGTGTGGTGGTACGATGGTCGCAATTAATTTTTACCGTATTGACAGTTAGTAGGTAATACTTCGTACAGAATGCATTTGAACATATGTTCATCTCGCTTTCTAATATAGAATAATGCTCGACAGTTCTCTTCCGAATTGGGTGACATTTCTTCTGGTGAGTCAGAAGGGGAAAAGATTGTGAAAGAATTTCTCTTGGCTAAACTAAATCCCAGCATCTCAAATGATTATTTTTTTTTAATTACGCAATGATTCTTTCTTACGCAACGTTCACACCAATTATTTATTTTCAAACGTTCACGCGCACACACACACACATACACACACACACTTGTGCGCTTCATATTGCCAATTGATAATTTTGTTGGCATATTTTTGCGTGCAATATTTCAACACAGTACTGAATACCGAATGACAATATAAATAACTATATACAAACCAATACAAACTCAATGTTGTATTGTTTACATGCATTCATATTCATGCATTAACGGATAACGCATACAGAAAAAAACACTCAAATGCTATTGTTTCTTTCACTGTTGTTCATTTCATCATTTTAATCAAAGTGTCAAAATGTTTTTTCAATGCATGAACTGTTCATGCATTTAGTTGCAAATTTCAATACGGTAAAAATTAATTGCAACGATAGTACAACTATGATTTCTTCGGAAATCAGATTACTATCCATGAAAAAGGACTTTTGCTTTTAAATAACCAGTTACCTGATTATTCAGAAGAATGGCGAATGCAGAGCATGGAAACAGTTGACATTGACGTACACTCTATTACAAAATAACATGTACTCTGTTACTACATTGTTCCACGGAAGGAACAGCTTGTTCCTCCCGTGGAACATTTCATGTAGTTCGGTACACTGCACAGACAAAATTCAGGTGGCGCCATGAGTAGCAAATTTGCTGTTTCCTAGCTTTGGGCGAATGTTTAAATAAGGATGAAATAAAAGGATGGAAAATATTCGGATGGCAAAATTATAGAGAATGACAGGAATTTTATGCTAGTCCAATTTATTGAAAATTATAAAGATCAAGCAGCTTGGAATGAAGTGATCAGAAAAGAAAAGCAAAGAAGTTAAATCCCATAGCAAACAAAACGTTTACGTATTCAAAGTAGCTTCATTTAATGAAAAAAAAAATCGTCTACACACGATTTGTGCACGTTTTATAAAAATTATACGGAATAAAGTGTACACGAAATGTCATTTTTTTTATTATATAAACTAAATGCTTGTTTCATTGAATATTTGAAATCGTGTACATGTTCTTCCATATAATTTTACAAAATCGTGTAGAAATTGAGTGTACATGAATTTATTAGCGTAGTTCTACTGTTTGGGATGCCTTAACATAAAAATAAATTGTCATTATATCCAAGAAGAATTAAAAAATCAAATTGTAATGTGATTTAACATGAACAAGAGATGGTGAATAAAAAAGAGACATAAAAAAAGAATAAAATAATGACTACATTCGGTGAGGATAGCAGTCATGCTGTCAGCTGTCAGTTTCGATTGTTCGTTATTGTTTATTTCCCGCTCTATCTCTTCCCCCCATGTTTTACATGGGTCTCTCATACAAAACTATGGAACAAAATAAGCAAAAAAAAAACAAGACATGAACCGCTTCTCGTCAGAAGATATTATATGTACATGTATTTGGTAAGCTGATAGAATATCCCCATTAGTCACCAAAAATATTATCGGTTTGTAGTTTTCAGTAGTAAAAAGTTCAATATTTTTTTCAAAGTGAGTGTAAAAAAAAAGTGCAATTCAATTTTTTGAAAATAAATGTTCATATAGAGCTAAAAAAACAAAAAAAGCGAATAAATCGAACAATGAGCTGGCGACCATATATTTATTTATGTCGTATAAATATTTCTCGTTAGTTTTAAATGTTTTGTTGCGTGTTTGTAGACCATTTCATATAGAAGGTTCGTTCGACTAGCATCGATTCGACGGCCAAACCTATGTGAAAAATGGCAACCAATAGCAGTGCTGTCACAGCACCTTACAAACATAGTTTTTCCACCATAATTTGATATACATATGGAATGGCATAGAATAGAACATGTAATAATGTAGAGCTGTTGATTTCGTTTATTCAGACTTTTCTATGTATATTTCTGTCGGCTCTTTCTTCTTCGTATTTTCTTCATATTTTTTTTTTTTTTTTTTTTCTCATTTATAAAATCGTTGCGTTGTGAAAAGTATAACTTTTTACTCATTACGGCGCGCATATTGTGAACTTTGCCAAGCCATTTGGTGCTTGCCACGTACACATGTTGATGTATCATCAACAATGGTAACCAAAAAGTGAACAATAGTGAATAAAAGACAGAGGAGAGAAGAGTTTGAAATGGGGAACGCAAAAAGAACAAGCTAAAAGTCGATTTGCGAATAAATGCTTTTGCTTTTCAGCGTTTGGCATTGTTATGTACATAATTTTTGCTCCTTCTTTAGAAGTCAAATGACTTAAACATGAACTTGAATTTTAATACCATTTTACCCACTTTTCAAGTGTCCTTTTTTACTTTTTCACCTTCTCACTTTCTACCTATCCCTTTCTCTATACCTTTTTTTTTTTTTGGAACTTGTATTCTTCTGCACTTGCACAGGCAAGGTTTTGCATTGTAATTTGACTCTTCGTTTACACTATGTAACACAAAAAGCACTGTAATTGAGCAATGAACAACAAAGCGTTGTACAAAAAACGAATATATTTTGTAAAATTATGCTTGGAAACATAGTACACATACAGCAAATGAACACGCAAAAAAAAAAAAAAAAAAATCATCTTTAGTCATGATATTCGCTGCAATGGACTGAAAAGAGAAGGTCGAACCAAAACGGATTTCTCTATAATTTGCAAATTTGGTTGCATGGTGGAAATGTATGAGTCGACTTGTTTGCAATGATATAATTATTTATTAATTCCAGTACCAATTAATGAGACGTGACATTTTGCTGACATTAATCTCGACTTATTTGAATCATTTCTGTCGATTTGAAAGACAAGCATCTAACATAAATCCGAATCACTTGTCATTTGTTTGTATGAAAAAGCAAAAAATTCTTCAAATGAACTACAATTTTAACGCGTCATTTTCGAATGCAACATGAATTGATAACTGACAATGTCTATTCAATGAAACTTTATGTTTCATTAGTATTTCCGTCAAGCACATTTATTCACACAAACTTTTTGTGATAAAACAGTTACATAGTTAAAAAAGAAAGCAATAACATCGGTTCACATAAATTGAAAATAGTTCAAGGTTATCACTGTCGATCAAAGTCAAACAAAACGCGATAATTTTTGCAAGGAGAAAAATTATTTCTTGCCTTTGGAGGGGGGAGAGAAGTGAACAAAGAAAATGAAATATCTTTGCATATGATATTTTAATAGGATAAATTGAAATAATGCTCTCTCTCTCTCTCTCTCTCTCTCTCTCTCTCTCTCTCTCTCTCTCTCTCTCTCTCTCTCTCTCTCTCTCTCTCTCTCTCTCTCTCTCTTCCCTTTTATCTATCAATGTATACAGAATCGACCACGAAAACCAAATAGCCGCCTTCTATACATTCTCTGCTTCGAACTGTCATCATACATATACTTAACGAGTACTATTGAGTGTTGGGTTTATATACGTGATAACGATAGTGTTCACATTCAATATATGTAAGATGACGGTAAACATATACGTATTATTCGTAAAAGTATATAAGAATATACATGTGTATAGCATATAAAAACATATAAGCTTTAGTACGAACAATAATTTATACAAATTGATAAAGTTCACAAATTGATTCTAAATTTATGGTTTGTGATAAATGCAAATGAAAACTTAATGCTAACTTAATTTTCAAAATAAAAAAATTGAAAGAAAATTAAAAAAGCTTTCGCTAAATTATGAACATTTTTATACGAGAATATTCCATTCAACATCAATACAATTTTCGACTCAGATCATTTGATACGAAAATATCTTTGTCCCCACATATGTATATTCTTATCAAATTTGGTTGTGAATTGAGGTAGATCGGTTTTTTATTTCAAGCTCACAGAAAGTGAAAAGTTCTGAATAGAATTCATGAAATCTATAACAATAATTAAAATAGACGTAATCATTTAACTAAATTAAAAGTAATTGAACAAATTGCCGAATTTATTTTGAAATATAATTTCTATACAAAATCATGAACATTTGCATTGAATATTTGAACAATAAAAAAAAAAAAAAAAAATTAATGAATGAGAAATCACATCTAAAGAATATATTTTGGTTGCCATTTTTTTCGGTATCAAAAGCTAAATAAGGAAGAAATTTTGTTTAAAAAGACGAGAAAAAAGAGAAAAAATATGAAACAACAGATAACTGCTAATAATGTAAAAAACATTAAAATAAAAAAAAAAAAAAAAAAAAAAAATAAAACATTACAAATTTCCAAGTCTCTGGTGCAGTGGACAGCATGTCAGTTTCGAAATAATTAACGATAATTTCATGATATATGCATAATTTTATTAACAAATTAATTTGTTTATCCATGGTTTTTTCATGAATAATAATAATGGATTTGTTTATGTTTTCGCTAAAATCGTTTCATTCAAAAATAAAAAAAAACTTTAATTACATGGATAATATAAAGTTTTGCTGAGATAATTTATTTATACGTAAAAAATTAAAGAATAAAATTTTCAATCTGATCGCGTGTATTTGTTGTTGCTTTTGTAAAAAAAAAAAAAAACAAAAACACACACACAATGAGTAAATGTCAAAAGTGTAACCGAGATGATTGTCCACCGAACAATATAAACGGCCCCAAAATTAAATGTCTAAAATGTAAAATAATCAATGTTATATGAAATGTTTTGGATCTGAAATTGCCGAAGGTAAAAACGAAAAAAACGAATGTGAAAGAGTTAAATTAAGTTTGAACGGTTGCACGATGTATATGTTTTCATCATAAATTGCGTTTATTTGCTGATGATTCATTGTCCTCTACAGAACGAAAAAAAAAAGTTTTGAAATTTGCCATCAGTTTGATATAACTCCAAAACTTGTCAAACTCTCAACGAAAATAATAATGAATTGATTGTAAACGAATTAAATAATGTGAAACAGCTATTATCATCGATTGAATCAAAGGTCACTGGTAATTCAAAAGATTTGTACGATGTTTTAAATCTATATCAAACGAAACATATTTGACAGACAACAAAATTGGCAATGTGGTCAACCTAAACAACAAAAAGAATAATAATAAAATGCACCAAAACAATATTGATCCTATTGTAATCAATGATATGACAACGCCCAAATTGAAACTATCATATGCACAAATCTAGGGGGAAAGAACTATTTGCGTATTTGCAGGCATTTGCTGATATTTGCTGATATTTGCACAAAGTTTGTTGTTGTTTTTTCACGTCTTATCCGTTGCTTTGTCTTATCCGTAGCAAGAACAAATAACAGTGTAAATACGCACATACTTATTGGCGTTCATTTGCAGTATTTGCATCATTTGTTTCAGTTCTTTCCCCCTAGGCACAATTATTAAATGGAAATACATTGAATTGTTCAAAAAGACGAACACCGAAGATCATGTAAAATTGTTTTAAACGTTTTTTTTGAAGAACTTCCAACCGAAGTAAAACTAAATGAATCGATAGCTAATAATTGGAATAATATCCGCAAATTTCGCTCATTTTGATTCGTAGCAATTGAATTCACAAGCGACGGGCAATGAACATTCTCATGTAGTATATCATATATAAACAATATTGAAGCATTGATTTAGCAACGCTGAAGTGAATGCATGTTGAGTTTAATGAAGCGAACATTATACGATATAATTTTGAAGTTGTTTGAAGTGTTCGGATTTTCCTTCAACGCGAACATTGAGAATTGTCGCAGACATGATTCTATTTTATTTTTGTGCACATCGTAATATGGAAGCCATACAGAACTGTTATATTCTAGAGACTAGTGCACTGTAGAATGATTTTAAAGCATGAATGGCAAGAATATCGTAGCAAAATCTCTTCACAAAACCAAGCAATGATGATGCTTTGCAGACCATTGAATCGATTTGTTTGATAAAGTAGTGCTTACGATCAAAAATTACACCGAGATCCTTTTAGTCGCCCAATTTGACAAAGCGATGGTTCTCATACGTATAATAAAAATAATTTTTTTCACTTTATTTCGATATTGACCTGACAGAACATTTGTCGAGGTTCAATTCCATTTTATTTTCATAATAACAACACTTCAAATTGTTAATTGCTCCCTGTAATTTTTTTTTTCTGTTCACCCTTCTTGGGAAGAAAGACAGACTAAATCGTTTTGCTTTGTCCTTCGTGGAAAGGAGGATGGATAGACAGTGTTTTTCATGTCCGTGTCTGTCCTTTTGACACCTTTATTAACAATCAGTTCAACAATGAATCTTTTGATTCGATTTCGTACCATTTGTGTGACGAATACACAGTACACACCAATCTCATGTATATTTAACATTTAACACAGGTAAACATATAAAATTGTTTACAGACCACGTTTTTCGATATTCGGTCGTCATCGACACTCGTTCGATTTTATGTTTCCGCTTTTCCTTCTTCTTCTTTTTTTTTATTTCAGTGATGTAACACATTTATCACTTGATGGATTTCTCCCTTTTTTTCATTTCTTTTTCCTTTTCTATGTCGAAGCCTCACCATGTATCAACATAAAACTCAATGTCTATACCTATATTTCACAACAAACTCAAACCGCACTTATGACTTTATTTCGATATGTGAGTTTGCGCGTCTGTGTATTTATTGGAATTCTATGTATGAACAAGAACATATTCCGGCAATATTGCAATGACAAACATATATGTTTTTATTTTGTATCTAAGCGCGAAAAAAAAAAATGACAAATACAACAAACACATTCAATATGGGCATAGAAAATGTCATCGACAAAAATAAAATTACACAAACAATGCATGCATTACATGAGAGTACTACACAAATCCAACAAAATGGGGAAATAAGCAAATGGACAAGTTTTTTTTCATGTTTTTCTTCTTCATTTCGATGGTCAATTTTTAAGTTAAAGAGATACGGAGGATGAATAATGAAAGAAGAAAAAAACAATGTAGGAGGAAGGCAGTAACTATCATCAATAAAAGAAAGAAAGAAAGAAAGAAAAACAAGTTAATCGAACGGAAGAAAAAATATAATCGTGACACAAAAAAACGTATGACTGTTTGGATCATGGCGCACATCTATGTATTCATAAAAGTGTATTTGAATTTCGGATTTTACATCGTTGACAGAAACGCCATATGTTTCTAAAAAAAAAAAAAGTATAAAGACAAATATCAAACCAAAAGACACATACGTTTGACTCCGGTACTTGTTCATTTCTTGAAATTCGTTGTCAGTTCTTTAAACTCATTGAGAAATGTTAAAAACAATTAATCAGCCTTAGGTACGGAAAATATTTTTTTTCTCTCGTTCTATTTTGGTTAGATATTTTAGGGCAATGATTTGATGCCGCATAAAAATTGGTAGCACGCTGAAATGTGAAATATTTTTAGGCACATTTTGTGAATATGATAGATAACGAAAGAAGTGAGAAAAAAAATATTTAGCGACATCATATTATGATAACATGCTTAGACTCACGAAGCGATGACAAAACTCATTTTGTAAAGATTTATTGCACGAAGAGAGAGATTCATTTTATACAAATATGTATTTGCATCTCTTTCTCTTGAATGTAAAAACCTTACAAAATGAGTTTAGTCGTCTCTTCGTGCTTAGACTAATTATCGAAACCTTAGCTTCAGTTGATCTTAGCAAAAGTTGTAGATACATTCGTGCAATGTATTTACATGTGCTTCTAAATGTGTAAATAAGCTTATATCAACGGATTGTAGGCTACACTAATACTAGAACAAAAAGGACCACTTCGCATTTGTTTTCATTTTACCGTTATCAACAATTATTCAGGGTAAATGAAAAATCTGCAAAGGGCAAAAAATAAAAATCGTTTTATAGTTCAAATGCAAATAATATTATGTATATCTAGACTTTACATTGAGCTGTTATATAGCCAGCTAAATAATGTTGTCGAAATAACCACTTAATTCGTTGCTGTGTGCTTCTTCCTTCGTGTGCCGCTTATGTATTAATCCTTCTTTTTTTTTCGTTTATATACAACATCGTGTCAGCGGCTAACGTTATTTCGACAATATTATTTAGCTAGCTAATGACAGCTCAGTGTAACGTCTGTATATATCCCGTTAGTGAACGTATTTTTTTTTTTTATGTTTTCCACGATTTTCTTCCTCGTTTGCGTTTATTTTACATTTATTATCTTTTCTTGGTTTATTTGCAACGATTCAACAACAACAACAAGAAATGAACAGAAGGTCAATTACCATCAAGTAGTAAGCGAATAAAATGTTCAAAACATTACGGGCCAAAGAGAACGAAATATAAGAGAAAAAACAGAAAACTGAAAAAAAAACCCCTAGCATCCATACATGGGTTACGATCTTTTTGTGGCAGTGGTTAGCTGCACTAGCCGGAAGCCTCAATATAAAATGTATACTTTCATATGTATTCACAATATATACTACTCAATTCGAATGTACATATATATAGTACTAATCAGTCGTGAATTGGTAATTTTACACCATAAAATAGTCAATCAAAGTGTCCCTCGCTTTCTCTCTCTCTCTCTCTCTCTTCTCTTCATTTCTTTTTTTTCTTTTTTTTTTCTCTCCTTCTTTTTCTTTCTCTGTCAATCACTTCCCATCTTGATGGTGTATCAGTATTGAGGCTAAATTTTAAAGTATTCGTTCATAATATCGTACCGGTCTACATATATATGCAACAAAGTAAGCAAATGAACAAAGTACACAGAAGCTTAAATAAGAAAAAGAAAAACCAAAGAATTTATGCTTGCGAAAAAAAACAGATATGCACATTAAACGAGAAACATGATATTTGTCAATTAATGGAAATGGTACCCACTTTTTGTTAAACAATACCAAGATTTATGTTATGGAGGAGGCTTTCTTACAGACATTTCTATGTAGAGGTGACAGCGCCCTCTTGACCATCTCACAAGAACTAATAGCATTTCGTTATGCTGATATTTGTGGTTGAAAGGCAACGATATAAAACTTACACATGCTTGAATTGTGGTACAAAATCGACGAAGTAAGAAAAAGTAAGACTATTTTAATAATTATATATAGCAAGTGTTGTTATGAGGGTGTACTGGAATTAGTACGGTCGATGTTGATTTTCCAGTTGTGAACAAATTTTATAAAATAGATAAAAGCTCCTTGATTTTAACTTTGATATATTGCTGTTTGAAAAATTGTTTTTTTTTTTTTTTTTGCATAAAATTATTCAAGTCATGAAATTTTGGGAAAGTTCCAAAATAATTCAATCTCATTAAAGTCTAAATTAAAACATTTAAATACTTCCTTTTGGCCTTGCTTTTGTCTCTTTCTATATTAATGTGAATTGAAAGCGTAATTTAAAAAGTAGGTAATAACAGATGAAAAGAAGAAAAAGCAGATGAAGTAAAATCACTTTCAGAGGGTGTATTTGATGATAACGGTAGTGGAAAATAAAATATTTTTGCCATGCTTTAAATCAGAGAATATTTTTTTGATGGCTGCCTAGTCGTAGCTACCGATAGTGGCTGTCAGTAGCCACTATTTTAACGCAACGTTCTACATATAAGCGTGAAGACGAAGAGAATAGCGAGTTGTAAAGTTACATCAATCAAAAAATATTCTCTGCTTTAACTTATAAAAAATTTCGTAGTCAGTTGTGCTTGAATCATTGTCACAAATATTCATTCAAACTTTCATTCATAACAATTATCATTTAATTGAAATGTCATAAGACACGACCATGGCATCAACAATTTAAAATAAATTTTGTGAGAAGCCTTATTATTATCTCAGTAGTTTATACTTTTTTCCACAGCGAGAGAAAGGCTCAATTAGATTTGATTCGATATGCTCATCATCGAAATTGTGAACATTTTGTTATAATTAAGAATTAGATTGAGGATAAACGAACACAGTATTGCTTAATGAATTATGAGAGAGGTGAGAATTCAATGCATAAAATAAAATACATTTGTAGTGACATTATTTCACATCGTTTATCTAAGCATTTCAAGTGTTTATGAATTACCATCTAATATTTAAGTTGATCGCTGTATCATAATTCTATGAAGTGTAGAATGTGAATAGAAGAGTGCAGGGAGATAGGAAAGGGATTAAAGAGATAAATAGATTGAGATTGGAATGGGAAATAGCTGAGAAGATGAAGTCCGCTGAATTGAGAAAATAAGAAACGAATTCGTGATAAAATGAAAAACTTGTGTCGAAAAAAGGTCAAAATGTAAAATTTATTCTTTGGTCATTTTTATTTTGCTTGGCCAATGTTGAAACGTAATAAAATTTTTCACATAAAACTTCTGTACATTCTCAAATAAATGTATACAAATCCCATGTGCATATTTAAATTATGAGCAAAATAATATTTTATAATTCCACACAGTGTTAAATACACTTGATTGGATTCAATGTTTCAGAACATAAAACTTTATTTGCAATTTAAATTTTTATTTCTTTTTATTTTGCGGCCGAACAAAAATACGTTCAGAATTATTTCAGTTAAAAGGATTTGAAATGGTTTTGAAATTTCAATTTAATTAAACCATTTATGCTGTTTCATAAAAATGTCCATACCAATTTCCGTTGACCAAATTGTTTTAAAACTTAAAAAAGCTTTTCTTTTTATATTTCACCTGTCGGATGAATTGACATTGGTTGCCGTTTTATTTTTTTTTTTTTAACTCTCTCTCCCTCTCACCTCTCTGCACCTGTCTATTTCTCTTTCTGCATCTTTCTCTTCAACTCTCCGCGCTCTTCTATTAAATATAACATTATTCATTATTAGAATGGAACGCACTTCATCAAACTTATGGGCATCAAATTGAGTTGAGAAGCTATTCAATAACTATTTCAACAATATGCTGACTAGAATTGTATTCGCTCTGTTTTTTTTTTGTTAAACAATAGAAAAAATGTATTCAGAGAATCAATAAATCGGTATAAATTTGAAACTAGTGAAGTTACTTTGAATTTTATATGAATATATAAGTTTCTACCAATTGATTGAAAATGGTGATTTATTGTAATACCGTTATATGATTGAGTTATAGAAAAAATCATCCACTGAAAGAGTTTTTCCTATATCCATTTGCTATATTTTATTCTATAAACATTAATAGACAAACATTCTTATTGAGTGTAAATTCGTCTAATTTTTTGAAAGGTACTGAAAAATTGCTTCCAGTACATTTTAGTTTCTTTCAGTAACTGTCAGTTTTGTCAGTGCATTCAGTAGTAATTCGCTCCTTAATTTATTCAGTGATCCATTTGAATAGGGTAACAATAACCACATTATTCGACACAAGTTTGACACACAAACGTGACGTACAAAGTAAAAGAAAAACATAAAACTGTAGTGACGTTGGTGGTTGTAGATGTATGCGAATTGACTAAACGAACAAAAAAATAGGTTTTTCTTTTTCAATACTAACGAGCTCATTGTTATTTTGAGCGTTTATTTAAAATTGACGCCAATGTAGATCGTAGAATTTTGCAACTATTTTAATGCTTTTCCAGTTTATATTGATTGGACGTGCCCATATTATTCTGCTTCACAAAAGTATTACTTGTGCGTTTCTTAGTTATTCATATTTGATTTAATGACCCAATCAAATTGATTGAAAATCAAAAGGATCGATTCGGTTATTCTAATCAATCTATCCCACTTATATTTTACTTACTCAGTCCAGACTCTCTAAGATTTTCTATAATTGTGCATAAGTTGAGAAAAAATATTTGTTATAGATCAGACATTTTTTTCTCAGTTTCGTCAGCATTACAATAGTTGGTGTGTGATTTGTTGTTATACGATTTTTTTTTTGTTATAATTTGTCTATTTCACAAGCTCATTACATGGATTATGCGGCAGTTATGCGTGCTTACAAGTGATTATCTGAATTGTATGGACAAAATAGGTGCAGGCAAGCTGAGAAACATCAAAATATATGAAGAGCTGGGATTGAGCATGCTGTGTTGTATAGAGTATGAACACTTTTACTCTCAACTTTTTGTTGGTCACTTGCACTCTCAGCCCTTCATATATAGAAAGTATTTTAAATGTAAATATAAATCCAAAAGTACCGTATACCATCAGTATATAAACTGATTTGAATGGTTTGACATTAAAATAACCATAAAGAGAGAGAGAGAGAGAGAGAGCGAGAGAGCGAGAGAGAGAAAGAGAGAGCGAGAGAGAGAGAGAGAGAGAGCGAGAGCGAGAGAGAGAGAGAGAGAGAGTGATGGTTATTGTGCAATAATTTTCAGTATATTATATGACAGTGTCATAATGACACCAAGCTGCAAGCTAATAATCAAGTGCTAGTGGTTAAATATTTGTAACGAGAGTCTGTATTACTAAAAAATCCATTTTCATTTGTATAATCGAAAACAGTTAACAGTTCAACCAATACAGAAAACCAACCATTTGTGAAATCCTGGGCGAAGCAAAAGGTTAGCCATAAAATTTGTCACCTTCTTCACTTACTATCTCCATTGATAATAATAATTCAATGTAAATTCCAAACACAGAGAACAAATATAATCTGTAATTGTCTATTGGTTTTTTCGCTCATTCAATAATTCTTTGATTGAATGTTTAAATATCAAAAAACAATTTGCATAGAAAACAATGGGAAAATATTGAATAGAAAAAGAAGAAGAAAAGAGAAACAGCGAGGAAAAAATATAAAATGATAAATAATCAAACTTGAAATAAAGCAGAGACCACGTCAATGCAAATCAATTTCGATATATTGTCTTAGCATGTCAATGCACATCAATTGGCCATTGATTAGCTGCGTCACCGCAAGCATTGCGCATTACAAACACAAGCAGTACAAGCATCCGTATATACAAACAAATAGCAATTTAATGTTCATTGTAATTTAACGCAGCTTACGGCGATGGTGCTAACACGCAATTCATTAGCCGACAACTATCAATTTGCATGAAAATTGTCTTCGAGTCAACGCAACGAGATCTCTGAAATAAAGTTATATAAAAAATGCTTCTGAGAGATCACATAATGTAGTATTTGAATTGCATTCACGTCACTGGAAACACAAAATAAATTACAAAGACACATAAATACAAATATTGGGAAAATCGAGCACTTATCATTTTGAAAAATAATTTCAATGGGACAGAAAGAGTCAGATTCATCATTATGTATAAGATACGGTGCGCAATTGGAATGAGGAATTTTGGATGCATTGCCCAGAGGTATGCTCTTGATTGATATGGCATACAATTGTAAAAGCATTGACATTAGATTCGTTTATCAAATGAATAAAATTGATTGATGTATAAACTTTTTTCGATATTTCATCAGGCTATCAATTCAAAACACATATATACAAAAACCACACTCATTTCTAATATTATTTCTGTATGTATTTGGCAATGAATTCAAATTCATTGTCAACTTGTTTTTTCTTCCCTTTCCCCTTAGTTTCTATTTTTAAATTGGTGCGAAAAATAACTGACTGCAAATTCTACGGTTATACACAGACGGACATCTGCATTACATAGAATGCGTCAACAAATTGCTCTTTAAAAAAATGAAAACAAAATGAACGGAAATCAAACATAAATGTACGCAAATCGAGTGCATATTGAATACTGAGAGAAATGAATCCAAAAAAACTGAAAAAAAAAAAAAAAAAAATATTGAAAATAACACAGAATAATAGATTGTGGAAAAACAACGAAAAGAAAAGATAAATACAACTAAATATTTCGTTCTTCTAACATTTTCGGTATTTTGGTTTTCGACATTATGATTTTCTAGATTTTTCTCCACATTTTGTTGTTTCGAAACTTAAATTTTCGATATTTTGCACAGTTTCTGTCATTCAATATGAATTTTCATAAATATATTCATATCTTGATTGCATCTTATAATGTTTTTCCAAACGAAAAAAAAAATGCATTTTTGATTATTGTGTTCGCTCTATTCATTTCAGGAATTGTTAACAGATACGTATCATATGCTTGTAATCGACGTCTTGAACTAATTGGGAAATTGCCTCGTGAATACAAAATACTCGATGAAAATGAATGTGCACATGAACATGAACATATTATATACTTATATCTACACGCTTATGGTGCATACGGTTTTCTGTATGTTTTTGCTCGGGTATACCGACTTTTATAGCTACGATAGAAAATAAGCTGCACACACCTCATTTAAATGTACATAATAAATGTTCGATGCAAGTCGATACAAGTGAACACAATCAGAGATTTTGCAATGGTTTGAGCTTTTTTCCCTTTTTACTGTACGATCAACAATAAACTGTGTGCTGAGCGCCAGATGGTCTATGTGATTTCTATAGCTATAACTCTCTGCCCCTTTTCTCCTCTCTCTCTCTCTCTCTCTTCAATTTCATTTGATTAAAAGTCGGGTGTACGGTAATGATATAACCATAGAATTATAGGTGAATACACACTTTGAATTTGTTGTCATTTGATTTTCAAAGGAATACATAAAATGCGTATCGTAATTCGGTAACCATTCTCATCGTTCAAAATTGTCACAAGCTTATGCTATGAGTGAATTGATGCTATTTTTAGTTTTTGTTTCTTCTGCTTCTTTTCCAATGTTTGTGGTGATCCAATATTTACTCACAATTCAGTTCAGTGCACTGCACATGGACACACAATTTCATGTTGGGTTGAATCACTTTGATTTGTGAGTTTGCTAAAAAACCAATTCCGCTATGAAATTTGTTTATTTCATTAAAACGATGAACAGCCATATCACATCCACGCAATTTACCATAGCGTCATTTTTAAAGAAAAGTGAATTGTTTATGTGGATTGTGCATTTTGTGTTGTACGGTTTGCATTGAAACTATCCAAATCGTAACCAAAAAGATTGAAAACATTGCGCATCATCGTTTATGCTTGATGCTGTAACTATTTTAGTTGTTTTAGGCACGTACATGCGAGATCTATATCCCATGTGGAAATAAAGTCACTGACTGACTGGCTAAAAGTTGATTTTTTATGAAAACCAATCATGGTTAGCCGACGGGGTTCCAAAATAACCAACTGAAAATGATTATAGTTAACTGCATACATAGTTGACTTTAGTTGACTATAGATGATTTACAATTACTTTTTGTACTGGAAAATGTCTATTGTTATCAGCCGGCTAAGGTCCTAAAATAGTCAGTCATTTTATTTCTACACGGGATAATAACTAATCGTGCGGAATAGGTGATGAACCAAGCTAGCATTGAGATCAACTAACCTGTACAATCAAAATCTAAATCCAATTGGCCACTTTGTCCACATATGCCGTATTCTGTGTAAAAGTTTTCAGACAAAATTGGACTAGTAACATCTAGCGGTCACTAGTGGCATAGCACACATTTAATACATTGTTGATTGACAAACACTTATACACTCATATTATTTACGTCGTTGTGAATTGAGTCGTGTACAACTCTTATTCGACATACACAGTCTATATGGGAAATGATTTACATAAGCGTGCGATATATGTGACTTTGTAGTTGTATCGAATTAACTCTTGACTCGCAACATAGATTAGATTTATATTTCAGCTATGAATGTATAATATTCAGCGTCATTTCAATAGTAAATGCATGGACTGCTTAATTTACCCTAATTTTTGCTAGCTGGTATAGTTCAGCATGTGTTCTCATTTGGGATTACCTTGGGGAAAAATTTTGGAAAATAAAGATGCAAGAGAGCGAGAGAATAAAGAGCAAGAGTGAATGTGTGTGGGAAAGAGAGAGAAATATATATCATTTATTTCAAATATACCGTGGTGCCAATAATCTTTTTCCAATTTATTTATTGTCCGATATTTCCATGAAATACAGTACAGGCCAAAAATTTCGGGACACAAAATGGAGGAGACACGATACAGATTTCTGTTCTTACAAGAAAATGGAAGATTTTAGTTTAAACTAGAATCCTTCCGAAGAAGTTTAGAGAAAAAATTACATCTTCTTATAATTTTTGAGCAACAAAAAATGTTAATTTGTATGAAAAACATTAAGTTTCCGTTTTGAATTGTAAATGTTCAATTTTTATGTCACTCCATACACTAACTTTATAATTGACATTCAATGTTATCATATTTAGTTTAATTATGTCTAAATAATAAAATAACTAGCCAGCCAAAGAAGCTTTTAAGCTCTTAGTAATTTACAGATAAAATGGTTATGAAAATAAATTGTTGTCATGAAAATGTTGGAAGCTGGGAAAATTATTTGGCAATGGCTTTTCAACAATTTATCATTTGCCATTTGTGTTTATCGTCAGTTAAGCGTTGATATTTCATTCATTTCAATTGAATTAAAATAATGTATTACATAGTAATAATGAGAAAAAACTCATTACAAATGTCACATGATCAGTTTGATGGATCATCAAATTGAAAGCTCAATCATACATTGGTGAAATATTATATATGATGAACTACAATGAGTTTATATTTCTCTCCCAAACCTCGAACAAATAAAAACCGTGCAAGGATAACCGTATTGCGTCAATCGTCATTCTTTTTAATAGAATATCATGGCAATCCATCGACGCTAAATTTAATTGAAATTGCTTTAATTTTTATATAATTTTAAAATTCTATGAATCATCAATTTTCCATGAATAATAAATGGAAAATGAAACAATTTCATTCACAAGCATCGAATTGATTCGATTGATAGTAGATGCTTTGTTATGTCCATAATTATATAAATTACAATTAATTGTTGCGCATTCATATTAGTTCACATACACCGCATATTCTCTATCCCTATTTATCTCTCTCTTTTTACAAACTTCTATTCTCCCTCTGTCTCTCTCATTGTACTTCAAAAAAAAAAAACGCATACATAAAAGCGCTTTCGCGCGCAAATAATGAATATTGATTCATTTGATTTTGAACCAGCTCAAATGGTTACATGTCGATAATATTAAATAAAATGTGAGCAATATATTTTGAGTAATAAAAAAACAGAACTATATCAATTTGGTGATATGCCATAAAAATCGTCCAAAATAGGTTACGTTCTAAAATTGTAATAAATTATCCGTTTTCAAAACGCAAACCATCATTAAATTGACACACTGGTTCTTTTTGTGGGTTGACGCCATCATCAATTGTATAGACAAAGGCATTATTGTAATATGATAATTTATTGAAACTGAAGAACAAAACCCACAACAAAGAAACCACCACAATGAAAACATATATTCTACCAATGACTTCGAAATTATTGGATTTTAAATCGGGTACCTATGCAATATGTGCATGTTTTGAAATCACTTTGTGTGCATCTTGTATTTCACTGTATGTATGTATGTGCGTTTTATGTTTATTGGCCCTTTCTGGTAATTTTTTTTAAAACTTTGTTTCTACTCTATAGTTTTTGTTTTTTTTTCCTTCAATTCTCTGTATTTCTTTCTCACTCTAACTTTCACTTCTCTCATTACATTACAGGTTATATAAGTCGGTCAATACCCACAAATTATAATTGAAATTAGTGCATAAATGTGAAAGACGGCACGACGCCATCATTCAAAAATTGACGTCATCGTGTCAATTGTTTCTAAACAAAGAATTCACACAAAACAAAACAACGTTATACAATTTAAAGTGAAATTTAATTTAAAAAAAAAAAAAAATAAAAGAAGAAATATAGTTGAATAAAAAAAATAAAACGAATACAAACAGCCTGTTTTTTACAGGTGAATTTGATGAATTTGTGCAACGAATGAGTCTCGAAATACATCGAAATTATATAAAATCATTCTGTTGATTCTGTATGCAGTTCAGTTTAATAAACATAAAAAATTCAAATGTTCATATGTGAGCTGATAAAAAAGAACCCAAGAAACGGAAATTTCATAGAAAAAGGAGACAAATTTCATCATTGAATTGATAATACCGAATTCAATTTGCAACCAACTAATGTTCGAATATCTAGCAAATTCAAAATAAAAGGTATTTCCTAATTTTCCTATTGTATTTTCTATATAAAAATTGATTTAATTGTGAGTGAATAAAACGAATCCAAAACAATTGCGAAAATAAAAATGGAAAAAATCAAAATGTGTGTCTTGTGACGACGATAGTTTCTTGTGGAATAGTTTTGCCTGTAAAAAATATCCTTTTTAGAATAAAAAAAAAAACGAAAAGAATTATATATTTTTTTTTTATACGTTTGTATCTTAAGTACTATTTCATTTTCAGATGTCCTAATATGGGGTTTGCGTGCAAATGGGTGCGTCACAAATCAAGACAAAATTTCCAACAACAAAAACTCGAAAAAGACCAAAACCATATCGTGAATCAATATCAAATAAAAAACGAAAATAACGTGGTTGTCGACGTCGTTGATATTGATCGTTCATTAAATTCAATAAATCAACGTCAACAGCGTGAAAAAGATCGATACGCAGGCAAAACAATCAACAAAACATCAGCACACAGTAACACTCAATTATATTTATCAAAAATATAAAATGACGATGTTGATATTATTGATACGATGTCAAGTGAAAATATGGACGATGAAAAAATGGTTGAAAATTGTACAATCACAAAATCGATTTCATCAAATCGACGTCAAGCGCTAACGCTCAATTTTCATGATCAAATAAAATATAAAATGAATTTGAACGAATTTCGAATGTTGTGCATGGCAAATATAAACGAAACATCAATTGTATTCCGTTACGAATGCGACATTTTATCAAAATTACGGGCATTATTTGCTACACAGTTCTGGTTTTCCGGCAGCAATATAATTTCGCAACTCATTCACATGATTAATTTTAAACGAAAAAATAATTATAATAATATTAATAATAGTTATCATCATATTTTCACATTGCCTCCGTCAAATACCGAACTCGAAACCATCGCACCCACCAAAATAAAGACAAAAATAAATAATAATAAAAATCAAATTAAAACACAACATGGACGCAGCAACAACAATTTCAATAATTTGCACAACAAACGCAATGAAATTAAACGTATTTTTAATAAAGGTTATAATAATAGAAGTATTATAATGAGTAGCCAGTGTTTTATACGACAATCACTTTGTTTATATGCGGCATCAGGTTTTCTAATTGCATTGTGCTTTCTTGCGATACCAGCAACAGCATCAATCGACTCATTGCATCCAATGTAAGTAATGTTATTTGCTTAGATTCTCTTTCAATTCATTTCATTTCAATTCAATCGATTCTTGTGTTTTTTCGATATTATTTTTCTATTTTTTTTCATCAATTGAAATGAATATTATGTTTTGTAATAAAATTCGTTTGATTATTCTTCGTTTTTGCTTGAGGCAATCCAATTAATACATTCATTTTTCATCATGTTTAACATATATTGATCGAATGAATAATGGGTGAAAACTATTTCTCAAGGATAGCAATTTTTGACAGCGCATTATGATTTTTGTGAGCGTGTACCCGATGTTATTTTCCCTTTTCTTTATTATACAAATATTCCATATTCGCATGCATTTTAATATGAATCTGAAATAAATTTCAAATATTTATTTTACAAGCTTGAAACAATTAGTAAAGCTTTATAATTCATGAGCTACGGAACATGAGTCAAACAATGCGATTTGAGGTTGTTTTTTTTTTTTCGATTAACCACACGCTCATTCTGGAAATCAATAAAAGAAATGCTGACTGAGCCATGAACAAAAGAAAAGAAGGAAACCCTTTACTTCTCGGTCAAAATATTCCAAAAATTATGGATGACAATGGAAAACTCAAACAGTGAACAGTCCATTTTTTATGTGAGTGTATATGTGCTTGTGTTCCAAAATACCAATATAACATAAAAATGAAATATTCCGTTTCGAAAAGCGGTTCCAAAAAGTATTTTACAATGAAAACTTTATTTTTTTTTTTCCCCACAAAAGATAAGTGATTTGTGACTGAACGAGACACGAACACTTGATTTCGTTGAAAGAAAAACCATCGATGTCAAAAACTAAAATAAAATCCATGATATATTTAGCGCAACTAAATAGAATTCATGAATGACGTTAAGTAAATATCCCGTGCTCCAATATGTCTATATATATGTGTGTTATATCAATGTCGATGTCGATGTCGATGTCGACTACGATCGTAATTTCGTCACGGCAAGGATGTTCATTTTCAAAGCACAATTACAAACAACCAAAAAAAAAAACATACAAACGATAAAAATAAAAACCCATCGACAACGGTAGAATAAAGTAAATTAGGCAAACAGTTGTGTTGTTTTTTGTTTTTCAATCGGATTGAAAGAGAAACAGAAACAGAAACAAAAAGTAAACGTAATAAGAAACATTTAAGTGAAAATAGCAATTTGGGTACGCTTGACTCTACCTAGACCTACATAAGATAGACAATTTGTCAAGCATTATTTTTCGAGCTAGAATTTCCTTTTCTTGCTCTCTCCCTTCCTTCTCTCTTTTTGTTCTCGTTCTCTTTCATTCTTCTGAATATCCTTGAAAATTTCATTTTCATATCAATTTAAAGGAAATGCTGTTTATGCAATTCACTACACAGCAATATCTTAAAGCTCATTGGTACACAAATACATATTTGATACATGTTAAATTTCCATAGTGGTTTTGTATCATTCTACGTGAATTATTTATGAAATAATACGACCACTTTCCCATGTACAAAAGTCAAAAACTCACACACAGTTCAAGTAGCTGTATTTGTTTTTAGTCAAAAATCAGTTTGCAGTTATTTCATTTATATGCATTTTTCATAATATACTAATCCCATCAAATCGAAAGCATCAATTTCAAACGAAATGTACAGCTAATCCGTTGATCAAATGTTTCATGCGATAGTGGCGTTTACAGCGATAGTGGCGTCTTTTAAGGATAATTGTATTTCTGTACGTTTCCGTACTCCTTTAGCAATTGGCATGTTTTTATAACCAAAATTATAGAGACATTGAAATGCATTTGTGCATGTTTGTATGAAGGCATGTGCTAGAATGAATATTCGTACGTTTAACTCATATATGATTTATTTGGAGCTTTTTTTTTATAGAAACAAGTTAACAAATTTAGCAGATAAAATGTCAATAGAAGATATTGGAGATGTTTTAAAGTTTTATTTTTCATAAAATTTCACGAAAAATCCTAATTTAAATACTATAGATCTTTATATCCAAAACTAGAATCAAATATAATCGTTTGTGACATTTTGTCAATGAACGTTGAATTTATTCTAGAAGAAAAACTGCAAAAAAAAAAAATGTATTATGGCCGTTTAAATTTTCACATTTTGAATAATAATTATCCATTCTGATATGAATGAATGTATGTGTTAGTGCAACGTCGGCATTATCATCGTTCGTAAATATGACATTTATAATAATATAATACGTTTAATGTATACGTTGTCATTTTACATGTATAATTATTACAAATATTTGTAGGTGTATACCTCAAGTAATGTAAATGAGACCTCCGAAAAAGTATGAAAAATGTCAACATACGATGAAAGAGGAAAAAAAAAAACAAAAAAGAAATAACTCAAGCCCCAGAAAAGCGAGTCTAATTATGAAAAGCGAGCGATGTTAGTCCTGAAAAGCATATTATTGCCGTTGTATTCATGCTTATACATTTAAGAATCAATTATAGTGTTGTAACTCGTTCGTGTTATTGAACGAATGCGTCTCGCTGAAATACATTTACAACTAAATATATTTCATGTTCTATATTTACATTCTGTTTTATTTTGTTAGTGAAAACGAATCGTGCCTGGCGCTGGTTCTGTTTTCTTCTTTTCCCTACCAAATCAACTATAGAATTCGCATAAATCTTAACCTAGGGGGATAATCGCTATTTTTTAGTCACACAATTTTTTTTTTTTTTTTTTTTTTTTCGAAATCTCAAATAAACTTAACTTTCGGAATGTCTAAAATTTGGAAAAATTTGCAATATTTAATCATAGCCGTTATGACATATATTTCAGATTACGCTGAATATTTTGGCTTTTGCAACATATCTTGATTTTTGGCGCTGAAATTTGAAAGCATCTCCGATACCGATCATTGTTGAATTTTCAATTGTGTCTTTTCGTATTAAACAAAATGAAATAAAATGTTTAATCCAAGTGTCACATAATTCATGTCATTTATAATGTGACACAATCCAGGTGTCATAAGGGACAGACATTTTCTCAGACAATTTCATCAAAAACATAGTTCTAAGATCGATTGAGACTGATGGAAACAACAAAAACTACATGATGTGATAATCATTAAATGATGAAATCATTTTCGTGTGTCGATATTGCAGATTAGAAAAATTTAAATAGTATTTGCCAAAACTATTATGTTATTGTTGAATTTGCATAAACGTACAAATTAATTGAATTTATTCATATTTGTTGTTTTTAAATTAGCGCTAACCCCCTAGATCTTAACCTTGCTATTCAAAGTATGCTATCGAAAATAGTCATCATCATCATTATTATTATTATTATTATTATTAATGTTGTTGTTGTTTGATGTTCATGTGCTCGAGTTTTCAATTTTGTATGTGCTGCTGTTTGTGTGTAATGGTTTGTAATTTTTTTTTTTCTTTGTTCTATTCGCGAAAACATTTCTCAATGTTTGTTTCAATAACAATTCGTTATAAACAACTTGAACAATTTTCAATGTTTTTCGACGATCTAGATGGTAACCAATTCTATTCGTGTAGGTCATCACTAACGTTAATAAATTTTTATGCAAGTTAAACGATGTCATCTATCCTCGTTCATTATAACAAAATTAAAGAAATAAAATAAGTGAAATAACTGCATCACGCGCATTAGAATTTGCCTTTATTTTCTCTTGTTTTCGTTTCACAATAATACTCGAACAGATTATAATTATATTTTTTTTTTTTTTTTGATTTAACTAGAAGTAATTTGTTTGATTCATTTCAGGATGACTATTTGTATTATATTTCATTTTAATTTTGTTGGATTATGCAATTTGTATTTACATTTTGAAATCCACATTTATTTTTCATCACTTGAGTTACTTACTAAAATAAAATTGAATAAAAATGAAAAAAAAAATTTTCACTCTCCCATTCTCTCTCTCTCTCTCTCTCTTTCTCTCTCTCTCTTTCTCTCGCTCGCTCGCTCTTTACCGCTGTATGTTTTTATATATTTGCGTAAATTATTTGATCGATCTCAACAAATATGAATCATTGACATCACATGGGTACATGCTGCAAATATACAGATTCGCTGAAGGAAAATCTGATAAGGAAATATTAGATCATCTGTTAAAAAATTCACGTTACGATAAAAGACTTTTACCTCCAGTTGATGGTAAGTATGTGCATAAACACAATAAATTAATAAAAACATTTACGTTAACTTATGTATGTGTCTCGTATGTTTGCAATTTATTGAAAGCCTTCTAATGCCTTGTTATTTCGCTCAGTTTTTTTTCTATTTCAAATGAATTTCGTAAAAAATTATAAATAGATTTTTTTTTTTTATCTTTGTCTTTACATTTTTTTTTTCGATTTTTACCGCCAAATCCGTTGTCCAATGATGTTTGCTTATATATAGGTTAAAAATTATAATATTATAATATTATTTTTCGTAAGTATTTCACAGAAAATCCTATGGTTTTTTAATAATTCTTTTAATTTGATATAGATCTTTAGTGAAATTTTTACATCACAGGGGCCTGTTGCACTATTCATTCTAAATTGTAAATTGCAAAATTGACTTACAATTCTTTGTAAGTCATAATTTATGATTGTGATGTCAACAGAAAAACATAGTTCAAGTCTTAGAATTCATCGTAGAAGCAAATTTAAATTTAATATTCGTCAAAGTATTACTTTCAAAATTTGGTTCGAAAAAATTATCTGCATTGTGCAAGCTTTTAGATAAATAATCAAGGAATAATTTTTCCTCAAATGCATCAAATGATGATCGTTTCGACATCTAAATCGACATTTCAAAAGTGCGAGGTATTCTGTTTGTCACTTTTACATCAAATAACCGCTCGCATATAACTATTTATATTCAGAAGAAAAATCATTTAATTAAACACAAAATACGAAAAATTCTGAAATAAAATGAAATAATAAATGTAATTTATTATATGTATAAACAGAGAAAATAAAAATATGAATGAAAACATCAACAATTATACGAAAAAATGTTCACTTGCTCTCAACATAGAATATTCAATTGCTCCATTGCTAAAAAATTCGAAAATATGCATTTATATGCTCCATCATTGAAAATATGCTCGAAATGGCTTAAAAATCGAATAAAGCAAGCTTCAAATTTGCTTAAATTTATCTTCCCTGTGTATAAATAATAATATTATTCATATCTTAATATAAAAATCAGTTTTTTTCGTGTTTTCATTCAAATGAGTCAATCAATTGAATTGTCAAAAATATCATCAATTGTGACATCAAAAATTCATAATTTACAATTTATAATGTACGGTGCAACATCCCATGTGCACAGCTCACAGAGTTTTTTCCGATTCACAGAATAGCCACAGAATTTCTACAAAGTAGTACGTATACGAAGTGTGTGTAAGAAAGAGAACGAAAAACAAGTTAGTAAGTCTGTGGATATTCTCTCTCATACACACACTTCAAATTTGCCTTAGTCTGTGGCTACTCTGTGAATTGAAAAACACTCTGTTAGCTGCGCACATGGGATGTCCAGATCCGAGTGAAATTAAAAACTCCTCTTTTCCGAAGATAAAAGAATTTTTTTTTTTTTTCAAATTCTAAGAGTTTTCATAACAACTTGAACAATTTTTGATACAAAAACAAATATTCCTGCAATTTTATGATAAAAAATATATATTTTTCGATGGTTATAAATAAATATTTTTGTTGCCCTGATAATCATAAGATACAATACTTATATTTGTCATAATCATATATGATGTGCCTATCGATAGGCGATAGGAGATCATACTATGATATGAGACCTACACACCATGTGATTATTTGACACAATCAGATCAAAATTTTCAATCGCATAAATTGAACAAGAATAATCTAAGGCAGCATTATGGTTTGAAACAAATAAAATGACCTTTAGAAAGCTTCCTCTATACCAAAAATCTTGCAATTTTTCAACAAAAAGTGGGTACTATTTCCAGTAGTTGGTGGTGAAGTTGTGAGAAACAACAAACTATTATCCATGCTTTGCGAGATGTATGAATTCAGATTTTTAATATATTCAAAGCATGCTATTATCGAAAATTCATTTATCCACTTTTTATCACAATATAAGGAGTGTAAACACCAAAAATGATGAATTGTTATTTTCTACTAATGCCTGTGCTCATGTGAACTCAATATGCCTTTCAAAAGGCATGCATGCAATTCGCTACGCCATTAAACAAAATCTACTGCAAGAACATACACAGTGCACAGACTTTGTGTGTATTTCTGTCTTCTCTTTTTGCGGATATTCTTCGATATCTTAGTCGATTAATGATTGCGATTTTTAAAGCTGAAAAAAAAACTGGATGCTAAAAACTACAGGGGAATTGCAATTTAGTTAACACTGGCAAAAGTCTTTAAAATGCTTGTTGATCAGCAAATAAAATTGAATGTGAATAATCTTAATAAATATTGCCGAAATAGAAGCGTTTGAAGAGAGTAAACAAGTTGATATATGTTATGCTGATGTTTAGAATGCAATTGATACTGTTGAATAATTATTTTTGATTCACAAAATGGATAAATTTCCAATCAGTAATAAAAGTCTATTATGATTCATATCATATTTCAAAAACAGAAAACAGTTTGTCAGAGTTAATTTATCGATTTCTGACACGTTTGATGTACCAACATCAATTGGACAGAGTGCAATACTGGGATGTTTGTTGTTTTCAATTTTTTTCGATGATTTCGATATGAATATTAGCTCAACTGTTGCACTAAATTTTGCTGATGATAAGAAGTTGATGAGAGTTGTTAGTGACACCAATGATTGCGGTTCAATTACAGAGAACAATTGATAATTTCATGACCTGGTGCAAGGACAATGGTTTACAAGTTGATATAGCAAAATGTAAAGTGTTAACATTAACACACAAGAGAAATTCAATCAAAGTAGATTACTTTGTTAATGGGTCAAAGATCAATCGGGTCAATGTAATCAGAGATCTTGGCGTCATAATTGTTACCAAAATGAGCTTTTACAACTCACATAGAATACATAAAAAAAAAAATCAATGGTTATGCTTTCGTTTGTTAAAAGAATTTGCAGAAGAAAATTTGAGTTTGACAGCGTGAAATTACTATATGGATCACTGTGAGTAGGTTTTAAAAAGTAACGCAAGGTTTTTGATTATTTTTCAGCTCTGTTCCTTGATTGTTATATTGTTGTTCATATTGATTGGGTTTGATTATGAACTATGTTGAAAATTTAATTTGTATTTTGATGATGTTTAGACTGTCTTACTGTTGAATTATTATTATAAAAGATTTTGGTTTTTAACGAGGATAATCATAGATTGTCACTCTTTTTCAAGCACATTTGAATTGTATGAAATGTCAGCCTGCATTAGGTAGACAATAAAATCTAATAAAATAAAATAAAACAAATGAATAAACTCATAGTCTATGTTAAGTATTCTTTAAGCCTTGTTCGAATCATGCTGCCTTACAGCTAAAATTACATCCAAGTTTTGATGTTAAGCTCGTTGAAAATAAAAAAAAACAAATTCTATAATAATTTTTGAATTTGGGCATTTTATTTGTTATTTTTATGCTTTTCACTTTTTTTCGTTCTTCTGGTTACTTTAAAATTCGACCAAACTCTTTTCATAGTCTAAATAGTTCTGTTTCACTAAACATCTGAAATACGCTTGATTTTCGATATAACATTGATATAATATACTCAACAATTTGTTTGAATACAAACAGTCAAGTAATTTCAACGATAACAAGCCGAAAATTTAAAGCTATGTTTGTTCGAAATATAGATTTTTCTTTTAGCTTTGTAAACTTATATAAAATATAATATACGAATATATCTAAAATTCTGTCTTATTTTGCTTCATATAACCAATATTCTGTTGAGAAAGTTTTGACCATTTTTCACTCTTTCACAATTTTTAATCTTAATCTAATTGTGTATATAAAGAGGAATGAAGCATGAAGCTTAACATGTAAATTTATTTTGATATTCCTTCATGTTATCATCAATTGTTTAACGCAATTTACTATACAAATTTTCTTCGTTAATAGACTTTTACAAATGTTTCATTTCTTTTCAACTTTTTATCTCGCTCGCTTTCTATTTCTATTTCTTTTTAGCTTTCTCTTTAAACACTGCTCCTCACCTACAATAAATTTTTTTTTTCTTTTTCTCCAACATAAGCTCTCGGTTTTTGCACCAAATTTATTCCATTTCATTTGGTTAAATTCATGAAAATATACATGTCTGATTAGTACAAAGTATTTAATATAATTTACTCTTAGTTTTCAAATACGTATGCATGTGTGTTATGCGTAATGGTGGTTAGTATTTGTGTAGAATTATAACATTTTCGTTATTGTGTCGGAGAATAAGTCATGAAAATCAATATATTTGCGTGCCACTAGCATTTTTTATGGACACAAATAAAGTAATACAATAGGAATATAAAGCAAAAATAAAACCAAAAAAGAGCAACAACAGCGCAGCAACACTAACATGAAAAAAAAATTACGTCGAAATAATGAGCTTTTGAGCAATGAGCCATAAGTTTGTAGGCATTCATGTCCATATCGAACTAAATATGATAAAATGTGCTTTGTTGAGCTCATAGAACTGTCTCACTTCTCACTATTCTTTGTTTTTTTTTTTTCTCCTTCTCACTTTTTCTTTTTTTCTCATTTGAATTTTTCATTCTAAGCTGGTTTCTGCAGTAGACGCGCGAAAAAAATGAAAAAAAATTACCTTATTTGAACTGCAGTCACATTAAAATAATAATAATAATAATGTATTAATCCAAAATAGCTTAGAATAATTTTTCAAATTTATCATTTGTCACACATGGCGTTGGATCCGAAAGTTCTTTCGTATAAAATCTCAAGAAAAAAATATACGTTATATATGAACAGTGTGAGACCTGTTCATGCTACGCTTTCGTTTTATTTCTGCTCTCTTCACACTTACGCTTTGTTACTCATACTGTTTGAGGGAAAAACTAAAGCAAGACATAAGTGTGAAGAAACACATGAAATACTCCAAATGTTTCATGTTAATGTTGTATGAGACGCATTCATATCAATGCCATGAATAGCGTGTCAATGATGAAGCTCACACTATATTGTAACAGCCCAGTAGATAATTTGCATAGACAAAAAGTTTGCATCTGTATTTGTATTCGCTTATCGAAATTATCTTGCTTGACATTCCACTGATTTGTCACATGGCTCTATATAAAACTTTATAGTAAGTGGGACAAGTATATATGTATATGCAAGACAGAATTGCCAACCAATTGTAAATCGTGCTGGAATTAAACACACGATTTGTACACGTTTTTGCCAAAATTGTACGGAAGAACGCGTACACGATTTGAAATATTCACTAAAACAAGAATTTAGTTTATATAAATGAAACAATGACAATTAAGTGCATATTTGGAATCGTATACACTGTAGTACACGTTATTTCGTATATGTATTTTTGATAAAACAAATTAGAGAAGAATATCCGCACAAAAAGAAGACAAAAAAATCACTTTATATAAACATTCTATGTTAATACACTAAAGTCGTGAAAAGAGCGTATATTACTTCGGAAATCGGCGTCGATTGCCCACATGGGTTAGAAATGAAAAAAAAAAAAAAAACAACAAGCGAACATTTATTTTTAGATCATATTGCATGTATTGCTTAATGTGAAACGAAGTTTCAAATATTAAATATTTTGGCTTTTTGCGCTTTCCCCCCAAAATTTTCACCCAATTAATATTTTCATTTAAATGAATAGTCATCGCAAGACAGGTATTCATTTTTATTATAATAATTTCGAATATATTTTTCTGGTGAAATATTCACAAAATGTTATGTAGCATTTTAGACTGCAATTTGTACCGTGAACAATTTAAATTTCATTTTTATTTACATAAGAAAAGACAAAGAAATAATAAATATGTATGTATTTACATATATATATACACATAAGAAGCGAAATGAAATAATATCAATTGCCATCATTTTCACTTATTTTCATTGGATAAAACTGTCGTCTTTGGTCTTTCTTAATATCACATAACGTTTTCATGCAGCCAGAATGCCAAAAATTCATGCAAACTGAAAATAGATACAATTTAAAATTTGTTAATGATATAATTTTGTCAAAATGGAATACAATGACTGTTCATATATAGATAATTCTAAAGTACATAAATATTTTTGAATACAATGTGCAAATAACTTGCTTATCTTATGTGCGTCATTAAAATATTCACTATTATTATGAAAACTGTATGAAAATATGATAGAGCAGACAGAAGATTGATGGCATCATCATTATTCATATAGAACGTTAGTTTTCATTTTAAATTAAATACAATTGAATATTTTATAAGCAAATGAATGTTTTGTGCAACAATTTGTCTAAAATGTATCATAA
Organism: Resseliella maxima; assembly: GCA_029041755.1. Lineage (NCBI taxonomy): Eukaryota > Metazoa > Arthropoda > Insecta > Diptera > Cecidomyiidae > Resseliella > Resseliella maxima. The sequence goes on along the minus strand of JAQOWM010000955.1, from coordinate 1,957,883 downwards.
TTTCAATCTCACTATTTCCACTAAAAATCAATATACAGGTTTTTTTGTTCGAATTTTCAATTTTTCGCATAAATTTTTTCACAAAAATGTTGGTTAATATTTGGTATATTTGCATTTAGCATCTTGTAGCGCTGATGATTTGACGTGGAAAACCATCAAGCAATGATTTGGGATGTTTTATATAAATTTTTCAGCCTGTGGGTTATTTTACCACGCCGCCTCAATGGCCGCCATCAATTCATCTTTTGTGTTGAATTGTCAACATTATTTGTATACTTCTCGAGCTAAAATCGACCAGACGTTCTCAATAATGTTGATATCTGGTGATTTGGTCGGTCAATGGTTGAAAAGATTAATTTCACGCTGCTCAAAATCGATAAAAGTTGACCTGGCCACATGAATTGAGGCGTTGCCTTGCCAGCCTAATCCGGTACAATTGTAACAATATGCTGCGAAATGGGGCCAAACATTTTCTGGTATTGAATTGCGTTCATTCTGGCAGATATAAATGACAGCAGCATCTTTTTTAAGTATACGATGGGGCCCCACACAAGACGTCAAGACTTGATTTCCCATCATACAGCCACCACTAGATTGGCGCTTACTGAAAATCTATTCTTCAATGCGCAAATCGTGCCAATAATAGGCTAATCATTTTGGACCATTCAAATTGAAATTATTTTCAAAATTTCCGACAACATCTCTGCATCGACCATTAATGGAAATATTCAATGATATCAGACGGTTTGACATATTCATAAAATCTTTTAATGTGGAAATTTGTAAAGCAATCATTGATGTAAACAAATTCTTTGTTCAAGTACATTACATTTATATCTGAAAATTTAAATTCATTGTAAACCAATTTAATAATTCATAGGCATTAGGCACTGCCTAATAGGCAGTAAGGTCTTTAAAAATTTAAAAAAAAAAAATCAGAACATTATCAAGACATTCATTCGTTAAACCAAAAAAAAAAAAAATCATTTTATGATAATTATATTAACCATAAATTTTATTTTCCTATCAAACATCCAATTATGTTTGAAAAGACGAATTAGTTTGGTGTTATGTACAAAATAACATGAAAAAAAAAATATATAACAATTCGAAATGAACATACAAACCGAACATCAAATATTATTTGTGCAATTTCCAATTTTATTTGCAGATGCTGATTTTTGCTGTGGTATGGATACGCCTGAAAAAGCTAAAAATGTATCTGGTTGGCTACCTGGGCGCGCACAAAATCGTGGTGCGTTCCATTTTCCAAATTTACCAAATCAAAACGATTAATTTAATTAAAAATTAACACCACATTGTCAAAAACAAAAACAAAAAAAAAAAAAAAAAATGAAATAACCACTTAATGACATTCACACAAATTCTTACAAACACATATTCACATATAACTAGTGCACGTATGGGCTTCGTATATTTTATTTAAATCCAATAATTTGAATGTTTTTTTTTTTCAGGTATAAATTGCTTTTTGATCTCTCCACTCAGTATTTAAAATTCATATGGTGAGATGTAGAAAAAAAAAATGTTAACTACAGACTGGTGAAACACGTAATTATCTCACGTACTACGCGTACTTCATATTTAGTTAACACATTCAAGTACATTTGACAATTCATAATATTGCGGCGTCAATTAATACGCTATACAGTCTAAATTGACAATTTATATTATAATATATATCGCTTTTCATTGTTTGTTGTGACAAATGAGATACATCGACTGTTTCGCATTTTAATTTAATTATTATATAAATTTTTCATTGAAATAGTTTTACATAATAGCGTAGACTGTATAGCGTATTAATTGAAACCCAATGTTAAAAACTGTCAAATGTACTTAAAAGTGTTCAAAATAAATATGAAGTACGTGTAGACTACGCGGCGTAGTAAGTGAAATTACTACGTTGATTTACCGCCTTGGTTAATTACAAATGTATAAAACAGTATTTTTAATATCAAAATGCGATAAAATTCCAATTTGAATTGAATCATTTTTTTCGTAATTCATCATAAATGAATAAAAACAAACATAAATATTTCTACTTCTCACCAATGAAATATTCCAAAAAAATATATTTACAAGTTTTTCCTTTCGTTCGATTTGTTCATGAGCAATCATAGAATTTAATTAAAATTTTTGGGATTTGTAGCTTGCCAAGGCTTTTGTAATATTTGTGAACGTATAATACATATTACACAGATTATACTTAGTGAAATAGAAAGAACAAGGAAACACAAGGACAGACAAAAATACATAGATGAGATTTAGAAACAATAGAACTTTTGGCTGTCTGTTTCTTGAATTTTTCAAAGCAAAATTGTCCAATGAGCATTACATCCATTGTTTTTTTGTCTTTTTCTACTTTGGTCACATGTTATCAATGATACACATGCATAAAAAACTAGCATGGATGACCCGCTGAAATCCTAAGATGAATGGAATAGCTTGAAAAATCTCTCTCTCTCTCCCTCTCTCTCCCTCTCTCTCCCTCTCTCCCCCTCTATCTCTCTCTCTCCCTCTCTCTCTCTCTCTCTCTCCCTCCCTCTCTCTCCCTCTCCCTTTCTCTCTCTCTCTCTCTCTCTCTCTCTCTCTCTCTTTCTACGTATTTGGCTTTCGCTTTCATTCACGTGCTATGTTTCAAATATGTTGTAGGTACGACATGCTATTTTAGTGATAGGTGAAAAGGGAAACATTCATATACCATAAAACTAAAATAACATAGAAAATGAAAAAAGAAACCTTTAAATACACATCTGGTCAAAAATTAAATCAAATCGAAAAAGTACACCTGTTATACATATACAATTCATTAATTGTAAATATATCAAGCAGCGAGCAATTCAGTCAGCTTTAAAGCTT
>JAQOWM010000955.1:1090000-1352500 GCA_029041755.1 Resseliella maxima | reverse complement strand
ATATTTGCCCTTTGTTAGTGTACGTGCTCCACCAAGTACAAAAAAATAAAAAAATAAAAACGAAAAAAAACAAAAAAAAAAAAAATATGATGATTTTGGCTTTCGGTATAATGGAGTGAAACAGAGCGATGAAGAAACGAATAAATAATTCGATTCGATTCAATAAAGACTAATACATTATGTAGAACGAAGAACAGAGGACAGCACACAGATAACAATAGTTATTATATTATTTCGATACAAGAGCAGTTGGTATAATGAGAATTTCGTGTCTGAGAGCTATATTGAACTATAAATGGAATGCTCTGGCTCTTGCTATTGTTATCTCGCTTATAGTTATACTTATACTTATTCATATTCTAAGACGCAAATCGTCATGATGGCAAAATGTCAAGCTTTACAATGTGCAAAGGAATGCTTTTTCATCATTATATACTACTATCAATTTTGTTCTTTGTCAATATACCAATTTTCGTTTAGCCGAAAATATTATATTAGTGTGAAATATTCAATCAAGTTTCCTTTTTTTTTTTTTTTTTTTTAAATTAATGGCAACACAAAAACAAAATTCATTTTTATTTGAATTGAATACCAATTGTTGCTATAATATTGAATTAAATTTCGTCAATTGTTCTTAATCTTTTCATAAGCAATTATATGTATCTTCTGCGAACAGACCTTTAATGTTTCACCAAAAATTTAAACATAAACCATTCTGATTTTTCATTTGTGGACATACCAAAAAAAAAAAAAAAAAAATGATTACATAGAAAACGAAAGGAATCTAACAAAAAAATATGAACTTGATTGCTTTTCATACATTTAAAATTATCTGAACCATTCTGTGTTTTTTGAATGCTTTTTTTCTTTAAAGAATTTCAATTTTGAACAATATTGATGAATACGCGTGAACACTGTTTAAAGCACACGCCATTCCATAAAACGAAAATTGATTATTGTACGGAATTTTACGACGTTCCGTGTATTTAAATCAGATTCAAATGTGTTTTTGTTACTTATTTTTTCTCTGTGCATGTGTATGTACGGAAAATTTTCGTGTTGCAGTCGTACCCACATAACATTGAAATTTACGAACGCATTTACTAATTTAAATGTTAATTTACATAAAATGGTGGATAAGCTTGAAGGCATTAACAGAATATTTTCATAATCGACATAGATCAAGTAAACTTAGCCTATACCATAATATAATATAATTAATATTACATGTGAATTTTATGAACATAGCAAAAATCCGTTCAAATGTTTGAACTATATATTGTTGTGTATAAAAATTCCTAATATTATTTGAATTTGAATTCAATTTGTTTATTCAACAGTAAGTGCATGTCCGCAACATATTTGAGTTCCACTTCTAAAATCTTTTTAAAAAAACAATAATTTTTCTCATACAAAAATCAATAAACCGTATAATTATTGTGGCTTTTTATGGTATTTTCCAACAAAAAATTTGATATTTGTCGCCCAATGATGATCACTAAACTATGAAAAATAAAAATCACTAACAAGCATGATCCAACCATAATTTATAACCGAAATTAATCATTTTTAATTATAACATCTTCATTATGTAGATTCAAATAATTCAAGCCGACTCATTCACTTCCAACGGTATCTATACAACTTAAAATGAATACTTAAGCAACTTTACCAACATATCACGTCATAATATTATTGCAGATTAGACGATGTCGTGCGCGACGAGTTGAACACAAAAAAAAGAAAAAAAAAAGAAAAAAAAAACACATATAAATAAATAATACCAAAAACACAATCGTCCAAATAACTCGTCCAGCAGACAAGAATTATTGAGACAGAAAAAAGACATACAATCAAGACCATATATCAACTACACCACATGCGTCTAACACATAATTACAATAAAACCGAAAAATTCTCACATAAAACACTTTTTTATGTCCAAAATAAAAATGACACGAACGGAATGAAAAAAAACCAAAAAAAAAACAAAAAAAAAAAAACAAAACAAAAAACAAACAAAAAAACTCTTCAAAGTATCACAAACGCTCGAGCCCATCAAATGCATTAATATGAAATACGCATAAGCAGACGGTCAGAGATCAAAAGAGACAACTAATGACTTTGTAGACAAATCACGTGAAGCTATCGATCAGTGAGAAAAAGAGAGGCACAATTTTTTATATTAAAAAATGTTCCAGTGAAACGAACGCATTTATATTGCATTATATTATTTTGATGTGAATGTAATTAAGATTTATTTTATTTATTTTGTCCGTCTGATAAAAAAAAATCAAATAGGCCATTTTTAGTCATTTGATTGTCGATCAATTTATGGATGAATCAATGTTGAAAATAAATAATCATAAAATTAAATAGCTACCATGTATGTCAATCGCAAACAAATGTGTCAAATATTTAGTCGATGAAATAACGAAAATAGAATAAAATTCACTTTCATCAATTGAGGCACCAGCCAGTAAAAGTGATTACCAAAAAAAAAAAAACAAGAACAAAAAAGAATGATGATATCATGCCATATAAAATAAAATCAACCACTTGAAATACCTTATGATAATGTATAGAAACGATACATTTGTTTTGAAATGATTCGATCGAAATTCAAAAAGCATCTCGACCATTCTCACATTGACCGACAACACAAATCACTAAATAAGCTAAACAACAAGACTGCAAAAAAAAAAAAAAAAAAAAAGTGATATAAACTCACAACTAAGATAATAACCATTGATAGATAGTCTCAAAAACTTTATCAAGATGAACGAAGTTTTACATGCTGAATATATATTTACATATATATATATATATATCGTCGCAATGATATATATAAATGAAGAAGAAAAAGAAAAACACAAGGGCTGGGAGAGAAAAAAAAGAAAAAAAAAAAAAAACGAAAGAAAAAGACCAGTCGACAAATTTCAAATAAAATGTCACGTAGCAATTCAAATGCAAAATGACAGTTTATTTTACAATTTTAAAGTGGGCATCTTTTGAATATAAAATCAACATTTCGTGTTGTTTTCTTGTTCATGTCATATCTTGGGCAGTTTTACAGAAGAAAACAAAAAAATTCGTTTATCTAATGTGTTTAAATTATGTATGGAGTAACTTTTTTGTTTTGTTTTTATACCTCTTGCTTGTACTAGCATATTCTTGCTATCTGATTGAGAGCTATGCTTTTTTCCACTTTCAAAAATGAGTAATTTTTGTCATCATTGCATTCCATGGCAGTTGTTAATTTAAAATAATTTTTGTTGTTTTTTTTTTTTTTTTCTCATTCTCTCCATTATTTATAATGAAAACGGGAAAAATAATCTTCAGATCTTTTAGTTGATAAAATTAATTACGAATGAATCGATGAGCTATAAGATTGCCATTCCACCAAAAGTTGAAAAGAAACTTGTTTCAAATCACCGTTAATCAATATGGTCATTCCAATGAATCTATAAAAATTGGCCATGACACTGGCAATGGCTGAATATTTTAGATAATTTATGCTTGATGACTAAAAGCAAACAATTTGTTATACGTTATTTCCATATTATTTCTTTTTTTTTTTTCTTTTTGTTTATTTATTATGTATCCAAATTGCATAGTAATCTACCAAACCAAACCAATCCGAGTGGCTTATCCAGTGCTTTATGTGTGCTAAAACAGATCGAAAAATGAACAAAATGACCATATGATCGAAATGGAATAATTTTCTGTTTGATGAATGCAAATGGTTTATTAATTCATTTGCAACTGACTAGGTCATTGACATGGAACCATATTTTTGGCGACATCGCAGACAAAACTGCTGAACAATTCTGAAATAAATTCAGAAGTGTTTGTATTTACGTGCCGGTTACTCGCTTAAAATACATTCACTATCCATACTTAAGATTAGTCATACAAGGAATACAGTTTGTTTCAAATCATATTCTTCATTTTATTTGGGTTTTGTTTTCATTTTCATTTCCAGATTTATGTTTTTTTTTTTTTTTTTTTTTTTTTTTTTCAAATTTCATCGATTGTTTCAAGTGATTTATACGCACATAAATGTTCGTTTCACATGGAATACAAATCGTAACATTAACATTGACCGTTTTTGGTGATATTATTCATAGTTTATTTTTATTTTTATTTAATTATCAAATAAAGTGGCATAGTAAATGCATGAATCATAATGAATATTGAGAGATAAACAGCAAAACAGCAAACAATAATTGCCGACGAATGCCGTTTTGTACGATATGTTTCGATAAATTTTTGGCGAGAAAACATTGATCTACATAATAATATTTACTTGTTGAATGCCTATTTAAATGCACGCACATTCTTGTTTTACGGCTAAAAAGAATCGACAGAGTGAAAAAAAAAAAAACAGAAACAAAGAAAAAAAACGAGAGAAGTTTGTATACGCATTCATTCAGATTGATGCAGATCAAATGGAAATTTTCATAATGTTAGTATACCTCGTTGTGCATTTTGCCATCTTCCGCAAGGACGCATAAAAGGTGGAGCATAAATTATTCATAATTTGCCATTTTTGTGGCATTTTGTACGTTGTCCCGTATTATTGTGATTTTCTTTCATCATCTTGTTCCAGATTTTTTTTTTTTTTTTTTTTTCCGCATCTTTCGTCATTGGCATCACGATGGATATCATGACAAACAGTGACGGTTCTGGCCTTGTATATCTTCGATATATTTCACACAATGAAAATGGCTTTTACGATGCATACCAAAACAATGTCTGATACATCATAAAATGTAATCTTCATGTATCCGGTTTTTTGTGTGTCGCCTGTTCCAAGTTCAGATACTTCTTTGGTTGTCTGCTCTAAATGCTCACAGCTCAATATGTATTGTATTGTATTGTATCGATAAAGAGAGCTGTGAGGCATGTTGCGCTCTGATGTTCAAAGTATAAGGCATACAGCACGCAATATTCAGTTATGCAGCCTATCACACTTGACGTGCAAACCAAAATCAAATTCATACACATAAAATGTAAATGGTTAATATCATAAAACTTTATATGTTTATCGTACAAAACATAAGCACAATATAAAATATATACATATTGGCTTTGGTGGCTCTTTCTTCTCTCCTCTCTTCTCTTCCGCACTTTTTCGTTGTTTGTGTTGTTTGCTGCTTTTACTTCTAACCATAAATCCGTACGCACACGTGGTTTAGCCCTATATTATATATCCTCGATGCAGCAGCAATAGCAGCTTTAAAGCTTGTGTTGGCATTTATGACAACATTCGGAAGGAACACACAATTTGGCCAAATAAGAATTGTATACCAAGATGATCATCATTTTTTTTTTTCTTTTTCTTTTTTCGATATCGAATAGTATATCAATTGTCGAAGACAGTGTCAAATCACTTTCAATTGAAACTTTTAAATTATTTGCATCATGTCTGTGATTTCTTATCGTTTTGTTGACAATAATGAATTTTTCAACATTAGTTCTAAAATGAACAACGACATTCAAATATTTTGCATAGAAATGTGTGGTTTACATGGTGAGATAATGATAAAATGTTTACCTCTACTCATTATGCTGAACAAAGTTTTCAGTTAAGTGAATGGTTATGATATCATCCCTTTCATTTTCTGTTGCCATTATTCTCTAGCTGTTTTATTGGCAATCGAGATTGTATCAGTAATATAATGCAAGTAACGACCCATCAGATAGGGTACAAGCTATTTTATAAAAAAAAAAAAAAAAAAAAAATTATTACATTCACTGTACGTTCGTTAAGTCATTGATCGTTTGAAGCAGACAATGCTCCCAGGGTTTTGTACCTTTTGTTACGATGCGCATAATTTTTCTGTGCGATTGTGCAAATCATTTTTAAAATGTCCCATTCCAATTGCATCTGTAGCATTACATCATAAGAAATCTTTATCAAATTTTACTTATGGCGTGAAGTAATTTTTGTTTATTTCGCATCTTATCATATAAATTGGATAACCTTCAATTTATTTGCTTTTAATAGATTAGAAAAATCATTGATCGATACAATCAAAACAAAAGTCAGTTGTTTTGTTTATTTGAATGCTTCAAATGTTAAACAGCATTAAACACAGTTTTTTTCTCTTTTACTATATATTGTGGTTAAATTTGGAACAGGAATGAGTTAATCGAAATGTCCACATTCAGGATATTAAATAATATCATTGAAAGCGGCCATAGTGATTTGGATAGTTGTTTGATAAAAATCACACGAAGAAATGAGTATAACAAAAAAAAAAAAAAAATAGACTCTCTATTATTGAATGGAAATGTGTGTTGCATTGAATAGAACAGTGAACAACAAAATGGAAAATCGGTTATACTTTAGAATAGACAGCATTAACATCAACATCAGCACCACCAGTAACTGTAACTGTAACAGTTACATTATGAATGGCGCGCCATGCTTCTTCTCGGAGAAGCTTCGATATGTACAGTGTCTATATTTTCAGTGCGGCTTGTTTGATGCCATTCACGATGCCAATGACAACGATAGTGACACATTCAACTGAGGGATGTCATAAAATTATACTAGATGTTTTTGATATCGTTTTGGGTATAATTTAAGAACCGTAAGATGTTTCGGGCGAACAACAACGATCCACTGAAATGACTTTGTAATTGAATACATGATTTTACGTCTGTTTAAATGGTTCCCCATATTACGTCATTTCGGTTTTTCCTATCTAAATTCATTCCATTTTATCTCTCTGGCTACTTTCCATCTCAAAAAGCTTTTGCTATGAAAATTACCGGCATCGGGCAATCTAACTCAGTTTTATTCATTGTATATGCAGTGCACAGGCGTGCTGATACATTCTTTTGGGGAAATATTGATTTTCTGTTTTTTTTTTTCTCTTTTTTTCTTTTTTTCTTTTTTGATATTTTCATTTTGTCATATAGAAGATCCATTCGGTTGAGTGACAGTAACATAACCGAATAACATTTGAGTATGTCTGAAAGTCTGTCCATAACCTAGTCTCAGACATCAGACCAAATACCATTGTCCAGCTGGTATCATATACTGGTTTTGATAACAAATTCCGTTACAAAATCGTAGAATTCATTATGCACACTTAAAAAGCATCAAAATGATACAATTAAACCGAAATGAAATGGGCAATAAGGAAATTTGTTTATGGTTTTTGACGTGTGTCGAAACCGTGTTGGGCAAAAATACGGACTCTTTTTTATACTTCCGTGCTTCTGTGTATTAATATTGTGATAGTCAGCTACCAGTCAATGAGTGTCAATGTAATGACAATGGAGATGTAAATGTGTGTCGCGTTTCGAACAAACGTACAAATAAAAATGTTTTCTTTCATTATATATATATATATTTATATATAAGTTGGTTAATCACACTGACGAAAGTGCTATTTCAAGCATACTGTAATCGATTTGGGACGGTCTTTATGACAATCAATTGTTGAGATGTGTATGTTTGTGTTGACAATGATGACGATGACGACAACGACGACTACGATGGAAATTGATGGCCGATGATGATCGAATGAGCTTTATCGAGCGAATGATTAGATGAGTTCTTTCACGATTATTATTATCATTCTGATTTTTATGAGTGCAACTAATGCATTCAGTGTTAATTGCAAATATTTGCCTTGACCCAAATATAGCAATTGATTTTCGTACAATTCGAGTGGTACACCTGCTGAGAAATTGCTTTAGGTATGTTCAGGTGTGAAATTAGTTAAAACCCATAAAACTGTTAAAACATGCTGCATGACAATGAAAAATACACATAAATCGAATATTCGGCGCAAGCAAAAAATGCCCATAAAACGCAATCAAATTGTACTGAAAGTTATATAATATTTATATTAACATGAGGTGACTTGACATTCGTTGAATTCAGTTTGGCCATATTTGCCACTCATCTGTCAGTTATGGTTAACAAAGTATCAATTAGAATTCACATTGAAAAATGATAAACATCAATAGCTAATCGGAATGATGTTATGAAAAAAAAAAAACATTCAATAAACCGAAAACAGTTTAAAAAGACTATTTGACAAGCGATTTCAATTGAATTGGATGAAAAAATATAACTATTTGAAGGTGATTCATCGCCAAACGGCTATTTGTGCATTTTTCATGTATCCGCTTAAACGGAAAATCTGAATTGCTGCGCTTATAGTGTGTGTGAATGTGTGTGTGTGTGTCTGTGTTTGTTTGTGTGTGTGTGTGTGTGTGTGTGCGTGTATGAGTTTTTTTTTCCAAATCATAGAAGTTAATTGAGATGTACAATTGTCATCGAGCATGCTTTTCGATACTTAAACATGCAACTAATGAATAACATCTATCCAACAAGAGCTGCTGAGTTTGACACCATTGCAACCGTACTTCGAATATATTCACACGTGACCAATAAATCATTGACCTAATGCTTTATAAAATATGTAGCATTTATTGCACATTCAAATATTACTATCATTTAGATTTTACATTTTATATTCGTCATTTTGTTGACATCTGAAACTCAACATATATTGCACTATTTCTATATTACGAAACACATATGAAGAATAATCATTTGAAAAATAGATGTAATTTTTTGTGATATTTCAGATGTATGAAATGTTATGCGTTTCTGCAAATTTATATCAATTGATTGTAAGAAGTTCGGCAAACGAAAACATCTCATGAATATATCATGTCGCTAAAATTCTGATGTTATATGATCATTCTATATTCTATATGAGTGACAAGACAATATCAGTGTCCATTGTTTAACGCAGCAATAATTTCAATAAAATAAGAATTATAATTACAATTATAATGGCAAAAACACCAATAACAGCATTCGAACTACATCACTTGAATGGCCGTTCTTTTCCCTTTTTTTTGTTCCGTTGGCTAGCGCAAACCTGATTTAATCGCATTCCTATTTAATATTTCCCTATATGAGTTGCAGCTAGATTATTATGAGCTGCATTTGACTATTAGCTCTAAGTGTCGGTGACTGTATAAGCTGCACTGCAAGCAATCGGAATTCTATAAAATCGTATTCTATATTGTGTTCGTATTTATTCGCCTTGCTAGTGAGTTTGCGTATATCGAGATGTGTGTATGAGTTGTCAGATGCAGAATCCTGCATCAATTCATAGATGATGCGCGCATAAAATGATGGGGAAGCCCAAGTTGAGAAACATTCTTCAAAAAGTGATTTTATGTTTTACGTTTATTATTGGACATGGCAGGTCGTGTCTTAAATCAATCCCTCCTCTTTCTCTTCGATACGACAACAATAAAAACGACGACGATGACGATGATGATGATGATGATGATGATGATGATATTGATGATAATCATGACGATGGCAGTAGAAGCAACTACTACAACTACTACTATGATGACGAAGACAACGACGGCAGCAACGATATCAACAGTAATGGCAACGGCAATATATATATATGTATACGTTCCATAGTGATTTATATACATGCAAAATTTAAAATATAAAATGAATCGAAATGATGATCCAAATCGACTTGAACCGAAAAATATTCAATCTATTTTTCTCATCTTGAAATAATCACATTTCATACATTTTAAGATTTTTTTTTTTTTTTTTTTTTTGCCGCAAAAATGTAGTATCGACAAACAAAATTACTCATCTTTCATTATTTTTATAATAAATTTTTGCATTTTACTTGTAGAAAAACACATTTCTAGTATTGTAGCAAAACACATCAAAATCGCTTGTTATTTCAATTTACGAAATGAAATAATTCAAAAGAAGAAAACAAATTTAATGCTTTCCAAATGATATGTCTGCATTCCAAAGAGAGCGTTACAGATAAGAATAGTGACAAATATTGCACAGATATCGATACGAGCAACAATTTTGAAATTCGCGTGCTGTAATAAAATTCGTATATATTTTATATTTGACACATTTTTTATATATTCAGGGCGCATATTCATTCCATTCAGCTTGTGTTATTTGGTGCGTGTGTGTGTGTGTGTGTTTTTTTTTTTTATTCTCTGTTGGGTTATTTTGACGGCCGCATATTATCGCAGTGAACATTGTGAAAGGCCAATACACATTGGGCTCGATATGGGAACGAATGAGAAGAGAAGACACGCAAGTCATGAATGAAAAAAAAACGGTCATCAAAATTTATCATCAAATAATTTATATGGGAAATATGTCACAATTTATGAATTATATTTTTTAGACTTTTTTTTTTTATTATCGTCGATGCTCCATCTGTTTTTCACTGGTCATTGCCTTTATACGTTTGTCGCTTTTACGTTTCTTACACACTTTCAATCGAAACTGTTTTTTTTTTTTTCTTTTTTTTTTTGAACGAATTCTTCCAATCTGAGTGAAAATTATAACGATTTATTGACATTCGCCACCAGTGGTCAACATTGGATTCATTTGCAATATATGAGGTTTCATGACACAATCATTTCACTCGTCATGCAAATTTAACATTCGATTAAACGTCGAGAAATTGCCATTTTTGTTGTTCTTTTTTTTTATTTTGTCTATTAATACATTTTTATCGATTTATTCGAAATTTGTGTGTGCCAAACTATGAATCACATACTAACACGGTTCGTGTTTGAGTATTAAAACAGCCCTAAAAATGGAAATATCTTAAAAATCAAATCATTCATGCTTCATATTTATGAGTAAATTCATATCTATTTTCCATTCATATTCTAAATATTTTTCTAAATGACATTATTCAACTCAAAATTTCCATTTCATTTATTTTTACATTCGTTATTAAAATTTGTCCAATGTATTTTTTTTAATTAAATAGTTTTTAAATTGATTTACTGGTGAAATTAACAAAACAAAAATGAATTGTTTGTTTAATAGACCTTGCTTCGAATGATTAATAAAAAGTAATTTTTGGGAATATTATTTTTGCTTGGATACCTTTACATTTTTATAGAAAATAAAAATAATAAAAGAAGAAAAATACGAAAATATGAATGGTTATATATACATTATTTGTGCACGCGCATATCGATGTCATCACATGTGTAACATTGTTTATCGGATATGTGAATGGTGTATGGATCCAGATTGCATGGCATGGTATGGTATGGTATGGTCTTTGCATTTGCGCTTCGAAACAAGATCCAGCTAAATTTGTAAACGAATGAACAAAGAAAATATATATATATTTATACGCACAGTCACAGTATTGATAGTATGTGCACGATTGCTCTCCCGCTTTAATGCTCATGATGTTGTTTCGTGTTGTTCTTGATATCGCCTTCATTTACTGCTATAGCAATTTAGTCATTTTATTTATATTTGTTGTTGTCATTTCCCGCATGATAACAGTTCCGTGTGGAACATACACACACACACACACACAAATACACATACAATACATATTCATGCATGAGACTGTCGACGAATATGCTGAGCGATGCGCAAGATATAAAGACGATTTCATGTAATTGAGAATATTGCCTTTTTTATGAATTTTTATTGCAAATAACATATTTAAAATGTATGACAGTTGTTTTGCGTTTATTTCGTTCTATTTTCGGGGCCCTCTTTGTTTCATTTATTCTTCATGCATTTATCTGAATACTCATACCATTCTTCAGGAATCTAAGACCATTTTGTGTATATGTCATTTCCCAAAGTGTACGTATTTTCATATTTAGATCATTTTACTTACGTCACTTTGTGTTTCATTTATTTTATTTCATTTTTTTTTTTCGCTTTCGCTACCGCTTCTCCCTGGTGCTATGCACAATATGATATTATGATGATTTTCAGGAAATATAAATGAATTTTGCCTATATATATATATATTTTTATGTATGTTGTGGTGAAAAAAATTCCATTTATTTGTTGTTTGATGAGATTCTATTCCAATATTATAGCTGATATGCATTCATTTTACAAGCAAAAAAAAAAAAGTTTAAGGCGTAGCATAAAATGTAAGGAAACAAGTGTATAATTATAAATTGTGGCATTTGTTAGAGGAAACAATGACGAAAATACAAAAAGCTAACCTTTATTACATTTTATTTTCTTTCTATAATTACGAAAGATTCGACTATTCCACATCCACCAAACATGTAACACAAACAAATCAAATCAAACTTCGTTTATTGTCAATGGTAAACATGGTTTACAATGACTAAAATTATTATTAACGCAATAGAATAATAATTTCACAATAAATTTTTATGGATAATTTCTTATTATTTTTTTTTTTTTTTTTCTTTTTAAACAGGACGATGGTGTCGGAGAGAGTGGTCATCGCCTCCAGATGCACGAAATGCAGAAGCAACGAGACGATTATATTCTTCAGTCTTCCTAGGAAGTCCAGGTGAGTGTTGAAATTAAAATTATTTCGTTTTTTATTTTGATTTTGATTTACAACAATGAATCTGGAATGTTTTCCTTTTTTTTTTAAAAAAATTTAAATCCCATCTACAGTTTTTATTCAGAGCCTCTGAATCGGAGGAATATTATCGCTTAAGAATTCATAATTATCATTAAGTCGACAATAAATGTAAATTCAATAAATAAATAATGTTTATAGTGCTTTTTTTAAATTCTGCATCTTCATGCAAATCGAATATTTCATTCCAAAAAAGGAAAAAATTTTATAATACGATGATTTCAATTCGTTTCAATTGGATTTTATTCAATACATAAGACCATTGCACTTATCTGTATTTTTTGCAATGAGATTAAAATTTCGTGCAATGATTAAACTTAACAGTATATAAATATAAGACAATGATCCTGATTTACATTACTGCATTTGGTATGTTTCACTGATATGAAAATAATACAAGAAACAACAGAAAAATGCAACTATGAGTTGGCGCATGAAATTTCAAAAACTTTGAATTTCGTTTTTCGAAGTGATTAAAAGTTTGTCTCCAGGTGATTTTGTTATTTTGCATATTTAAACATATTGAGTGAGAAAAAACAAAAAAAAAAAAAAAGGTTTTTCCATCTCTAATTATCGATGACCGTTGATGAGTTTCTTTAAATTCTCATTAGCCCCGTTAACGGATTCTTTTAATCACTTGCCAAATGTAACCTTTTCGAAATAACGAATGAGCACAGGATGAATACAGTGCAAAACAAATACAAAAGAAGTAAAATTTTATAATGTTTTACATTCGGCTTAAATAAGAGAAGCAGCCAATTCAAAGAAGAAAAAAAAAAACTGAAATTAATGTTTCTCTCTACGATGTGAAACATAAACAATCTGATCAAACCAAAGCTCGCAGTAACAAACACATTCAAATTAACCTCGAATAATCCGACAAACACTAAATTATGTGAACCCAAGTATCGAATTTCGGTATTGCAATACGAAAATGCGAAATATCGAGAGAGAAAGAGAGAGAGAGAGCGGAGAGAGAGAGACGGAGAGAGAGTGAGAGAGAGAGAGAGGAGAAGAAGATGAAGAAAAAAATACATGGCAATACCAATCGATAATTAAAGATAGAAATCAAAATCGAAATCACAAATGTAAACGATACACCAAATTAGTTCCTAAATATTTTTTCCTTCTTTTGTTTCATTTTCGACATATTCATTGAATAAAATGAAAAATAGTGTACCAAATTTCGTGACAGTTTTTGTCATATTTCAAGGTATTCAAGGCAATCTACATGATTTGTTGTCACATCACAAAAATTTTAAATCATTTGAAATTTTCTCCAATCAATAAAATCGAATAAATAGATTTTTATTAAAGGAATTTCCAATTAAAGAAGAGTAACTAATCGTTAACAACTGTAAAGTTGATGTTTGGCATAAATAAAATTTGGTGAAAGCCAATCCAAATTTTGATTGTAATATGGGTATTTTCACACGGTTCATGAGACGCCATCTGATGTTAAAACAATGAAAGTAGTTTTCATTTGAAATGTTACTAATATATTTATCGATTGTTTTGCCATTCTAATCATATTTATATAATAAATATGGCGCAAATGGTTCAGCTCATTTTCTTACTAATGTCCAGTTGTCCAAATATTTTATTGAAATTTTTAAAGAAATTTGAGGAACTTTCAAGTGTGATTTTGAAATTGATTTCAGCAGATTTTTATTGTAAATGTATGTATGTAATATGTAATCCACTAGAATGATGATGATAATAAAATACTTAAAATCATCGCATTAAATTGTCTACACAGCAAAGTTCGATTACATACACACGCTCCAGAGGTTTTATGTACGAAATGGCTTTCCCTCAACCCATTGTGGAAATGCAAGAATTTTGTGTTTATGCAATATCATATAATAGCATATCATACCATACAATACCATACCATACTATACCATGCCACACCATACCAATATAAAAATAGTGGCATGCGTGTGCGTTTCTATTTACGTACGCGTAAATGTGTCTATGGTAGTTGACTGTTGACAAAGTATAGAACATAAAAATAGTATGTGCATTGCTCTGTATATTTGAACGGCGTATTTTGATATATTTCCATTAATAAAATTGGCTAACAACTTGATCTTGATGCCAAAGGAGCAGACGGCAATGGCAGTTGTGAAAAACCATAAACGACACAACGACCGAACGAATGAAAACGAGAATGAGAAAAAGAGCAAGAAACATTGATTCCATTGACAATGTGAATAGCTGAATTACATACAATAAAGTGCTATGCTATGATGATGATGACGATGACTCGAAATACAATGCAAACAAAAATCTTCGGGAAAAGAAAATTCATTTACGCTGATTCATTATATTTTTCGTTTTACAATACAAATACAAATACAAAGCGATCACACCATCCGTAATGCATTGCTTCGTTGTTTCTCATTTTACCTTGTCTTTAAATTTTTTTTTTTTTTTTTCTTTTTTTCTTTTCTTACTTGTTCTTTTGTGTGCAGTAAAAATTTGAGATCTCCACGCAATCCTGGCTACAGCTGCAAAAAGTGAAATTGAAAAGCGCAAAATTTCCATTAAAATGTTTTCGTACATGCCATGAGAGACACCATTTCAACTTTAGCTTCCGTAAACACAATTTCCAATTTTACGCATTCCTTCGTTTTTACTTGGCCACACTGTTCCTTTGTTTGTTTCTGTCGTCAACATTCTCAAATTACACGCATACCAACAAAATAAGAAATATGGACGAATTCTATGTAAATCTTAGAATAGGAATCAAAATTGTTGCCTAGTCCCTAGTCTTCATATGTAAAATAAATTTAACGGAATAATAAAAGAAAAACCTTCGACGAAATGGCAAAATGAAAGGATGAAAGAAAAAAATAATAATTTCAAACAGCGGCTTCACGAAGTGAATTCACCCAAAAAGTAATTTTTAATTTAAGATAATATGAACTATTGACAACAATTAACATAAGAAATTGTTGATTAATTGGGCCAACTAACATAATTTTCAAACGAAAATGTATTAAATCTATTCTGAATGTTGATTTGCTGAACAGTGACGCATCTTTTTTTTTTGCCATGAATATACGTTAGATGTGTTACAAATCAAAAATTACACTTTGCGCAGCGCAGTATCAGTCCCCCTACTCAATATAACATTTTCCACGACAGCCAATAATTCATCTGCAAGCCCATCTGAAAAGATATTCGTCAATAAAATTGGATAGAAAAAGGTGCCAATTACAGGTTTGCAGCAATTGTGAATGTGAACCAAAATCAAAATCAAAAAAAAAAAAAAAAAAAAAAAAAAAACATTTGAACACAATTCATTCGATCGGCCCTCGCTGAAGCTCAATTCAGAATTGAAATAGACACATTAAACTGAAATGTGCACAACAAAATTCATAATAATGAAGAAATCTATACCGAATCAAAGAAATAGACCATTCAGACGGCGATAAAATGTTTTTTATGACATATACAAAAGTGCTGTATATACTAAGACAAGAAACATTCAACCGTCTGATATGCTGTTACAATGCTGTGTCACAGCTCGATATGGTGTATTCAATTCGTCTGGATAATGTATATTGTATATTGTATGGTGTGGTATGGTGTAGTATGGTGTGGTGTGGTGTGGTGTGGTATGCATGCGCCGTCGTTGTTGTCATCGTCATCATCGTCATCAAATCGTGTATAGTATGGTTCGAGAGCTCGAGTTGAGCCCCATTAAAGAGGAAGAAATATAACAAAAACAAACCATTTACAAGGAATATTTATAGCTAGCGGGTGATTCGGTAACCGGGGTGTAGACGTAAAAATAACGAAACGAACAGCAACACACATTTATTGTAGAAGAGAGATGAACATATAGAGCTCTGTTTTCGTACAATTGCTGACACGAACAACTCAAACTGCTGAATTTAAACAGAGTGAGAGCACCAATGTGATGAACTCAAACATCGGCACAAAATGTACTCAAAATCTGACAATTTCACTCAAATCATTTGTTTCGAAATTCACTCAAATGTTATATGTGCGAATGAAAAAGACATATGTGCTTTTCAATTCAACATGGTTGCTCTGCTCTACGTTTTGGATACGAATGTTTCCATTTGATTCTTATTAAACCAGTATATTCTTCGTTTTAGTTTCTATGGTAACAAATACACAAGTATTGAAACGAAAGAGCGACTTCGCAAAGAAACAAGAAATATTAAGAATAACAATCACATTTTTTTAAATCGTTTAATTTTTCATTTCAATCAAATATTTAAGATGAAAATATTCAAAAATATTTTAATGGATTTTAAATGATTTGTAATTCAATTGAATTGTAACATTTTCTACAATTAAAATTTAAATAAATCTGACTATTTTATCGAAATATGTAGAAAAAAAAAATGAAAAGTACGATGCAGTCGAATTTTTAAAATGGACGAATATCGATACATTTTTTTTTTTTTTTTTTTTTTGAGAAAAATGTCAAAAGTAAAAGTTTTGCTCGCACATCATTCGTTGATTCATATTGAAGTGTTGCCCTCTCTGTCTATCCACACTATTTTAAGATTTACGATACTACATTGATTTATTATTCTTTCTGTGTGCCATCAAAAGAAAAAAGACAATATCTCTTGTCTCAACACACACAAACACACTCAGAGCATTCACTAAAGCATGTTATTCATCTTTCTCGCATACCTTTATCCGCCCACTCATTATACAGCTCGAAGCGGTTCCAAACATTCTTATATTACGCGCGTTTTTGTTGTGTATCGTTTTTTTTTTTCCTTCGTTTCTCCTCATTTCGCTTAGTTTTTTTTTTTTTCGTGTAACCAAATAAAATGAAGAATGATCTCTTATTTTTTGACATCCAATTACACGACAGCCGAATTGATTTGGTTAATGCGGTGGAAAGAACTCGAATCGAAAAAAAAAAAATAAAATAATAATCATAGGAAAAATTCTTGGAAAAATATCATTGGGTTTTGTGCGAATAAAACATTAAAATAGTGTAATATGTTTGCGATACTTCTCCAGTGTTATCAAATAAATACAGGTTCACTAGTAAATACATTTTTCATTTTAAAACTACATTCAATTGAAAAACGAATAAGCAATATATTTATATAATTTTCATAGCGGTTACCTGGCTGCTTAGACATTTAGTTAATTTTAATCAGCGTGTTGATTATCCCTGGTGTTTTGGAATGATAAATGATACTATAACATTGTTGTTGCAAATGATTTAATGGCAAATGTCGTAGCCTTTCACGTGTTGCTCTACCATATTCGATTCATTTTTTGAATGTTGCCACATTCTCAAAACATTTCATTTTTCTGTAGCTATTTATACAATTTTTTTTTTTTTTTTTTTTTGGTTTTTGAATTATCCATTTTCTATTCATAGTCTCTCAGTTTTTTAACGAAGCATTTGCTTTTCTAGGTCACTGTAAAGTGATGTTAATTATCATCCGAATATTTGTTTAGTAAAAATATTTTTAGTATTATTTTTTTGTTTTATTTCTATCTTTTCAGTTTCATTTTTGAAAGTTTAATTTAAAAAATGAAAGATTCTAAATGGAATCAATATATCCTTCTATTAGTCTTTTTCGGATTTTTTTTTTTCAACAGATGCAGAATTTTTTTTTCTCCTCAAACGCATCGATTTAATATAATTAGCCTCTGTCAATGAAAATTATGACATAGCCGTCGCAGAGCTCCAGCAGAAATTCTAATTAAAAAGGCATGGTGTGTCTGTAAAATGAATGGAAAGGGTACACATACCCAGTTGACTTCATGTCTTATGTTGGGAATGGTTGCAATAACCTGTACAGAACTCTGTGACCATATCTGCGGATAATCTTGTTCTGTCGCAACTTTTTTTTTTTCAATGGTCTCTTCATTGATGTTTTGTGTTTTTGTTGTTGTTTTTTTTCCTTCTCTCTCTCTCCCTCTCTCGCTTGTCCCGCTTGTCCTCTATGTTTTTTTTTTTTCTCTTTCCCACTTATGATCATTTCGCAAAATTTTAAAAACAAACAAGCGCGCGACCCCGAAAAGAGGCAAAGAAAAAGTGTATACATATTAGCTTAATTAACTTTTGCATAAATAAAATCGAATCGATTTGTGTCTGATTCTTTTTCTCGATTTCTCATCAAAAGAATGAATAAAACACCATCTGAAATGACTTTGAAACGAGAGACAAATGGATGGTGATGCATACACATTACACATTGCCCTCATCTTCTTTCGTGGTTAATTCGATTGTGCGCCATACCAATATATTTTTTAAAAAATCGTCCGAACACACAAGAAAAAAAAAAAAAATAAACAAAAGACGAACAAGGCACAGAAAGCGCGCACCGAGAGACAGACAGAAACAAAAAAGGAAGAATTATTCGTTTCTTCTCATCTCTCCTCGATTGCCTGTTTTCACGTTTTGTGTTTTGTACTTTGTATTTTGTATTGTGGTTTTTTTTTTTATTTTTTTCGTATGTATTCATCATCGAACGTCGCAGCATCAAAATATTTAAGCGTACTAACGATCGAGAGCGGCATGCTTCAAATGAACAAATGAATGTGAAATAAGCAACATTAACAACAACAACAACAACAACAACAACAACAACTAACAACAACAACAACGACAACAACAACAACGACAACAACAACAACGACAACAACAACAACAACAACAATAACAACAACATCAATATCAACAAAACGAGCAGATACAATGCAATGGAATTGAAATATTCAGGCCATGCTGATTTGCAATCTGAGGCATTCAGTTTGATTTTTTGGGCCTGAGAATATCACTAGAAATATTCTCAATGTATTCGATGAAACTTCACTTTCACGACAATTATGGATGGATTTTTATTTCTCGATTTGGCCCATTGTTTGAGAGCACACATTTTCTTCAAGCAACAAACAAAAATATTTTCATGTATTGTTCTGTCAATTCAAATAAACCATCCAAACTATTGCGCCCCAGTCAACGTAAATGAGAAATCAAATCGTATATTTTTCATCACATAAAACATGTAACAAATAAAAGCATTAGCTTCAGAAATAAAAAATTACACTTTTGAAACTTGGAGTCACGGGTGGCGAATATCTTCACAAATAAACAAATGCTCAAGAATAATGTTTTACACGTAAATTTGATTTAAAATATAAAATGGAATGAGAAAAACCGAAGTAAAATCAGCAAAAAAATGATGAATCACCAATCTTGAATCGTCACAATTTCAATCCGACCAAAGTATAATAATGCATTTTTTTAATAGCCATTTTAGCCGGCTAGCAAAGTCACTTGATTGTTTTAGATGTCTGGTTGAAGCACAAAGCGTAAATGCATTTATATAAATAACCATTTAATAATCAAATATAATATAAGTGAGCACAGCGCCTCTTAACGAGAATTGCAATTTCATTACATATTTGATTTTATTAAAATTTGCTAATCATTGCTCAATCGATACGAAAATATACAGAAATAAAAGTTCTCCTTAAGAGGCGCCACTATCGCTATTAACATGAAACATTTGCGCTACGTTGAATCAGTATTAACTGTATTAACCTTTAAGGTTAAGGCAAATCGAATCAAGAAGTATTTTGTACTATAGATTGCTCTTGGTCGAGCATTCTATTCCTACTTCATCTAAAATTTATTTCGTTTTGTTTAGTTTAATTTCATATAATTTCGTTCATTTTATTCGTAATTTTTTGATAATTGTGAACGATTTAAGCTTTCTTTTATTTCCTAAGTGCATTTGGAATCTCTGAAACAATAAACATATTCAGTATATTCTCTTGTATCTCATCACAATAATTCAATCATTTCATTCAATAGCATATGATTAGTGCAAAACCAAAAATTGGTTTCATAATAAATTTGTGATGAAATGCTATCATTGTAATAGTTTTCAATTTATATGACAATACTAATCAATTTGGAAAACAACATATCTTAGAAAATGACTTCAGATTCTACGACTACAACTTTGAAATTACTATTTGAAATAGGCGCTTTGTGTGAGGGTGTATGAGTATCTTATACGTACTTAGCTGTATCAATATTATCTGCAAAAAAAAATCCAAAAAAAGCGTTTATTCAAAATGAATGAATCTTGATAAAACACACTAAGCCAAAAATGTACGACGATGAAAAAATATAGTAACGTCAACATTTATATGAAATTTCTCTCGTACATAGATATATTGTTGAAATTTTCATTAAACATATTTTCCATTCAACTGAATAAAAACTAGCTGGCGACGATTCATTGAAACGCACACTAAATGCATTTAATTCGAAATTACTTAACGCCGTCATATCCATAAATTCATTAGTTAATTGTATTTTATGAATCATACTTACATACTTATTCAGACATTTATGAAGGCAATGCAGAGCATCCAAGTACATGTTTAATGCCATTCGATAAACATCGTATTCCCAGTATCACCAGTTAAATTCATAATTTTAGTCCATTTTTTTTTTTTTTTTTTTTTTTTTTTGGTTCGCTCGAAATTTTCAAATCTCAAAGATTTTTTGGTCGTAAAGTACCATACCGCCTTCAAGTACATGCCTTCTGAATGAGTAAATTATAAAAATCGCAGACATTTATGTAAACAAGTATCAATAGACAAATTAAAAAAGAGGAGGAAAAAAGAAAAAAAAAAAAAAAAAAATAACAAAACACTCACTCGAATTGAAACAACCTTTATTCGATACATGCATGTTTAAAATTCTAAGTGTTGAAGATTGAAATGGAAATCGAAATGGAAATGAAAATATAAAATATAAAATGCAAGAAAAGCGAGGACAGGCATAAGATCAGATTCATAATAATATAATGCACACTATTCAATTCAATTCAATTCAATTCAATCGAACGGAAAGAACAATTCCATACAGAACGCGAAGAGCATTTGAAAACTTGAAATAAATGGTAATTGTGTGAGATGCACTTACGTTGAGCTCTCCATATTTTTCAGTCTTTAACCATATACTAATTTATATATATAAATCTAAATAACTTTCATTAAAAACGTTAGCAACGCTATTAACAATTATTTTTATTGTTGGCAATACGCGATAACTCTCTCATTTATTACAGCATTATTTGTTGCCACTACTTTTAATTTTTTTTTTTTTTTTTTTATATTGAATGGAATACATCACACTCTGATGCTTGAAAAAATGTTTATCGGTCCATCGAATGGAGCGAGTGAAGTGTGTGCAAAAATAGAATAAAATAAAACGCACATATCTGAAATTAACCGCATATCAACTACAATTAAATTTGTATCAATTTTTTTTTTCTTTTTTTTTTTCAATTACATTCATTTTCTTGCCGTCATTGATTACTATGGTTTTGAAAAAAGAAGAAAAAAAAAAGAGCATTCGTCGGAAAATTTTAATGGATAAATTTAATAAAATCGAAGTGATACGCCTTTAAATTCAAACAGAGATGGAAAATAAGAATATGCAATACAAAATGAATTTTACAATTGAAAGTCTTGCTTTTCTTTGCATTGCATTGCATTGCATTTTTCATTCGTTTATTTATGAAGAATAAACAATAATAAAAGTTAACATCACAAGTGCAGTACAATTGTTACTAAATTTTAATTTGAAGTACTCCACATATTACGGAATTTTAAAATAGAATTAAATTTGTATTACAGTTTGAATTTGTATTTTTCATGTAGACAATTTGTGGAAAAGTCAATTTCGAATCATTAATTATATAACCAACATGTTCGAACTCCAACATTGCCGTTTCACTGAATTTTTGCTTCGTACAGCAACAGAACATAAAAAAAAAAAAATAAAAAAATCAAGTTCATTTTAAATAATAAGCATTTATTTCAAGTTTGAACGAAATCATTACTTTTGTTACCATTATTTCTGGCATTTATCATCAAACACTTGAGATTGAACCTTTGAATTGCAATTGCATGTTGTTTTGATACAAATTAGCACCGAGACGAAACTATGCATTTTCTGCAATAAATTGTTCGACTTCATAAAAGTGATAAAAATGCTGAATGAGTGGAAAAATATACGATTTTCCATTGAGTGATGAGCTTATTAAATTACATAAATTATTTGCGTTTTGAGAGAAAGAGAAAAGGTTGAACAAAAAAAAAAAAAAGAAAAAAGAAAAAGAATCAACTCAATGAATAAGTGATTAATGCAACTACTATATTAAGCGGTGGCAAGATAGAACATTTTCATTTGAAATAAGCTGGTGTGTGCATTTCAGCGTGACATGACAGTAATGTGTGCTCGCACGCACATACAATTAAGGTGTATATGATTGCTGATTCTATTTTGTGCTTTTTATTTTTTTTTTTTTTTTTCCTTTCAATTGAGCTCTCTCCATTGGATGTTTGTTATTCATTCACCTTTTCTTAACTACACTTACATATTTGCCATGTTTTTGCACTGTTTCAATTTGTTTCAATCGGAGGAGGAAGTTTTTGTCAAGTGTATCTTTTTAGTTATTAATTTTCAATGAGTATTCAAGTCATGACGACGGGCTTTCATTCAATCATTCATTCATTTATTCATTGACTCATTCATTCATTTGTTTTTGTAAAATTTTGATGTTATTACTACAACAAAAACTATTCAATTGTTCATGCCATTCATAACCGATTTAAAGCTAAATATATAGTATAACAAACATATAAATATTAAAATGATTAAAAATAATTTTAGAACCCTAATGAATGACATTAGGAACAATTTTTCACAAATGAATAGCAGCAAAGTTTTTGTCATATGACCTGCTAAGCGCCCGCATGACAGAAATATTAAGGCAAAAATATTAAGACTGACACAATGTCGACTCTTTATTAAAAAAAAAAGATCCAAAAAAAAAAAAAAAAAACTTAATGTTATGAAACTTTGTTTCACATTAAGCAAAACAATAACAACGAAAAATGTATTGATGTGTGTGATACTGGTAAATAACAAAATTCATTTTACCAATTAAATGGTATCATTGACGACAATTTCAAACCAATGATTCGACAAATAAGTGAATGAATGCATGTATTTGTTGACTTAATTCAATTGAAATATCCGAGGCTATATTATTTTGGCAATTGACCTTGGTCAAATATTTCTTTTAAAGCAAAATTCAATGAATGCTTTAGAAAAATAAAGAAAAAAAATAAATGGATGTGTGCGTTTCCTACGCTATGATATAAAAGATATCAAGCTAATATTAATATCTAACTTTTGTATTACATATTGAATCAACATAGATGAGTTCATATTGGTGGTTTAAAAAAGAGAAAAAAAACAATAACAAAAACAAAAAAAAAGAACTCCTACACGAAAAGTGCACTAAACAGAAACGTATAGGCGAGCATGCATGGCTTCCAAAACAACAACAAAAATTATCTGAGATTCGCGCGAGCAACACCTCAATCACGAACACAAGTGTCTCTGTGTTACTGATAATAAACAAAAATTTTATTCAAAATGCTAACAAATAGTGCAAATAAAACTACATGCGCGAAAAGAAAAAGAAAGAAGAACCAGCCGCACACTATAACCATTTAGTAATTCTTTTCACAGTTGATCATCTCGGCCGATGGCAAATGTACATCTGCCTTGGTGCTTGTGGTTCATGAATGTAACTATGGTAACTGTGAATGTGACCATGATTATGCCTGTAATCAACCAAGTCATTATCATAAATCCTTGTATCTGGTGATCTTAGCGAATTTCGATTATTGCTGTTATTATTGGTGTATATTTTCATTTATTTGCACATTTCATGATCGTTTTCTCTCTCTCTCTCTCTCTCTCTCTCTCTCTCTCTCTCTCTCTCTCTCTCTCCTTCTTCGATTTACTTCATTTTGCGTTCCCTGCAAAAAGATCATTTCCATATGGTTTGACTTGATGTCAATAAAATGCATTATGTCCAAGTCAATATATATTCGACTATATTATGTCGCCACTCACCAATTTGACATGTACACACGTATGTTTCCATATAAATGTCCTGATCAAAAATCAAGAAAAAAAATAAAGAAAAAAATAAACAGAAATACACACATACACACACACACACACACACATGCACACAAAGATACGACAAAAAATGTTCCTTATTCATCTCAATGCTGCCTCATGTCAATGCTGCACCAAAGCCAGACACGCATTATTTTCGTACCGATTTTAACTCTCAAAATGGTAAATACAATTTGCACACACTTCTTTCGTATTTTGCAACAATGTAAATAAATACGTTACACTAATCGTGTATTATGATCATTAATATGTATTATTCAAGTGAATAAGTGTGATTGGAAAATCGGCAAGAACAGTTGTTTCTTTCTTTTTATTCATTTATAGGACATTGTGACTTCAAGACAGATAAAAAAAAAAAAATAAAAAAAAATAAAAAAAAAAATGTAACCAGTACTGGCTCAAAATGAATGCGGTTTATCGGTTTCTTGAGTTTCTCAACAGTTTCTGTCGTTTTCGTACCAGTTTTATTTCTATTTTAAACCATTCTTCGCCAATAATCTATTTAATATGTGCGAATGTATATGCAGATATTCCAACAGATAAAAGTCAATTGATTCTTACTTGACTTAATCACTACAATTTTTTTTTTCTTTTGCACCTTATCACATTCCTTGAATCGACCAGATACAAACGATATGATGATGATGATGATGATGATTGTCAGATTGTTGGCGGCCGTTTATCAGGTTTATCAATGACGACAAATAAATATCTTCATTTATTCTTTGTTACTTTATTTCAATTTTATTTGGAACAATTTTAATGAATTTCTCTACATGTTAAAATGTCTTTTTTTCACAAGTGATATGTTTTCTATCAATTGAAATATTACTTTATTGAGCCAAGTGGAATTTGGATAAAAAAAAAAACACTGTTATATTGTTATTAATCGGTGAATTCTGTTTAAGAATTGAAAGATTCAAGGATATCTGATTTCTATATCCAAAATAAATTTATTCAGAGATATTTCTTGTGAAAATGTATTTATTTTCGGTATTATTTGAAATATAGAGTATTTGTATGTTAAAGTTAGAAATAAAAAACTATTATTTGTTACATTGAACTGCACTCACCACAGCATTTACAACTTACAAGAACAAAAAATAAAGCATTCAACATACAGATAGCTTAATCAAAAAATATCTAATGTAACGAAATGAAAATGTATTTTATAAAGTTATATGCACGAAAAATAAATAAAATGTATGAATTTTGAATGAATATCAGCATCCATTATATAAAACTGATGATTAAATGACATGGCTACAATGAATACAGACAGAGAAAAAACACCAAACCAATAGTTGATTTTTTAAAGAACGCATTCCAATGACCAATCGTTCATTTTGATTTTCAAAAATACACAAACAACCATTCATTTTGGGTGTAGAAATGTAAAGTTCTTTGAATTCATTTCAATAAATGATGTTATTAAAAAGAATCAAGAATAAAAAAAAGAAGAAATGTGAATCATGGAAAGAGAGAGAGAAAGAAACAGAGAGAGAGAGAAAAGAAGAGACAGACAGAATGAGAGAGAGAGAGAGAGAGAGAGAGAGAGAGTGAGAAGAATAGAGAGAGAAATGTAAAATACAACACTAACATCAATATAGAAATCACAATAAGTTGATGAGAAAGAATACAATTGTTTGGTTCATTTCGATTAAAGCACATGCAATTTAGTGTGTGCGCGCATATGAGTTGCTTAACCTTTAATAATAAATTACTTGGTTGTTAATCAACCTTCGAACGATGAACGAAGAACGATGAACACAAA
This sequence comes from Resseliella maxima, assembly GCA_029041755.1. NCBI lineage: Eukaryota > Metazoa > Arthropoda > Insecta > Diptera > Cecidomyiidae > Resseliella > Resseliella maxima. Next base: position 1,326,237 of record JAQOWM010000955.1, on the reverse strand, counting down.
ATTTTCGCTTTTATTCAACCACCAGCATTGACAAACAAACAAAATGTATGAATTCGTACATACTTATGAGTGTAAAATGCATTGGAATATATTACAAACAGAGCATTTTTTTCTCAGTTTTTGGTTTTGATTTGAACCTCAACAATCAATAAAGACCGCAGTGTTCGCTTGCCCCTTGTCTATAAATCATATTTTTATCACAGAGTTGGGAAATCATCATGTAAACGTAAAAGACAATAATACTCATAAATAAAATCGCATTGGTTACTATTAGTTTGTTTTAATGACCAATTTTACCCAACTCTGCTTTATCATTTAACAATTTTGATATATTTCTGGCAACCAATTATTAAAATTAATATCAGTTTTCGTTTTGCTCTCTTGCTATTTCGACAGGTCCATCAAATCTTTTATTATTTATTCAGTTGAATTGATTTCTCTCTCTCTCTCTCACACTCTTCTTCTCTTTCTCTCTCTCTCTCTCTCTTTCTCTCTTTCTCTCTCTTTCTCCCTTATTCTCTCCCTCTCTTCATTCTGAGTCAGCCATATAAATCATTCAAAAAAGTGCATGTTTTATCTGGTAGTTCAAATTTAAGTATTCACCAAAAACATATGACAAAAAAGGTAAAGAGGTGTTTGCTCAATCTCAAAAATGGCACACCTCAGAGTTCTCACTAATAATTGCATAAAGAATCCATTTTATATAGTTTTTTTTTTTTTTTTTTTCTCCATCAATGGTCTCACTACACTGGACAGCATTTTTTCTGCCACGTTACGGATCGTTCACTGTGGCCAAGATTGAATTACACGGTGAGATTGCGAGAACTTATGCGAATGACGATCAGAAAATAAACTTTTGCGCACAAATATTCTGTTCTTTGTATTTGGCGAAAGAAAGAAAAATAAAATAACTATGTATAGATCAACAAAACGATTTTGCAACGAAGTACATAACCTTAAGGCCATTTGTACACATGTTCTTTTACCTCTTGAAAAGCATTCCGATCGTGACTTATGAAATCTATCTCTTTTACTAAAGTAAATGCCGATTCTTACTTTGTGTTGTTGTTTTATTCAATTCAATATCTCTTCGTTCTTTTTTTTTTCAGTAAAGGTAATCCTCGCCTTTTTTTTTTAAACGTGGGTTTACCTCTGCATTCGGCCACAAGTTGATTTTGTTTTTTAGTTTTTGTTTTATTGCGAATGGCGTCGCTGTTGCATTCTATTACCGCACGTTCTGTGTTGTTGTTGTTTTTCCCCCTCTCTTTTCTCTCTCTCTCTCTCTCTCTCTCTCTTTCTCACTTTTTGTCTTTCATTTAGTTTCATTGCGTTATTCATGTTGTAAAGAGAGATGGAGGGAGAGAGAAAGTATACAAATATGCCGCAAAAGGAATCACTCTGAATGATTTTCCTTTCGTTGTTAGGCGCACATTATGTATATGTATTCTGAGTGGCAACATTAAATGACGTTCAAAATAACGCGTCGGCTTTAAAAAGACACAACTACAACTGTCTGCACATATTAACGAAATGAACTACATTGGCACTAACATTATTCGTATCATTCAAATGAAGAAAAAAAAAAAATTAAAATAAAAGATAAAACATGCACAAAACAATGAGATGAAGGCAAAAAAAGACACAATAACAATTACCACAACAAAAATAGTATCACGTAGAAACTTGTTCATGTAGTACTTGTAATACTTGTGATACTTGTAGCACAACTCTACGTATAATTACTGTATAGTATAGCATATATCATAGTGTGACCGAATGATAATAAGTTTTCTATTCATTTCTCATTGGTTTGGTGTCCAATTCGATGGATTTTCTGTCTCTTTTCTTCAAATTCAAACTTTGGTTTCCTTGAAACATACTAAGCATAAGTAAATGGACGCTAAAGAGAGTTAATAGGCTCTCACATAAACATATATATATACTCTACTCAATGAGAAAAAAAAAAAAAAAATGATTCTAAGAGAAAACGCAACGGCAAGATGAGCCTCAGATCTATGCATTTTGTGATAAAATCATGGGATATTTTCGTTTGAATTTGTGCCTTGTTTTTCAATTTGCGTGGTACCGGTGCAAACACAAACTTGATTTTTAATACACACAAACGTTCATAGTACCCAGGCACATGAATATTTTGTAAAAATTTATGTTCATCAGCAACTACACGTAATGTAAGGGTGCATATACAATATACATTGTGCATGTTGCACATAAACACATGGTCGTGCACTTTAAATTAATATAATTTGTATTAAACGTAATTGCAAAATTCAATTTTCCTAATCGTTTTCAAGTCGAATTAGTAATTATTTCGTTCGGTGTTTATGTGTGTGTGTGTGCGCGTGTTTTTTTTTTTTTTTTGCTGGATAAAATTTTTTCACATTGGTTCTTCCTCTCTGTCATGTGAATATTCTCTGTTTCAATTTTTTCTTCATTGCATTATTTTTTTTTTTTTTTTGTTTTTGTTTTTCTTTTGGACTCAAGCTACATTTACGTCTTGTTGTTTCCGTATATGTAATCGCTTCAATGAACCTTTTGTAAACCGTAAAGTGCATTACATTGTATGGCGCACATTTAATTCAGCAAATTATTAGGACTTTTTTTTTTTCTCTGCTCCATTCTGTAAATAAAATGAAATTCAAACCAAGTGAATGAAGAAGAGAGTGAGAAAAAGAGTATGCAACTAAACAGCGAAAAAAGTCAAAATGAAAAGGCTAAATCGATTATTTATAAATTGTGCGGTAATTTTTCGTTGAAAATGGCAGAGCGCAATTAAGTGTTGGCCATTTACTGAAAGATGCATATCGAATATCGCCGCCGGTTTGAGGAAGTTGTAAGCAATCATTTCTACGTTGTTTGTCTGTACGCGTGCACTGCGACCAAAAGGGAGAGAAGGAAAAAAATACATACAACTGCATCAGTTTGAGTTTTGTTTAGTATTGTTCTATTTTGTTTTGTTTTTATTGAAATCTCGTTAACGTTTTATTTGTAGCTGGTTTTCTATTTTGACTAAATTTTTTTTTTTTTTTTTTTTTTTTTCAAAATCTACCGGAGTTTTCATTTTATTTTCTTTTGTTTGTTTCTGTCAACGATCGATGTGAATAAACCTGCAAGGATATTTCGATATGGAAAAGCATTTGGAAAAAAAAAAAACATTAGCCATGCGAATCTAGAACAACAACCATAGCAGAAAATGTTGTGCCAAATTGAGAGAGCATGTAGAAAAATCGAAAGAGAAAGAGAGAGAGAGAGAGAGAGAGACAGAGGGAGAGGAAGAGAGAGAGAGAGAGAGAGAGAAATCAAAGAATAGTATGTGTGCCACAACACTCAACAACACTCTCCTCGGAGCAAAAGAAGCTAAAGATTCCTGCTATGCACTCTCACTGCCACGCTTATTGTCTGCTGCCTATATTGGTATAAAAGCTGTAATACCAATGTTCTGTTTCTATTATGTGGAACCGAATACTGCTTGTTATTGTGCCTTTCGCTCAAAATGGAAGCAGACGCACAGGATGTCACTTACAGAATCGTCTGCAATTGACAGTTTGAACAAAATGAAAAGCGAGTGTACGACAGTAAATCGCTTTTGTTGATGTTGAGCCTGTATGTTGTTGTTGTTGTTTTTTTTTTTTTTTTTTTGGTACAATCCGGTTCAAATAGATTCGCGCATCGAGTTGAGTGGCACATGCACCGAAAATACGACAAAATTGAGTCAGACACATTAAAAACATCATTTGTTTGCATCGATTTGTTATTTGTTTATTTGCTGCAGTAGCGATTAGTACTCGAAAAATGGATTTTCACATTTTTCTCATGTTGAACTGGGTGTTTTCGCACTCTTGGTTCAAGTTCAGCTGTCATACTTACAATTATACTGAACCAATTAGAAAATAAATGTTAAATGCATGCACGTGGTTCAATCTCTTCAGATTTAGTTTAACGCCGCATTCTTTTTCTCATGTTTATGGTTTATTTAGTGTGCAATTCATGATTATTTCATTTAAGCACAAAAGAAATAAACTATTTTATGGAAATAATTTTGTGTTGACTTTGATACATTCAGGTGATATACTTAGACAATTCACGTTATCGTGCCAAGTCGAAAAAGTTTGGTTTGTTGATTTGCTTTTGAACATACGTTTTGATGCCGTTTTATAAAAATATTATCCAGTTTTTTGGAATTTGTTCAGATATATAGCTTGTATCTTGTATAAAAGAAGATTTTTTTAACATTCTTTTTTTGTCTTGACTTTTTGTGTATCGATTTGAATAAGGAATAATGAGATATTTATTTTAATGACATGACGATACGTTGTAATTTTTAACCCAAAAGAAACCAAATCGATTTTTTAGTCTTTATTTTCTTCGTATTGTTTTGAATCATAATATCTAACATAAGCCCACGAGAATTAATATACGAAAAAGAAAGAAAAAAAAGGAAAAAAAAGAAAAAAAAAAATGTTAAAAAATCTATGAAAAAGACCCTAAAATCACTTTCAAACTATTTCAAACATATAATATGACAAAGTTTCGGTCACTTAAATAAATAATCCGGTTTTCATGGGCATCAGTGATTAGAAAAGTGTATTCTGTGTTGTTGTTGTTTTTTTTTTTTTTTTTTTTTTTCATTTTTGTGTTTTCTCTTTCTTTCACCCAATTTGTTGAGTTTTATTATTTCTCAAATCTTAACTAGTACCTTAAGGTCAAAACGAAATATTTCTTCTAGACGTAAGCAAAATACAGCAATGGAAAATAATGTGAAGTCCATGAATTAATAATTAGAATCGAAAATGTTAAACCATTCGTCTTCGTTTACTTAATGTGCATCACTCGATCTCTTGAAAGTCTAAATGAGTTTCAAAATGTTCATAGAATGCATTCAATAAGACGGTGTGTGTTGCATTGAATTTGTGGTTGAAAAAAAACAAAAAAAAAAAAAAAAAAAGGAGAGATGTTGATCCATAGAAGAGAAATAGAGAAACGGTGCTGATATTTAAATCAGTATAATGTCATAATATTTTATGTGAGAATGAAATTTGTGCCTGAGCATTGAGCTGCAACAGTTTGAGGCCATGTAAGCGGTTTACATTGGCCGTAGTCAATAGATTCTCTTGTCACATACAATATTTCTATAGAATTTGTTATTTTGTTGTGTTTTCGATGGGCATTCGTTATTCGTTCTTCATTCATTTTTTTCGTTTCTTCCGGCGATTCGTTGATGTAGCTCATTTATTTAATTTTGTTTTCATCGCCTTCTTGGCTCTTCAATCTATTTCTTTTATTCAATTCAACTATAGTTTTAACACAAACGCAATTCTTCTTCGGATTTTTGTTGTTGTTATTTAAAAAAAAATAAAATGTCTGGTCGTTCTTATACGATTGATCTGTGGGATCTATGGTTTGAGTTATTTGATAAAATGAAATGAATGGTCAAGTAGATTTAAATCAACCTGTATTTATCGATTTTTATATTTACTTTTTACCATTTTCACTTGGTTTCTCTTTAATTTTTATTTTATTTTATTCATTTCATATCAATCCAGGCTGGTTTCTGTTTGCTCAAATCATGACCTTTTTTTTCATAATAATTTATATTTTATTTCAAATTCTAAAGTTAAAATTACAAGGATAGATAAATATTTGTTTTTTTGTTTTTGTTTTTTTATTTGAATAATACAAATCATATCATCATAGGCCTTGTCAAATACTGAAATGAATTTTTTGAAAATAATTCATTTTAGCACTTAACATTTGGTTGCTCAACAGACATATATTTGCTGTTTACTGTGTTTAACATGTAATAATCACAATTAACAACCAAATTTACAACAACTGAACAGAATATTGCACTACATGACTGCGTGTCGTTTTTGTCGCGTTATTTGCGTTTATGTACCTATATATTATCGAACTTTTACAAAGCATTATTACTGACATATTTATGTAGAAAATAAATTGAAAAAAAAAAAAAAGAAAAAAGAATCAAAAAAAGTTTTGTCAAATAATTAAGTCAATATGTAAATTCCAATATCAAAATTGTGTTATAAAATTGATCAAAATCATCGATGGAATGCATTAATTACGCGATGAGAATATTGTAAAATTATGAATTAACGATCATGCCAATCAAACTAGCGTTTAACAACTGTCAAAAACTATCCACTATTTATTAACGCCAATAAATCGTTAAACGCATGTTTTTTTTTTTTTTTTTCGATATGTTGCACTGTAAACTGTAAATTGTGAAGATCGTAAAATAAAAAGCGAACAAAATACAATACAATACAATACAACACGTAGAGGATCACAAAAAGAAGTGGAAAAAAGGCGTTATGTGAAATTTAATCGCGCAAGCTATAAATCAAATGAAAATTTATGAAGTTCCTTGCATGTGCGTACTTTGTGTGCCTCAATGCCTGCCGAGCGCATGTCTTCCATTTGACACCATTTGGCTAAACACATGAAATGTTATGTTGTTGTTTTATTATTATTATTATTATAATTTTTTTTTTTTTTGCTAAATATGCATCCAAACATTTGTTGTTTAAGTTTTATCCTTTTTTGTTTCATTCTTCAGTGTTCGCTCAGTAGATCGTTAACGAAATGGAATTCCATGTTTCGGCTGATATAATTTGAATTAAGTTCAATTTAATTATCTGTAAATCATTCATATTTTATGACTTGATAGCTATAATGGTGATCAAAACGTCGCGCTTGATGATTGCTCGTAACAGGTGTTTTAAGTTTTATTAGATGTCAATAAAAAGTTCTCAGGATTGAAATATCAATACAAAGTGTTAGTTATTATTGAAATTTTTAAATATGTGTGTCAATCGTATATTGTGTTATTCATTTAATGTGCAATGTGTCGCATAATTGAAAAAAAGGGCACATTCAAACGATTCATTAATAAAGCGAGACGATAACATTTATAAAAAGGACTTTTGCTATGTCAAATTAATCGATGTATGTAATTCAGTTCATCTCTTTTCTATCAATTTGATGCTGATTCAGATCTTATGGAAATCAAAGAAAGTATTTTTTTTTTTTTTTTTTTTTCATTATGATTTGTGCACTTGAAGTAATTTGAGCAAAAACTTCGATGTAATTTAATCTAAAAACCAAACCAATTAATCGATATTCTTTTATCATATATTCAACTATACCACAAATAAACTCTCACACACTCTCTCTCTCTCTCTCTCTCTCTTTTCTTTTCTCTCTCTCGCTTGCACTCATACGTACACAATAACAAATACACATATAATCCTCTCGTCTAGTAATCGCATTTGTAAATATTTTAGCTGATGGCAATTTCAGACACAAACGCATAATACGAACAAGAACTTATTCGGATCGAATAGATACGCAACAAAAATAAATGGATGACAAACGGACTTGTTTGAATGAGGGAGACAGCATTCGAACCACGCTCTCACACATTCCATGCCACAGAATGTAATTGCGAATGGAGGAACCAAAAAAAAAAAACAAAAATCACTATTGCTCTCATTTTTCTACCACGATTTTGCTTCACTAAAAATACAAAAGAAAAAAGAACACACAGAGAAGAAAAGCCATTACAATCATTATAATTACGAAAGAAGACGTGTATCTTTTATCTCTTGTCTAATTCATTATAGAATTACCATCGCGCATATTCTACCAAAGCCATTTCATATGATTGAACCTTCGAGTAGAGCACACCAGCACAAAACGAATCATCCAAAATAGTGGCAGAATTGGTATTCGTTGATCTGTCGCCATTTAACACAAGTACAACGTCACCACTGATGTTAAAATGTAAAAATAGTGGCGGCATCAAATACTACAGCATACACCAACTTTCCACTAAATAGATACGAGAATAAAAACATAGATTGCCTTTGCGATGTGCATGCGTGCATGTATCTTTGCTCTTTTTCTCTCTCTCTCTCTCTCTCTCTCTCTCTCTCTCTCTCTGCCATGCTCTTCATCTTGAATATTATGCGTACCATAGTGTTACACATGAAGATAAATAATCCAAGCGCTCGATGGGTTCGAATGTTCGTGTATGTATGAGGCATTAACACGAACTAAACGGGCCAACGAACGTACAAACGGGCGACCAAACAGAAATGATTAATGATGCTATTGTATAAATACATTTAGCTTCTTTCTGTTTTAATGCGGTCTTAATGATTCTATTCGTTTTAATTTATTTAAATAAAACTTTGAACGCTTGCGTATGGTGGATTTTGGATGTTCCTGCACCAAACCAGCCAACTCTGTATCTATTCGCGCACGATTCTACATTTCTAAATGAGATTTTTTTTTTTAAACTCTCTCTCTCTCTCTCTCTCGCTCTTTCTCTCTCTCTTCTCTCTCTCTCTCTATCTCTCTCGCTCTCTCTTTCTCTCTCTCTCTCATCTCTTTCTCTATATATATACGCGAGCAATGAAATCGAATTAAATCCAAAAATCAAATCATATGCAGTGAATTGCAAACTATTTCTAACAAAACCCTAAATCCATACTATTTTGATATGAAAAGAAATAAATATGTTCAGTTGATATCGTACACTTTGATGGGAGAAGCTATATATTTTTTTTTTTTTTTCAAAAATCAATACATTGACCACTGTTTGCGCATTCATAAAATTTTGAATATTTTTCATTCGCCGAAAAAAATTTTATGACCGATCCGATCAGTATTGATTCAAAAATTCATTAGGCTCTTTCCATGTTTTCCATTAAAATTATTTGTTTTCATCATTTTGACTAATGCTAAACATTCTAATATAATGTTTTCTAACTGATGCAATATCATTATTGTAGTTTAATCAAAATAACAAATTGAATTTAAATCAAATATTTTCTATTCAAAAACTCGCAATGGCACGAGAAGTGTCATTTTGGTGAATTCAAAGCCATTGTTTTCTTTATTGAATCTATTGCATGTTTTTTAAGCTTCTCCCGACTTTTCGTTTATTTCATTGACGAAAATTTGATTAAAACTGATGCTCATTGTATTCGAGCATGTTTGCGTGCGAATTGAATTGTGCCAAAATTAAAATTTCAATACATGTTTTATTCATTCAGTAAACAATACATTTTAATGTCTAGCATTTCATTCTGCTGCAGACTTCTACACTCATGATGAATTTTATTTATTTTTCGCAAAGATTCTAATAGCATGGACTAAGCTATAGTTATGCAAGCCGACTATCGTTTAACTGCTGAAAATTCAATTCTCTATTCAAACACACACACACACACACATACACTTACACACGTATTTTCATACATTTCCCTCTTCATTGCTTTTTTCCCATTCAATGAATTGATTTAAAAAGCAGGAGTTCTGCATTTTCGATATTGCCGTCGATCACAGTGAGCATGCTTTTTTTCTATTGAAAATCCTTTATGGGTCGCTGGAGTGATGGATTACTTTTCCTAGACGATTTTTTATTCATCGCATACAATTTAGTTTCTCTTTTATGTGGTAAGAGCACAAATGGTAAGCAACCAGTTCATTGCTGAGCCCGATATACAGCGACAAATAATATTATGTAAAATGGAAAACGAAAACTCGAAATGAATATAGAAAAATTGGCGCCCATGTTAATGGTACAGGTGCTTTAGTATTTAGTACGAGTTTTATATCCATTCATAAAAATGGGTTAGAACAACAACAATAATATTTTTAATTTAATATTCTCAGCTACACAACATCTGGGTCATTTTCATTGCTTAAAAAACATAGAGCCAGTCTCAAAACAATCTGGGCCCAGATCACATAATACAATTTTTTTTTTTTTTTTTTTTTTTTGTCTTTTTGTATTTGCCGGGCCGAAAATTGCTCTTCAACACCCTTTTTCGCTTCCAATTCGTATTTTCTTTCGGAGACTTTCGAAGATTTTCTTTAATCTGTCAACCACATTCCGTTGTTTCTTATTGTAATATAAGCTAAATTCGAGTGAAAAGGAAGCAAAAGCACGTGTGTATGTGTATTTGTATACAATTTCTAATATATTCGGAAGACGGTATTGCGTTGAAAAGCGCAAACTGCTCGTGAGTCATTAACCATCACCCCAATTTTCTATTTGTTAATAATGCAATAGCACATTCATTCCCTTAATGTTTTGCTACTGTATCTATCATGAAGAATGCAAACAGCGATAATACATCAAAATTATACATAATTTCCTCTGTTGTTTGCATTCATCTCTTTCACTCTCATGATAGTCAAAATTGTTTTCTGTTTACTTAAATCTCTACGATTTTTTTCTTTTTTTTTTTTTTTTTTTTTTTGATTTTGTATGTTAGCTTTGGACAATGAGACATATATCAGTAACGCGTTTAGTTATTATTGATGCAAGATAGGGAGCGAAAATGGAAAAGATTTTCTCTTCTCTCATTTTTCTCTCTCCCTCTATCTCTATCTTTCTCTCTATTTGGCAGCGAATACCATTCGATACAGTAACCGACGTAGATAGCCGATTGACTTTAGCATTGACTTTAGCTAACATTAATTTAAATACGTATGTAATGTCGTACCCTCCCGAAAATGAATTACCGTCTTTGTTTGCACCAATTGTTTATTTTCTGGTGATACGAAGCCCTTTCTTCATTCAAAAAATGCACCACCTAACATGGATCAGTTAAATTTTCCGAGACGAAAATATCCAAACTTCAAAGCATCTAATGCTATTACGCATTATTACTTTGTTTATATAATAAACATATTTTATGACTCGACCATTTTCAATGCTATTGAAAATAACATAATGTTTTCGCATCGTGTTGAGTTCGAATACTTTTTGATTGGATTTCACTTGTATGCATAAATTTTTAGATTCTTTTTTCTTTTTTTTTTTTTTTTCCTTTTTTTTTTTTTTTTTTTGATATTTCTTCATCGAAGTTTATAAATTATTGGCGCGAAATGTTAAACATACATATTTGATACTAGATATCTCTAGATATGATTTCAATATTCACATACGTATGATATATACAGTTCATTTGAAATGGATGCATTGCGAAAACAATTGGATTAAATTCATATGAAATAGTGCGGATATGGCGGCTGTTTTGCAAGCGTATGCACTATTTTCCAGTTTCCTTTGTGTCAATTCTAACAATTTTCTATTCATATTTTATCTATTGAACAATAACCACGTGTCGGTATCAAACGGGCACGACAACATGAGTAAAAGCCATCGGCAGCATCAGCAGAATCAAATACAAAACAAAATAGAACAGAACAGAGAATAATAGAACAACAAAAAAAAAAAAAAAAAAAAAAAAAAAACAAGAACAAACAAAAACCGATACGAGGAGGATGAATTTGAAACCAGAGTGTTGCAACCATACATTGACACTAATACAAAATATATCTTTGTCGTGTTGTGTGTGTGTGGTGTGTGTGTGTGTGTGTTTGTGAGCGTGTGCGTATTAAAAACCATTAACAATAGCCGAGGGTGTCGAAATAATACGGTTTTGGACGATTACGTAGGCATTGCGTTTAATTTAAAATTTTAATTTTAATCTTAATCGGTTAATGTTGTTCGAAAAAGATACTGAATTGCGACAATGGATTTATATACGTTATTACACACTTGTATTGGCCACGGATGCGGTATCAATTTGGGGCTTCAGACACAATGCAAGTGCGAATGAAGACAAAGCAACTAGCGAACATGAATTTAAAAGTATAACTATATCAAATGCTTCTCTGCTTCTCGTCTCTGCTGATTTTATGCCGTTGAATTTGAATAATAATTCATAATAGCATTTCATGGACAGTCATTTTAAGCAGTGTGTGTATGAGCTGGCAATAGCTTTGCAGCAAGTATTTTGTATAATATGCTGACTGCTGACTTCATTGAATAGAGAAGAGGATTTCTAAATGATGATGCGATTTTATGATATGGCATCTAGGACCAATGTTCTGTTGAGCAAAAAAAAAAAAAAAAAAAAAAAAATAAATAAATTATGCCTGTGAAGAAGGTGAACTGAAAATAAACAACAACATAATCAAACGTACAGATAATATCATATCACATTGTAAAATAACAAATAAAATTGATTCGCTAAATTGAGAAATCATTTGAAACTGAACAAAAATCATGGAAGCAAATGAATAAAAATAAAAGCAGAAACACATTTGAATATTCTCCATTTTAAAATGAACATCAATACGCAATGAATTCGCATGAAAATCCAGTCATAGTAACGCCGTTTAATAAAGAATTAAATATTGTAATGATATAATACAAAATGAAACCCACCAAAAGCATCCGCATAAATAAGATGGGCTTGTTTAGGGAAAAATTGTCAGGGATTTATGTTTTCAGCTATTAATTTTGACCTTTAGAGATTTTTTTTTGAATGGTTTTAGTTGTGTATCGCATCCAAAATAACAGCCAACCGAAATGAGCACGAATAAAATATCAGCCGGTACCACAATCCATGCATGAATTCCTTGTTATTATTATTATTATTGTTGTTGTTGTTGTTGTTGATTTATATAAAATTATGTAAATTTGCACTATTTAATGTGTTGATCTCATTCAAATGAATTCATTTCGGCGCAACGACGGAGGCGGTGGAATGGCTTCATTTAGAAGCACATGCAAATTGTTGGCAATAATATCAACTCATGACAAATTGGATGTGTCGACCACTGTCTTTGGATATTTTTGTTTTTATCATAATCGGCAAATGGTTAGATACACCGGATATTTCTTATTAAATTTATTCAAAATATGGGCTCGGGCTAAGATCTGTTTGTGTTGATATTCAATGTAATAAATTGGGTGCATGAATTAGAATTGATTTTTAGAAAATGCAATTGAAGCGCTAACAGTATCCGTTAAAAACTGGTAACATATTACACATTGGAAATTTATTCGTTCAAGTGTTCCAAATGTAATGTTATGTCCTTTCCATTATTTTCTTTGAATTATAGCAATTTTTGGCAACAATTACTGACAAAAATTTCTAAAAATTACTTTTATTAAAATATATACATCAAAATTTCGGAACAATCAGTTTAAGCAATATTAAAAATATAAAAATAAAAAAAAAAAAAAAAAAAATAATGCTACGAGTTCACCAACATATAATAATGTGAAATCATTTTTATTTGTTTTCATCACTTTGTTAATTTGAAATTTATTGGTTGATATTTTGAGTTCGAGTTCTTAATAATAACTGCTGTATGTCAATTAAACTGTTCACAAACTCATAAACGCGAACTTGATTCACGGTGCGTGAATATCGGTTTTCATTGTTTTTGTCGCATTTAATCGCCCGTTTGACTAAAGATTCCACACATCCATCAATGCGTGTAAGATGCGCTGGATCACTTCCTCATTACCTGAACCATAGAAACAATCCAAGACAAAAAAAAAAAAAAGCAAAACCAAAACCAAAACGCAAAGAGGAACGCACGCACCGAATTTTATTACCACTAAACCATTAAAATAGCGATAAAAAAGCAACTTTGATAGTAAAAGCTGTAATTTTAAAGTAATTCTTTTTTTTTTCATTTTGGTCTTCATTTTCTGTTTCATTGCGTGTGCACACACACCGCACAGTTCTATGCTCATGTGGACATGACACTTGAATTACAAAAACGTACCCAAACTAATTCGATCAGAAGGAAAAAAAAACAAATGCTAGTAACGATGAATGTGAGAATTATCGAACAACATATTGACAGGCAACGGCATGTTTTTGTATATTAACAGACTAGGCAAATATATATATATAATCATAGTTGTAATTATCATAATATTCGACTTTATCAAAAAGTCATAAAAGAAAGCTAAAATAAAAAAAGTTGAAGATTAAGCGGCCAAATGGCTATAAAAAAAAGAGGTAATAAAAGTAATCGGAACGCGACCGATACACGCATATAAAAACCACATCAAAATCAAAGCGAGGTGAAAAAAAAAAAATATGCGGCAACTCATAAGAAATAAAAGTCTGCGCTAAAGACGTAAAACTATGACACTTTCGCTCTAAATCGTAGTGAAATATACAGATAAATTGCCGGCAATTCATTTCCAGCCTTTGATGAACACGTCTGTTATACATATACATATATGAATATATCGTATTTAATTCAAGCAATGTATTTCCCCAGTTGATTTCTTAGCTTGAAATATGTCAATCAATCATACTTTTAAGGCGTCTAGTATTTTAACATCAATTAAAAATTTATAATCGCGCACACACGCCATAAGCTATGACCTTTTACGATCGACATGTAAATATTCAAAAAATGATTTTTTTTTATTGGTCATAAATGATTGGTTGCCATTTAGTCTTCATGATTTCTCACAATAAAATGTGTGTGTGTGTGTTTGTGTGTATGTGTGTGTGTGTGAGTATAGTTTAATGGATAAAAACACCCAATAGCCAACAAAATGTCAACAAATTGAACAAATAACTAAATTCCTACATTTCAAATTCATTGTTGTTTTTTTAATATACGCAATTAGATCATCAATTTATGAATATTATAGAATGGAATGTCGTCACTTATTTTTGGCATGATAAGTCATTTAATTGAATTTAATTTAATTTTTTGTTTATTTTACAGGTGATGCAAGTAATGCTAGTATAGGTAGTGGAGAAGGTACGGGTGAAGAAGATGATGATGCCAATGGCAAAAAGAACCAAAAAAAGCGGGGTATTTTTCCAAAAGTTGCAACAAATATCCTTAGAGCGTGGCTGTTTCAACATCTAACGGTAAGTGACATTGAATGTTAAAAAGGGAGGAATGTGTGTATGTGTGTATGTGTGTGTGTGTGTTACAACATGTGCAATGAGTTATTTACCACACTTTGATCTAAATCTGTAAATCATATATTGGCAAGGTGAAGAATCTCAAGGGTTAAATTCCGAAATGAAGAGCAAAAAAAAGGTCTTCGATTTTGAATAATCAATTTCACAAAATCAAAGACCAATTTGATACAAAAATTGGAGGGGGGGGGGTCCTCTCGGAAAATTCCAGGGAAGAGGAGGAGTAAAACCCAAATACCCTTCCCCTTGCCCATGTATGCTGTAAATTGTACGCGTGTTTCTTGTAATTCGAAATTTGGGAAATCGAATGGCTTTTGCCATGATATGGATGTGTTTTCTATAGAAAGCATAAATAAAGTACAAACGGATAAACATTAATGTCAGAGAACGATTTCAGTATAAAAATGACAAAACATAAGCTAAAACATGCAAAAAAAAAGTAGAAGCAAAAACTTTTCGAAATGAAAAAGAAAAAAAGACGCCGATGCAAAAGCACCATTATAGATTTATACTATCGTTCAAAAGTTTTGGTAATATCGATTTTCGGTTACAGTCATGGACAAACTTGAGCGTACGATTCAGAATACAGTTTTCATTTGAATATCTAGTTCATGCTAAAGTGATACAGGCCCTAGCATGACCACATGGGCATTATTTGAGCATATCCATTTACATGTGATTTCAGTCTTGGGCAATTTCCACCTACAAGATGTGGTTTTTTCAGGATGATGGCTTAAGCAATAATTTTTCTCTTATTAATAGCAACAATATGGCTTAAGTCATCATCCGGTTTGTGTTATTTAGCATTAACATTTATTTCATAAGGATTAATTAAAATTACGCTTAATTTTGTTCATGACTGTATGGAAAAATTGAAAATGCAACTATAAAGTAAAAAAAAAATTAGATTAAAACCATCCTCAATTGTGGACATATTATTCTCAACATTTCAAAAGACAAAAAAAAAAAAAAACAACAATTTTCATAAAAATCTCAACTTTTAGACAATAGTGTAAGTAATAAAATTCAACGAAAGCTTAAATACCAATCAAAGTACATTGGCGAGCATATCGTCCATTGAAAAAGATTAAAACTGAAAATGGAATGAATAGACAGGAGCATACAGAAAACTGTTTGTTGATATAGCAAAAAACCAGTGATCTGTAATTGAGTCATCGGATACAAGTTGCCGCATCAGAGATTCATTTATATTTGGAAATTCAATAGATAGATGTCCCGTGCAATACTTTATTTGCTCGATCCGATTTAATAAAATACAAGCGACGAAATAGATGTCTAGCGTTCTCCGACTGTTCACTTCTTTTTTTATTTTTCGCTCCATTGCTGTGGTGTTCATTTTTCTTCACAAACATAAAATTGTTTTCGTTATCGTATATTGTCCACTGACCATTACTTTTTCGCTCGATGTCCATACTATTCGCTCTATACTTTCTATTCGGTGATTTGTGAATGAGAAGTGGAATTGTACATATTAGGCGGCACATGCACTTAACAATTCACAAATAAAAACAGTTATTCACAATGTGTTTACATTACAAATATCTATGCATTAAACTAATCTCGGACAAAGAATGAGTTTTCGTTTATTCGAACTAAGGATTCGTCTAGCTTCAAAATACATAGCACTTTTTTATGACAGTCAGTTGTTGATGTTCTTCGTTTCAAAATCCAGCAACTTTTCTAAATTCCAACAGAAATCAAATACATTAATTTAATGTCATAACAACTCTGCAATGATTATAAAAATAATTGAATCAATTTCAAAATGAATATAAAGATAATTAGTCTACTCAATTTTATAATAAAATAAATATTAAATTAATTTAATATCGAAAAAATATTAAATTATTGTGATCATTTCCATATTTTTGTTTTTTTCTTTGTGTTGCCAAATTTCATTTGCTTTTTCATTTGCTATTATTGTTGATTGCGCAAAAAACCATAGAGACAACGTTAAAGCGAGTCTTGGCCTTTGGAATGTGGATTTGCAACAATCGTGAAAATGAATTCGAATTAGAAATATGATCGAATGCACAAAACGAGAACCAAAAAAAAAACAAAAAAGAAAAAATAACAAAAAGACCAAAATTAAAATAAGAAACAAAATAAAAAATAATCAAGCAAAGCCACGAATGAGCTCAAGATGAATGCGATCCGGTTGAATTATCAATGCCGAGATACATTAAAGTCTTTCGTATCAAAGTCAAAACCGGTAACTTAATCTGACAGCATTTACGTTTTTCATACCATTTTTTTTTTCTCGTGTTGCTTTTATTGGAGTCTGTTCTTTGATATCCTCAAGAGTTGCTTTTGTTACTATTCGATACAGGCTACATTTTTTTGTAATATGGGCAATTTTTCTACACAATTTGAGTACGGAATGCGTGAAGCCACACTTAGTTGCTGTATCCAATGCCCTTTGAGCGTTCCATATATATATACAAATACATATATACAAACACGAAAATATGTTCATACAGGTGTAATTAAAATGCATGGTCATAGTGTAAAACAGGTATTACGAATAGGCCAATCAAAGAGTCCCTTGCAAATGTATCGTTTTTCAAAGGAATTTAGTCCAATAAAAACAAGCAAAAAAAAAAAAAAAAAAAAAAAAAATGTCAAATTCACTCTAGACTTAATAATCGACTAACGACTGAGGTTAGCTTCAAATAATTTCTTCACAAATAATTACATCGAACACTTTTTTATCATATTCATGGATATTTTTGGACGCAATAGAGTTATGTTGAACGGTACTCATTCCATTTGAATTGATATTATGCGAATGCATATCAAAAGAAATAAAATTAAATCCGTGATACCTGTGGTGCGACGATAAGATTTATTAAATTGAAATTAACTTTGGACATTTGTTGTTGTCAGTAATAACGTCTTGCTTTTGCTAACCCACAGTTAAATTCACTGACTTTGATAGGAAGGAACTCTTGGTGAGCGTAACACACCACACCACACACTCTAATTTTATATAAAAATGTTCAATTCTTGCGCATTATAGTGAAATCTCTTTTATCATTTTATCAAATCCTTGATGCGCTATTTCATGCTTTGTTTATTTCAAACCATATGCCTTCCGATGACTGAACCACAGTTCAACGACACTCAAACCAATTCAAATTGTGTATATTCAAATGATGAAGCATACACAATACAAATTTCCTCACTATTTATGTATTTATTTGGAAAAACATTTAAATGGATTTTTCTCGATTTGTGCACTGATTGTGTGTAAGGGTTTGATATCACTTTTATGCTTCAGTTGAAAATTTGAATATGTCTTTCGTACATTTTTTTTTTTTTTTTTTATTTTTTAAAAGAGACGCAGACAATATTACACCATGTAAATAGCATGTTCACATAGCAGGAGATCATATTCATGCTGTTTCAGAGAACGACTTATTCCAGTAACAGCCTTTTGTTTTGTTGTCTATTCCAAAAATGATAAAAAACAAAAAAAAAAAAACAAACATGAAAGGCATGAAAAGGGACTTCGAAGGACTCTTTTCTATCTTCATTCTGTCAATTGCGTGAATCACAATTCAAGACAATATTTAAGGTCGCCCTTTCTAATGGTGGTGGATCATCATTAAATGAGAAATATTTTTCATGAATCAATTTGTATTTTAAGCAAATGTTTTGCGCGTCGCATTTTTTCAATGTTTATTGACTATGCAATTTGAAAATCATTCAAAACAAAATTAGTTTACATTATCATTTTTGCATGTGAAATGCATTTTGATTCGTTGAATGATAGAATAATTTTCATGAATATTCAAATAATTTCATTCATTGTTTTACCATGCAAATAGCATACAAGTGTAGATCTTGAAATATATTACCTACGAGCTAGTCCATTAAAATGAAGACAGAGTTGTAATGCCAATGTGTAACTGAGTTTTTAATAGTATTTTGTTTTTTGTTTTTTTAAAGAAATTATTATTATTAAAAGATTGCTTGTAATACTTCGTTTGTCGTTGCTCCCTCTTGCGCGCTATGACGAATACAATAACACAGAAAATAACAGATATTTATTTTATGGGAAAAAATTCAATGTTAAGAATGTGGCTCGCAGCTAAACACAATATACTCACCGTACATTTTATCGTAGCGATTTTTTGGTTTTTTTTTTTTTTTTTTTTTTTTTTCATTGTATTTTGTGTGCCTTAGTAATCTGTTGTATTTTTGCAAAGTTCTTTTAGTCCAGAAATTGGCGATCCATGCATATGTTATTATTAGTATACGCAGTAAACAACGAGAAAATAAATTGCGAGGCACGAAGACGAATGAAATGAAGAAAATGAAAGCAAAATGGAAATAATATGGCTGAATTACAACTATTTGGTCATTTCTGCAGTACATCCTGCATTGCTTTAACGATCTCCTCCATTTTCCATTCGTTTTGTATGTCTTTTTTTGGTTTGGCACTATATATATATATATATAGAGAGAGATTTTTTTTTCGTAACCATAATTTTTATCGTTGTTTCTTTCTCTTTCATTTGGTCGTTTGCGCGATTTGAATAAACTTGCACCGAATTTATTCGTGTATATATGAAATGAACGACCGGTGAATTTATGAAGGCAAAATCAACAAAATAACACAAGAAATGAAAGAAATGGAAAAAAGAGAATACGATCAAAAAGAAATATTCTTAGACACACATTAAGCGCACTTCAGATTTCTTTTTTTTTTTTTTTTTTTTTTTTTTGGCGCAATTTCATCATGAATGCAAAGCGATGTTGTTTTTTTTTTACTCCATTTCCATATTGTTTACTTTTATTTGCTACGCCTTTAAACGAATTTTCGTCGCAATAGCAAATGAAAGTGACAAACCATTCAATGTATGTACTTTAATGATATCATATATACACAGCAATACATTTATAAAACCAGCATTCGCAAAGCTACTGAAAGTATAATCCGATTGATGTCATAAAATAACCTAGACGTAATCCCACTTTATTAAAGCATATGTTCTATGTTCTATGTTCAATGATATAAGTCTATTGTGCTAACAAACTGAGAAATGATTTTCAATGTAAACGAAGCGCATGATGAAAAATTTGAAAATCAACGAAAATTCAAATGGAATAATTTTCACGTAAAATTCAAAACAAATGTGTATATATTTCAAAATTAAAATAAGCACACAAAACAAAAATTCATATTCATTCCAAAACGATGTTCATATAAAACTTTTACATAAGCTAAATGAAATAAATATAAATGTTGAAATACGTTAAATGTCAAAATAAACGTTCATTCAATGTGATATGTACAGAAAAGTTGGTAGAAAATTTGGGCATTTAGCTGCCAATATTCTATTCACGGACTTAGGCATTGAATAATAATAACAATGTGTAGTTATCAAAAAACTATTTCAGTGCAATTCAAATATAATGAATACCGGACTATCAGAAAAAAGCACATACACACACACACACAAATTGACATCTAAGCCATTTGAATTTGGCGATTTGTTCAAAAAATACATTCAAACTATGGACAGGATGTACTTTGACTATAAGCAAGTAATACTTTTCCATTTCCCAAAAATGGCATTATCAGCAAGATAAAAACTTTAGTTTTGTGGTAAGTGACAATTCGAACATTAAGAGTTTCTCGGATGAATTTAATATTTCCGTAAAAGGAATGTGTTTTTTAAAAAGTCTGGTCATTGCAATTTCAAATGCCGATAGAATCTTTCGAAAAAGGGTTTCTTTATGACATCAAACCTTATAAAATTAACGTTAAAGATAAATGAAATGTTTTTTGATCAAGAAAAAAAAAAAAAAAAAACTAGAGAGACAGAGAACGAGAAAGACCTGCAATACATACACATATAGACATATATATATAAATATAACAGTGAATGGAAAATGCTAGAATGAAGAAAAAAAAAAGAAAACGCTTGAAATGAAACAGGAAGGAAAATGGCGGAAGGAGATAATAGAATGTTAGGAACAAGATGAAATAAATAAGAAAGATGGGTTAAAATACGGATTCGTGATACGGATTCCATATTACACTGTTGCTGAAAATTGGAAAAAGGGTAATGTGCGTAATGGGGCACACTTGAAACGTGATATAATGGTTTCTTTAATGGCCAAAAATTCAGCATTATAATGTATAAATAAAAAGAGATTGGCATCTTAATTTTAATGATAAAAAAAGCAATTTCGCTATGTATTGTGTTGCCGTTGAGATTTGTTCAGTTTGCATCTACTTTTTTTTTTATCATTTAAATTATATTGAGATTTGAGGACATTTCTTCTTCTCTTTCTTTCTTTTTTTTTTCTTTTTTTTTTACTCAACTGAATTCAGCCTTTAAGTTGTTTCGTTATTATCGTCTGATTCCCGTAAATGTCACTAAGTTGGTTTCACATCCTTTTCCATATTATTGCATAAAACATTTCAATTTTATTCACAGCCAAACGATTTCGTTTTCTTATTATAACATTGGATGTTTGATGAATAAAATAAAATAATTGTCAAATGAATTTTCAACAACATATCCTTATTTCATTGGTATTACATTTCTAGTTGATACAATTTATGGCCATTTTATTAATAGCAAAATTTATTATCTTTAACATAACTACGTGTGGTTTCTTATTGATCAATTAATTTACTGAAGCAGTTTAACCATTCTAATCTTCAATGCATCCCAAATTTCTCTTTCCAAAGCATCTTTATCTTTTCCATACAAGTATCAATACACAATTTAAGAATGTCAGTATGCGTTGACCTTTCTGCAATAAGTAATCAAATGATAGCCACCGTGTGTTTTCATCGTCGAAAAATGGCCGAAAAATTGTTGGGTGATCTCATTCCGAATGGAAACGATGACTTTTGTATCCATGATACATACAGACGATTAACTAAATACACCCGATAGAGATACTGGATATTCATGAAGTAAACGAAAATAAAATTAGAAAACATGCGAAAGTTGTACCTATTGCTTATCAATGACATGCTAGGCACCACTATCCCTATATTAAATAGAAATGAAAAAAAAAAAAAAAATAAGATGTAAAAGTCTTTGTATAATAAGTTCATGGCAGAAAGCAGAAGGCAATGTCGAAATTTGAAGCTAAATTACCATTTTCCAATAATATATTATTGCAAGATGTGTACGATGAACACGGCAACACCACTATTTACGAGTACACATGAAATTTCTCAATACATTCTACTTAAATATTAACGCTTTTGGTGTTCTGGGAATTCTTAAGTGACATTTGAAGCGTAACTTATTTGGAGTCCACTCGTCCATTCGCATAACGTTTTCTTCATATCGTGTTATTTTTTTTTTCTCTCTCTCTCTCCCTCTCTCTCTCTCTCTCTCTCTCTCTATCTATCCTCTTCTCCCTTTCACTCAGTTTTACTCAGTGTTTGCACTCATTTTTGTTCTGATGAGGGTGTAGTAGTATAAATTTTAGAACAGTAGTATTTTATTAGACAAATTTGTAGAGTGCATTTTTGCGCAAAAATAAACACGTTCAAGAAGGATGCGGCATGAAACAACGACGTACTTTGCCAAATTCAGCTGGTTGAAGGACTTTTAATTCTAACATTAAAACTCTGGCTCACTTTTTTTTTCTTTTTTTTTTTTTTCTTTTTTGTCGATGAGTATAGGAGAGAGATGGAGATGTTGAGAGTGAGGCTACAAAAGCATTTGTGGTTTTTTCGTATTTTTGGGGACTTATCCACTTTGGTCATTTCTTTTAAAAATTTATAGGGCACAATTTTGCTAGTGGTTGCATTAGCAAAACGATTTAAACGGCAGCAATGCTTGAAATTAAATTATTTGATTTAACTTTAGAAAATTTTGTTGAAGATTTAATTTGTGGTCAACCATTCACAAGTATCTAGCTGTCTAAATCTTTGTTAAATTGAAAAGTTATGTAAATTTCAAATATATATTTTTGATACAAGTTGACATTAGTATTTAGCTACCAATTGTAATATGCACATTGATGATAATGCATCGTGTATGTGTTTTGTGTGTGTGTAAAAAGTTCTTCGAAATGCATTTGCCAGCAAGTATTTTTTTTTTCTTTTTTTTTTTTGTGTGAAAATTGTGACATAAAGAATATATTATGGCTACGGAGGCGGCTTATTGGTCAAACATCAAAGGTGTGTTTGTTTGTGTACATTGATCAGCGGGGGTCGTTTCATTGTCGCTAAATTTTATACCATTCCATATGTTGACCATTTATTCCATTTATGATTACAAAATAAAAGCGCATATTTTTCCTCTCTGAATCGTTTTTAATTTTTCATGAAAACAATTTTCAAGTGTTTTCCCAAATTCCAAACAAAGATAAATAAATTTGATTGTAGAATAATTTCGATGAAAGTATTTAACAACGGTAAGAAGTGGATTTATATATTTGAACTACTCCAATATTCATTCGTTTTTCTTCTTACGTTCATTTTTATGCATGAAAAAGTAACTTGAACGTAATGAATACATCATAATTTAAATAGAGTAACTTAAGCTTCAAATAACAAATTAATAAATTTTATATGGAGCGATTGTGAATGTGTGCATCTCGCGATTCAAATGTATTGTTAAGTGCGAATACGTTAAATGAGCGCATATTGGTCAATGTTTTGTAATGTTTGAATTACCATTGTAGGACGAATTGCATTTTGTTTGTCGTTTTCGTTGTATTTACACAGTTTCATACGAAATTCAACTAAACCTGCTCAAAACACCATGCAATAATATCCTGAACCGCTCGCTCACTCACAAACAAACTTTGTACACATCAAATTGCCAGTTGGAAAATTGTATAAAAGCGAAAATACTCATACCCCAAATTCACTGCATGTATGCGATATTATTTCCGAAACGGCGTGGCCAATATGGCATGCGACAATGTGAAAAGAAGACGGCAAATGCATAGAAGCGATGAAAAAAAAAAAAAAACACTCTCATACACACACGCACACTGTTTACTGTGCGATTGTAACTCAATGTGTCGAGTGATTTATTGCGGGTGTTAGGTTTTAATGAAATTGCAGTACGAGAGAGAAATTTACTTTATGAAAATAAATAGTAGCAACAACATAGCCACAACCATAACGAACATCGAGGATATGGTACACTGAATGGTTGTCGGTATATCTTTCGATCTCTTTCTTTATTTCTCTCTGTCTCACTTTATCTCCCTGTGTGACGAGTGGTATAAGTAGCATGTTCTCGTCACATTCACAATTTTTCGATATTATGTGCCTACACATCCACAGCCATAGTCATCGTCCTAGTAATAGTCGACGTCGTCGTTGTCGTCACAGCCACAGTTGTAGCCCACACAAAGTATCCAACACAATCGGCGTCTTTTTTTTTTTTTTTTTTTTCTCTTTGCCGGTTCTCAATAGAGCATTCAGTATAACAACACGCGCAATCATTCCCGTCTAATTCAGAAATGCACGTATTTAAATTAACAACAAACATACACACAGATTGTAACGTACACAAGCTTTACCTATTTTACCCTCGAATGTCACGTGACAGTAATTACCGGTGTATGATTATTTTTACTATTTGTCTACCGTCTTGTTGTTTTGCAGTTTATGTTCTAATGTAATAATATCGAGTGGAATCGTGGAATCGTCATCTAAAGCGAAAGGAATTTTTGATATCCTTAAATTTACTAAATAAGCAATGGTAAACAGAGAGCTAAAACGTAGCAACAGTACGTTCATATCGAAATAGATAAAGAAAAGTGGAGAAGAGATAGAGAAAGCAAAGGCAAGTAAAAATGAGCGAGAAAAATGTGCAATCGATGTGTGCGTTAGTTATGGCAATATTTTGCAGAGCATAAACATTTTGAATTGAAATGCTTACGTTCAGCACAATATATATATACAAGAGGGTGAAAATGTGAAAAGAGGTTATTATGGCAGTATTAGCTTTTAAATTCTACGTGTTTTTACTTTGGTCTCCAATGATTGTACTACAGTAGCTGAAATATTGTCACTAGTGTATTCCCTAGAAATTTGACGCGCTAAGTTCGTTCACAACGAACATTCGTTTTGATATATCAAGCTTACTCCAGGTTTTCAATAACATACACACACACACAATATTAAATCCAACGGCACACGGCACACAGCACCAATGAAACAATGGCGCAGCCAAAATGGCAGTGAATGACACAAAATCGAAAAATGTTCTTTTTTTTCTCTCAAGTAGCTCATCTGTATGGCTACATCGATAGTGCTAAATATTTTATTTTTCCATTTTGTAAAAAGCATTCCACCCGTTGTTTTTGACTCCTAAAAGTTTTACTTCTAAATTGTATGATTTCGGCGATTTTTAATGAAGTGACCAAAATATATGAAACATTTAAAAAGAATTTCTACGCTGTTTGCTTGACAAGAGAGAATTTTCATTGAATGTTGAAAAAATAATTTGAAGCGTTTGAATTTGTAGGATTGTGTCACATTTTGTACATGAAAAATGCATGATAAAATGTTGTTTGTTATAAAATGAACAAACGACCGAAGCAAACGTTGTTACATATAAAATGACAGTGGTGTATTCGACCATGGCTTTGAATAAGATAGGAAAATGGCAAAGTTGCAGAAAAGTCTAAACCAAAATCCCATACATTATTTACGATTGTGAGAGCAATGTAATATGGAACGGTTATATTACATTCTATATCTCATCTGGAATATTATTAAATCAAATTATCCCTAAGTTCAAAAAATCCAAGGGATGTGAATATACCATAAGCCATATATCCGGTTGATTTTGGATATAGAATTTTTGTCGAATTGGCACAGCAAGCGTCTGCCATGTCGTATTTCGATGTTTGTTCAATGCACAAATAGAAAACGAAAAAGAAAAAAAATAAAAGGAACCGAAGAAAATTCAAGCAGACCTATTTTCAGCTTACTTATCATCGCATTCATTGTATTGGCCTGCTCACACATTGACATTTCTCTCGAATTCTGTGGTGGCCATGTGCACATGACTTTGACGTACAATTATTACACCAGTATTCATATTTTAGCTGAGCAATCTAAAAAAAAAAAAAAGAAGCTACAAAATTCGGAACAATGATACAGGTTCTTTTTGTTGTTGCTATGAGCCTTCCGTCTTTTTTGTAATCCATACGCGAAACCATCGGGATAAAGTTTTTGAGCCAATTTTGGCTTTATATGTGCGAATACCGAACATGTTCTGCTTTTCCTATTCAAAAGCGGAAATAAATCCGAAATCGGAAATGGACTTGTGGCTAGCAAATTTACTTGGATTTGTAACTGAATGAGCATTTATATCTATCCGACTTACTACTTCTGAAACATACATTTGGATTTTCATCATAAAGTATTTCCGTTATCTCTGTTTACTCGTTTTTTTTCTCTTCGCTCCCTAAAATCACTTTCTTCTTATTTTTGTTTTTTTCTTTTTTTACTCGCTATTCATTGGATTGCGTTTATTATATTGAAAGCGTCACTTTCGAAACGCATTTGGTTAAACAATCAAACAAAACAGAAAAAAAACAACAAATAATAATACGATTTTCTTCTCAATTTAAAAAATTTCTTGCAAATAATTCCGTTTTGTTTAAAATGAACGATAAATGAGAATAAAATGAAGATAAAAAATAAAAGAATCTTGACAGAGTTATTGAGCTTGTAATTTTTTTAAATTGAAATAAAAATCCGCAAGGCATATACTGAAAACTCATTTCACGAATGGAATTCGATTTTGAATTTTAATTGGTTTCGAATTGAATTGTATCTTTTCGATCGGATGTTCTCTTTGATGGCAACGAATCACAAGTTAGCTACATGATTGTATTACCTATGTCTTGTAGTTTTTGTTGTTTTCTTCTTTATTTTTTTCTGTAAAATGTAGCATTACATAATGATCATCGTCTAGTGAGTATAGACAATTATAAGTCAAAACAATAAAAAAAAAAAAAAAAAAACATTGTTTGAAATACAAACCGAACTCAATTCTGATGTGAGTAGTTGATCCATTGCACATTATCCATTAAAAATTTTTACGCTTCGCAAATATGTTTGTACAATGTATACATTACATATTGCATAGGTATTCTCACCAAAGTGATTTACATTACAAAAAGAAAAGAAAAGAAAAGAAAAGAAAAGCAAAGAAACAAAATAAACGGATAGAAATAGCAATTGTAATCTTCGCATAAGTCATGTCGCTGTGTTTAAGGTATACGATAAATAAATTTGCAAAATTGTTTTCATTTCGGATAAATTCTTTGTTTGTGAATTTACACTTTCAATAAAACCATTAACGATTTTGATTTTAAACAAACTGCATTTCATCGAATACAACCAAAATCATACTGAAATAGAAACAGCATAAAAAGTATAAGAAAAATAACTGCAGAACAAAAAAAAAAGAAAAAAAAATGTGTGCAGCAATGAAAACCACGGCTCGTGATTTATTTTCTATTCGAGTTTCCAACATTTTCCTTCTAAATTCAATCATCAACTATACATGGCCGAGGCACTTTGTACGCAGTACAAACCGAAAGAAATATATTTAAATCAAAGCAAAGCAAACATTGACCTGTGTAATGAATGTGGGTGCCATTTTTATAAAAATGCATAGCTAACATTTGTTTATAACTTTTCACCCCGTATTCTCAACATTATTTCAATCGATTTACTTGTGTTTGTTTTTTTTTTTTTTTTATTTATTTATTTCAATAACTGAAAAACTTGAATGTCTTGAGTAAGAAGGTTATCGATATATGAATTGCTCATTTCAACCAAATAAGGAATAACAAGAAAGAAGGTAAACAAAATGGATCGTATTGGAATTTTGTGCTCAATTCAAAACAATTTTATGAGCCAACAGTAGCAGCAAAATGTTCAAACGTATATTTCCATTGAAGAAAATTCGAATAAAAGTAAAAAAAAAAAAATTAAATTAAATTAAAAACAAAACAATCATTTTTACGTACAAATGTGTACAAAGTTATAAAAGGCGCCAAAATTCATTGAGACGAACAATTTGATGCGCAGTGGAAAAATTCTTGTATTTGGTTCGCAGGTGCAATGTCGGCTTAAGAATGAGATGTTTAGCGGTATGAAAAAACATCGGCATTGGCTTTTTAGTTTGAACATCAACGGAAATATGGCAAAATATAGGAACGAACAAAAAATCAAATTGAAATGATAATACTTGAAAAATAGATCGTACAATGTTCAGTGAACAGAACAGTCAACGAAAACTGAATAACTCTGTTGAAAAACAGCAAACAACAATTTGCAAACTTTGCCTGTCCCCATGCTGCGACTTTATTTTTTTAGCATAGGTATTTTGTTATGGTGCATTTTGTAACAGCTCGTTTTGTCCCTCTGATGTTGCTGCTGTTATTTTTGATTACTATTTTTTGTCCGAAAAGAAGTGTGTTCTTTTTTGTTTCGATTTTTTGTTTTTTTTTTTCAAAAATCAGATGCTATTGTCTCGATAACAATAACAGTACACTGAGAACATCAACATCAATTGTTACACCAAGGATGCTTTACAAAAAAAAAAAAAAAATATAATAATTTCGATTTATTGTTAAAACACATTTTCCGTATAGTTTGTGCTGTTTTCCTCGATCCAATGTGACGGTTTTTTTTTTTTTTTTTTTTGCAAAATAGTTGTCATGAAATTTTGAAATTCTATTCAATCTGTTGTTTTGCAATACAAAGTTCGATTCACTGTAATAAATTCATAGCATTCGACCTTTTGTTGACCAATTCCTGTGCATTTCTACAAAAAAAAAAAAAATAAAACATCAAATGTGAACATTTCATAACATTGAATGTGTCTTTGTTTTCTGCAGCTGTGCAAAAGTTTCATAAAATTGCAATAGCACAGAATCCAAGGTTCTGCTTCAATTATACCGACACAACAATATGGAACAACATAAATGATTACATATTGAATGTCTTCGCATTCAATTACATATAAAATTGGTTGATCATTTTTATTGAATATAGTTATTCATATACAAACTTACATACATAAAATATATAAATGAAAAAAATAAAATTAACTAAAATCCCTTCTATAATTTAAATTATTTGGTTGAAGTTAAAGCAAATGACAAGACAATTTTTGTACATTTGTATCAAATGAAAGTTTTCAACAATGAAATAAAGAAAAACCGAAGAGACGAGAAGAGAACAGATACACAATTTATGTAACGCAAAGTTTGTATTGAATAGATCGGCAAGTTGAAAAATTTTCTTGCAAATAGGCAATTTTGATTATGGAAAATGTCATGTTTCATTGATCATTTGCATTTATTTGCGCTTGTCATTTTTATCTATTGAGCATAGTATTATATGCGTATGAAATACATGTATCAGTGTGCACAGTGCACCCATCAGTGCCTGTGCGTCTACACTTTGTCCATTGAAATTCACTTTAAAAATCCAAAGCTGAAAATAGATGAAGAGAAACGATAACGAGATATATACAGAAATGAGATGGGATAAAAAAAAAAATAATGTAAATATTGAGGCATCGTAATACGGTATATTTGAAAGCCATTTAGGGACGTCCCATGTGCAACTTATACTTTCAAATTAAATTGGATAAGCTTTAAATGGTTGTAATTAGACGAGATATTTGTCTACAATTGATCAAACTATATATTTCAAAGCGGTATTTCTGGTTATTCTTTGGCGTTTAGTAGCTACCATTCATTTTTTTCCCATCGAATAAAACTACAAAAAAAAAAAAAAAAAAACAAAAAAAATGTGCTGCTTATATTTGAAATGTTGATTCATTCAGAATCTAAATTTTTGGTTGAATTTATTTGATTTGATTTGAATCAATTAAAATATAAATGTGCTACAAATGTATTTGCTTTTCATATTCGACTGTTGCTCACTCATAATTGGTCTACTGCGCTTCCGAATCGTTGCCATTTTTTGTTTGCTCATGTTCTGCTTCGTTCGACTCTCATTTTTTTTTTTCTTCTTTGTATTTATATTGGTGTATGTGATGGGTTTTCTCGCGTCGACACTGAATTGGATGAAACAAATTTTTCCGCCAATCCAAAGTGTTGCACCTGCCACCCTTTATAATTTCATGTATACGCGCACATATACAATCCATCTACATTGAAAATCAGCATACAATCGAACAGTTTGCAAGCAAATACATACAATTGTTGTTAGTTATGTTGGTGATGTGTCAGTAAAGCTGACGCTATTTTGCTGTTTTATTTTGTTCACCGCTTTAATGGGTGGTCGATGATGTTTCCACCTACTTCATTTTGAACATCAACGCCGCACAAATGCAAAAAAAAAAAGGATAACAAACAGCTTGCACAATTGCTTTGAAAGTGTTGCTTGAACAAAAAAAAAAAAAAAAAAAAAAAAAAAATGCCAGACTGATTGAAAGAACTAACTGCAGATAAAATAGAACCAATACGAATGAATAAACAATTTTCTATATAAAACATTTCAAGTGAAATGCTAACCAAATTCATAGTATATATGCAATGCAATATTATGCGCTATGACGATTGTTCAACAATCTCTTTTCTTCTCCTAATAAATATTCTTTTAAATGCATTTTAGCATTTTGATGAAAATTAAGTTGAAAAATATTCAATTTTGATTGTTCGCCTAATCATATTTCATATGAATATGAATCCATTGAAGACTTTCATTATAAACAAATATTTTCAAATTGTTTCACACATAAAACAGTCGTGAATAATTCACCAATGATTTTTAAGTTTGATTTTCCCGTGAAAGTGAAATGGAAGAGAAGAAAAGACATATTTAAGCATAAAAATAAACAATAAAACATGGACGCGCAAAGTGCATACATAAAATATACTTTGTATGAAGTCCGATAATAAATATTTTAAAATAAAAATTGCATAAGCATTGTTAATTTCCTATTGATTTCGAGATTTGGATGATTTTTATTTAAATTGTTTTTTTTCTCGTGTATATGCCGCAATTATTCACTTTTACAATGTCGTAGTTGGTAAATTTTATTTAATTTTCTTGATAAAAAAAAATGCCATTTCCTTGCTGCCAAAAGTGTGCGAAAATGAAAATAAAGTTTCATTTGCAAGATGCGACTGTTAGAAAAAAAAATCCTTATAATCCTAAGTTAGCAGTAAAATTGCAATAAAGACATTTTCAGCAGACGTAATATTACAAACGACAAAACCTATTTTCTTTAAATAGTTTTTCGTCTCTTGATGGCATTATATTTTCAGTGCGCTGTTTTAGTTACACCTGTGAGGTTTTCATGTTAAGCTGCAAGTCTGCTTGTGTTGCTCTTAGTGCTTTTGCAATGATTATAATCAAAGTATTTTTTTACCATCGTTCACGTTCTGTCTACATCCAGTAGTTGATGCAATATAATCTACATTTGTTCGTTCGTTCATTCGTTCGCTCATTCGCTTGTTCCTTCAGTACAATTACATGCATCCGTATTCAGTGGAAATTAAACCTTCTTCCTCGCTCTTGGTGTCACAGCAGATTGTACAAAAAACGAAAGAAGTATATGGGAGAAAAATGAAAATTGCTCAGGAAATTAGATTGTCTGCAGAAGTGCAAAGGCTCTATTCCGTGCATTCCGGCATTATATTGTGTTCAAACGTTGCAAGATATGCAGAAAAATGACAGCAGAAAGCAAGATGTGTAAATGTGATTGCACGAGATATGTGGTATTGCTGGAGATGTATCGCAATCACAATCCAAATCAAATCGAATACTCAACGAAGATGCTTTGTGGTGGCAATGCCATTGGTTTCTCACTCATTTTTCTCATTTTCACGCAGCTTTCGCTCTTCGAACTGTGCAAAGAAAAGGCTACAAAGGTTCGACCACATTTTCTCCCTTTCTCTCTCTCTCTCTCTCTCTCTCTCTCTCTGTCTGTCTCTCTCTCTCTCTCTCTCTCTCTCTCTCTCTCTCTCTTTCTCTCTTTCTCATTTACTAACTTCTGCCGTTCAGAATAAATATAAAAAATTCTACCCCAAGCTGTGAGATAACGTCAACCGTGACTGAATACGTTCCATTTCTTATCAGAAGTTGCATACGACCACCCGTTGGTTAGTCGCTTGTATGACTGGTATGAAATGCGTAGCCGTATCTATGTGCACATAAATGTAAGTGAATGTGGAATGGATGCATGCGGCTAGGAACTTGCTCGTTTTCAAGATTATAAATCCATTTCAAGCTCCGTAAATGCGTATAACATGAACTCTCGGCATTATTGTTATTATCGCTTCCATTGTATTGATATTATTATATCTTATGATTTCTAAGTCCTTGTCTTCCATCATTGAATAACATGCTAAAGTATGATGGCACGTCATGAGAACTGCGAACAGTTACACTTATACTCTTGCATCTAAGTGAAAATTATGAAATGAAAAAAAAAAAAAAAAAAGAAAAGAAATCCGGAAATTTCTCTTGAAGAAATAGTCATTTTGTTATTTTAAATAAGAGTGCCTACATTCAAACATTTGTTATGGTATTGAATGTTTCAATTAAAGATGTACAAAATAATCGAAAAAGCATTTCAATTCTCTGTTCATTCACGTATGCCTTGCGCGGCAACAGTAATAACAATTACAACCACGCCGAATGGCTTGCCTCTACTATCATATCAAACAAATTTTGTGTATTATTTTCCATATGTGGCATTGTCTGTAAGCCATAAATTTTCGTTCAGGGTTGAAAGGTCTTCTCATCCAGTGCGATAAATATATCTTTCCTTTGCATTTATGCTGAGTGGAGCACACACGCGCACCTCCCTCTCTCTCTCTCTCACATACACACTTTCTGTGTTTGCATCCGTCTATCTATCTATCCACACACAATTTATATAAAATATAAATTCAGTAGTCAAATGTGGAATTTGTCGAATTGCTCCACAGAAAAAAAAAAAAAAAAAAAACATCACTGAACCTCAACCAAAAAAGGGGTGAAATGATAACAATAATAAAACAGACATTCATTCATTTTCGATGTCGTTGTTGTTTTTGGTTTTAATGCGTTTCACCATATAAATATTCCAATTCGAATTCATCTTCATGGTTCGAATACCACAGATGAGATGCACAACATTTACACAGCTCAGTGAACGCATTTCTATTCGATTGTTTGCTTGAAGCCACTACTATTGCAACTCCTTTATGATATTTCTCTAAGCCATGTGGTTATAATTTATAACATCAAAATGGAAACGTCTTCAAAACGCTTGCCGAAAAAGGTACACACATCTACAACTATATTCGAATGAAGTGAAATGTGGAAAAGAATCGTTATATCTGGACTTTCACACTCTATCTCTCTTCCGCTCTCTTTCTCTCTCTCGCTCTCTCTCTCTCTCTCGCTCTCTCTCTCTCTCTGTCGCTCTCTCTCTCTCTCACACACACACTTTTTCTTTCTCCCCCTCCATTTCTTGAACACATAAAAAAACTAGAACAAGCTTAAATGAGGTGAACACATTCAAGTCCATTAAACGCCAAGTGTTGAGTTCCCATTCGATGAGCATCCATTTGCTCAATGTTGAGATTTGTTTTTGAAAGATGGAAATTTGCTCATTATAATCTGGTAAACTGCAAAACTGAGAAGATCTGCACAAAATTAAAGTAAATTATTGGAAAAACAAAAATGTTTACATTCCAATACCATATCAAATTGTTTTATTTTTTTATTTTCATCCGAAATCCTAATAAATTCTGCCATTATTATATTCCAAATTCTGATTATAGTTTCAGATAGAGGCAGAAACTAAAGAAAAAATTGCTTTTTAATTCAAACCAAAAATAAATTCATACATTCCCACGAAATGTATTTCACATTGAGAATGAGAAGGATAGCAGTTCTTTCAATTGTGACAGAATATCAAAAAAAAAAATAAAGCAGTAAATTCAAAAATCGATTGAAAATAATATTGATTCGTAAAATTGTGATTGAATCTCAACGAAAATAAAACAAATATATTCTGTAAAAATTGTATCAAATCAATCTAAAGGTGCTCAAGAGTGTGCAAAACAACAGCAATAACATGAGTGAAAAATGTCAAAATAAACCATACAAATATGTAATGATATCGTTTAATATAAAATGTTTGCTCATTCAGCTGATGATTGTTGAACAATGGAAAGATTGTTGTTATTCAAATAAACCAATTCCTTATGTTATTTATGTATTTACTCCTTCAGCTAAATTTATTGCTTTCTTTCTCATCGAACGCTGAAACAGTTTACAAAATAAGCAAAAGCATATGAGCATGCGATTCGAACGTCTCAATTCGAATCCAAGCCGCGATATAAATTCTTTTTTTTTTTTTTTTTTTTTCGCATCAAATTGAAAACTGAGTATTTTGATCTCGCATTCATATCAATGTTACTTGAAATAAAAGTCGAATTTCATATTCTATTTTACGTTCATGTATCAAAATATGTGTAAGAGTTGCTTTTGTATATATTTATTTAAAAAACGCCCACTCACAAAGCATCATACACTGATTGATTTTTACATGTAGGAAATCATCAATGAACCGACGACAAAAAAAAAAAAATAAATTGTAATCGAAACAACAAATCTCATCGGCCTCACAAAGATGCAGCAATGAAAATGTCATTTTTATTGTTATGTTTCTATTTTTTTTTCCACTATTCCACGCGTTAATGCAATGAAAAAGTGAAACATTGAAGACGATGGCCGATCTCCATTATTTCTTCGATTCGCATTATTTACATTTCAATTTGATTTTCAAATCGATTTCCTTTTGTATTTTGCAAATGCAACGACTTAAGTGTGACTCAATGGATAGAGTTGAATAACCATTGAATCATTGAATTCAGATTATAACGACCTTTTCTTGGTTGTAAAATGAAGAGAATGCTCATAACGATGCCACAATAGTGCGTTTCAGAGACCATGTAAATGCGAATTGAATATCACCTTTGGGACCCATAATCTCTTTCATGGAGACACACTTTTCCCCGATTTCTAACTTTTCCTTTCTTCGCCATCCTTGGTTTGGTTGGAAAATAAGCGATTCTCAAGCAACAAAAAAAAAAAAAAAAAGAATAACCAACATGAATACGAGAAAATTCACATTCACAGTAAAAAAAAAATTAAGACTGTGATTTTTCCATTGGCATTTCTCCCAGTCTTTTTTGTTATCGCTTTTATGGTTTGAATAGGACAATAACAATATGTACTATGTGCAAATCGTAACCTGAAGTTGAAATTGTGTGGCGAGGTGATTTATATGACACGGTTGGGATTTTTTAAATTTAAATAAACGTCACTTCGTTTCCATAAGAATTAAATATAGAAATTGGAACGAATTTCACCATTTCTTTATTGCTTGTTTCAAATTTTCTGTAAGTACAGCTTACACACGCACACGCACACACACACACACACACAATACTGTTTCCCACTCCCTTTCTCGTTAAATTTCTTTTTAGAATGCGTTTTATGCTCTTTTTCTTCCTCATAAATTTCGCCGACAAATAAAGTGCGATCCAATTGTGAAAAAGTGTGAAGAATTCACAAAATGCAATGCGATAACACGTAACTATGCTAATGAAATTCACGTACCGAAAGTCGATAATTTATTTAAATTTGATATTGATTAAAATTAGACTCAACGGATATATAAGTGAGTTGCCGTTACTTGTATTGTTAGTATTTTGTATCAGAGTTAATGACAATTATGGCCATATTCAATGAGATTGATATAATCAGTGAAAAACCTAATGTTTGAAATTGTTTGTGCGTGCAGAAAGGTCACATTTTGTATTGCATTTCATCTCGTCTCATCCTCAACTCATTCCAATTAAATACAAACTGCTTAATTGACATTTTTCTGACTAAATAATTACTACTTTAGATTTATGCAGTCGATTATTTGTTTGCAATATGTGTGGATGCGTATTCGTATGCGTATGCGTATGCATTTAACATCAAATTGACTGTGCTGTTTTCATTTTGAATCATTTTTTTTTTCACGTAATTTCACGTTAACAATTGAACTGAATGGTAGGTTTAGGCGTCGATGATGAGTACAAACTATATAGTCGAGATGGTAATTTTCTAATATGCTTTTGCAAAACGATTGTCACGTGAGTCACACGTTAAATGCTTGCACTAGTAAAATTGGTACGTTTATTATGGGTTTTCCACGTTGACAATAGCTCTATAATAATGATGACGATGACTATTTGAGTTTCGAGTCTGGGCGTTCCTGAAAAACACGCGTATACTCTCAGTTCAATATTATATGTGTATTCTGATCGTCAGTGAAATGCACTTTCGTAAATAGATAAATGTCAAAAATGTAACAAACACGCTGTGACATGTTGTTTGGCAATTGTTTTACTCTCTGAACCGTGTACTCACATATTTTATGTTCGCATGACATTCGATCCCTATTATTGCTGAACATGATTCAGGTAATTGAGTCAATTGCCAGTATTCATTTCGATTTTCTTTTGACAACAACATTCGAATAAAAAAAAAAAAAAAAAAAAAAAAAAAACACGACTATGTGTGTATTTCTTAAACACGAGGATTTTGATTCATCCGCCTCCTTCACAATTAAAGGTTACATTTACCAAGTGAAATCGTTTATTTCCGTTCATCCTCCATTCGTGACAATACGCTCATTTTGTTGAAAATGACCGTTTGAATATCGAAAAGCAATAGATTAACAACACATTCGAAATGACATAAAAAAATAAAATATTTAGATTTTTTTATTAATTTTGGATTTTGAGTTGAAATATAATCAAACGAGGAATTAATGCAAAATGTACTAGTATATATATCATGGTATCATAGCAACATGGTTACGTTACCAATGAAAATGTATTGATATTTACAATTGCAACATTTCAACAAGCAAATTATCGGCCAGTGTTTGTGTTTGTGTTTGTGTTTGTGTTTGCGTCTTTGGCTCAGTTAGTATCTTACATTTACTTCTGTAATGAATTTTTGTGACGTTATATTGCTCGCCAAGTAATACACTTCGAAATGTACCCAGTTAGACACATAGTTTGTGATTTCAGCAATTTTGTTTCAAGATGTAGTTGTGGTTTTGTGCATAGTTTATGTTGTTGCAATGCTGCAATATAATACATCAGATTGTGAACATGGAGAGATGAATGTTTTTCTTTCTATTGTCAATAATTTATGGTCTAGTTGAGTTGTGCTATTTGAATAGTGCCAGTGGGCTAACCTTTACTTCTCGAAACATAAATATAATATAATTGCTTTTATATTGATTGTAGAGAAATACCCAATGTCCACTGTCTGTTCATGGGTTTTGATATTTGTTCTATGTAAATTAGTGGTCGGGGGCCACAAAGCAATGAAGCCAGAGTTTGAAATGAAATACATAATTGCAAATGGATCGCATGGTTATGATAGAAATTGCTTGCAAGAATTTTCTATCAATTTCATTGGCCTTATTGAATAAATTTTTATCCTCCTTCAGTCAAACTAAAATGGAAACTCAGCCAAATGTTTGACTGATCATTGTGTTGTACGATATCACTTATGACTACGAATCATTGCAATTTTACATTGAAAGTGACAATTTTGAAAATGGATTTTCATTTGAGTAGGAAATAGTGAATCTATTGCTGTCACTTTTAAAACTGACATAAAATAAACAGTTATTTACTCTATGGAGACTAGACGAATATATACTGTTGTCATAAAAGCGCTAACATATTTGCTTAAATGTGAAAATTTATGATGATCGTGCATAAAATTTTCGGGTGAAATGGCTTGATGATGTTGCAAATGAATCACAAAACTCAATCCATTTGCAAAAATTGCAGCTATAGAATTGGAATACTATTTAAAATCAACAAGATAATCAAATGTTTAAAAATGCAAAAAGCGCCGCAAAAAAAAAAAGAACATAAAATGCGATATTTTTTTTTTTTTTATTGCGAATTGCATTAATGGTGAATATCATTGATAATTTACACACAACTCTATTATCCATTCGATTGGCGACGCTAAACTAGTTAATAATGCTAATAATATCTTTTTTGCCTGGGAAACCCATAGATAAATTTCAACCAAATACAGATAAATTTCATTTCAATAAATAAATATTATGGAATTTTGTGATGAATTTTGTACGCACAATATCGCCAAAAGAAGCGGAACTAACCAATCGTAGGGCAGAGATTCGAAATGAAAAAAAAAAAAAAAAAAAAAAAAAACTAAATTAAACACAAATGCCTGAAATGCGGCGATATAACGAAACGAACCAATTTCGTGATAGTAAATCGCGCCTTCATTCCGCACTTGACGCAAATTTAATAATCTGATATAAAAATAACACATCATTTGGATTCATTTCTTTTTTTTTAATCGCGAATTTTTTTTTTTTCTTTTTTTTTTTTTTGGTTGTGTCAGCGTTTAATGCATTCCATCGCTGGCAGCAGAAAGTACTGAATCGAAAATCCGTTTGTCAAGTAACATATAAAATTGTCAAATTTATCACGATACATGATAAATGTAATAAAATATGAATGAAAAAAAAAAAAAAAAAAAAAAAACATTCGCGGAAAATAACAATTCGTTTTTTTTAATTTTCATTTATTGTATCATACGTATGCAATGTGTTCTTTGCAAATGGAACTGAATCATTTTCATGAGATGATAGGAAAAATAAAGACTTGACGTTGATGACATTTATGACAATACGACTGATATTCACACAATATTCTGATCTGGAATCTGAACCGAATTAAAAAAAAAAAAAAAAAGCACGGGGTACTGTTTTTTTTTTTGTGCAAGATAAGCATTTTGAATGCAGACATTGGTATCGGAGATATAAGCAGTAACAAAATGTCCAATTAAAAAAAAAGTCCATTAAATATTTGTCGCTAATGATGTAAACGTTTGCAAAGCCACTTCAATCATTCGATTGGAAAATGTGTATAATAACGGAGTGACAAATAGAGAGATTGCAGAGAAGTTCAATCTACCACCGAATTATTGTAATTTATCTCTCTCCCCTTCCCTTCTCTTCTCTCAATGAAAAATAATTGATAGCTTGCATTTGTTAAACTTATGAATAGTTTTCATATTCAATGCATACCATTTTATAAATATAAACATAAACAGCGATCAAAAGTTGCATATTGATAATTTTTATTAGTATTCATGGGCTTTTTGTCGATTTTTCTTTAGCCAAATCAGTTTGAGCTTTGTCGCGACATAAATACATTACTGGTTGTGTACTTCTTGAAAAGCAAGCAATTTTGCTATTTTGCAAGTGTTTCAATATTCGAGCATTCGAGTATGCGTATTTATGTTTGTGTCCTGTGCAAATGTACAAATTTATACGTATTACTACTATATAGAAATATGGTAAAACATTAATCGTTATCGCCTAATATCTATGCGTTCACACGATTCAATGGTTTGCAATCCGTCTGTTTTACAGCTGATAACAACTTGAATTATTATGAGGAATAAACGCTCACTACATGAGAACGGAACAAGCAAAAGCGAACTTGTTTGACTGTTCACTCTCTCACTAACAAATCGCTATATTGTTATCGAATATTTTCAACTTGGCTCAATGATTGTGTACATATTGTGTGTGTGTGTATACACAATATAGAATGTTGAGCATTCAGTGTAAAATGTTCAAATGCCTATGTATATCGATGTCCATGCCTTTGTCCATACACGCACCACTACCGCATAGTTACAGTTAAGTAAATTTCATTCACCACCATGATGTATTACTTTGTTTGGTTGTACACAAAATTTAAAGTTTATTTTGTTGATTAAATTCGGTATTTTGTGTTTGTGCACTTTCGATTATGTGCACGCATGTATGGCCAAAATGGCAATCACAAACACGCTTGTCTATTCTGATGCTCTATGGTCTTGCGCGATCTAATTCCAATCAACATATTTTCCATCACTTTGTTCAAGTTTCAACTATTTGTATGTGAATCAATGTGTGCGTATGTGTATGTGTAATGTGTTTTTTTTTTTTTTTTTTGCCCCTAAATTGGAATTGTAAAGCTCATTGCATGAATTGAAAGTTCATGATAATATATCTTCAATTTTAATTCTCACATGAATATACAAATTCAAAATGTCCTGATGCAGCACATCAGTTGAATTTATCCAAAGCAACTCAACGTCAAATCGATTAATTATAGTACAGAATATGATTCCGTATGTTTATTATACCGCATTTTGCTTGTGTCAAAACTGAAATTGCTACAAATATAAATGTTTAATTACTAATTACTAATTATCGACAAGCATTCACAGTGCACACTCTTTTATTTCAAACACAACCTTATTTTTTTATCAAGCACAAATGGAAAATTCAAATGTATCGAAAATCCAAAAATATATCCTTTGAAATTCAATCATTTGAATACAATTCATAGAATCACCATCATAAAGATTATTCATGAATATATTTAATTTACTACGTATAAAGTCATTGCTGATTTGCGATTTTTGAATTTAATTTCAATATGAGAATCGTTAGAATTTGCGATTAGACACATTGTTCTCTTAACCCTCTAGTGCTTGAATTTTTTGCAGTTTTGCTAATAAAGCGAATTTACTTAAAAAAAAAAAAACTGCTGAAATTACAATTGTCAAATGAAATAACCTTCTACTGAATATACTTCAAGTCATAAATAAAAATGATTTTTTGATTAGTTTTCATTTTCGACACGATTATATGCACTAGGGGGTTAAATTCATGATTTTTGAATTTCATTTCAAAATTCCAATTTAATTTTGAAGCAAAAATTTCATTAGACATATGATTATGTGAATGAGAATTGAATGAAAAACCTCGAATCAATGCAAACATAATGCACGTGCGAATAAGCGACTTTAATATATGCATGCACGTATAATTTATTATTCCAATTAGTTATGCAATTTATTGATAAATTTTTCGTATTTTTCGCATTTGAATGATATTACATTCGGTGATCGGAACAAAATATTTACCATAAATTGCATGCGTATAAAAATTTGAATTACAAATTGTAATAATTCGCTGTATGTTTAACGGTAGCTGTTTGAAAATGGCATTGTTTGGAAATTTATCGTGTTGGCATCATTGGCAAACCGCTAAATCAATATACATAAAATGTTTGACCGCATTTTTTCCAGCATTTGGTTGTGATTTTGAGTTTTCCATACACGAAATGGCCATATCATGTATAGCGATTTTTTTCTTTTTTTTTTTTTTTTTTTTTCTTTGTGAGCTTTAGTCTCTGTAGTAATAGTCCGTATTCCGTGACTTTAGCAAATGTATCTAATAAAATCTGAAGAGTGTCATCACTAAAGACAGTTCACTGGGTATGAAGTGTAAGTGCGAGACAATAACATAAAAGTTTATTTGGTGACATAATCGTTAGCAGCCATCGCACCATGGGTCGTTCACAAACAATTGTTACTATGGACTTGTTCATCACTGTGGATTTTCTCTAGATTTTTTCCCATTTTACGATTGAAAATTTCAATCGTGGTCGAAATATTATGAGCTTAGTATCGCACAGCTCATACTCAACATTTAGCATGATTGTGCGTGAGACGACCCACTTCCATATAACATGTGACTTTATAATCTCCAGGAGAGTTATCAATGGTTTTTTGCACCAACAAATACTGTTGTTTTTTGCAACTTGTTTTTGCATAAATATCTAAATAATAAAGTCCAACAGGAGATTTTAATGTATTGCTCGGAGCGATTATTGTGATACAATCACATACAATGTGAGAAATCTGCCATATAACTATTTTATAGCAATGCATAATGACCGATTAAGAAAATGGAATTCATGGAATATGATGAAAATGGAATGGTCTTTTTGGTAGCTGCCAAAATCAAAGTCAAAGTTAAAAACGTTTGCAAAAGCAAATACAAACCTAACAATTGTTTTTGTTTTTTACTATTCATTTATGCATCCCTTGATTTCAATCAAGTACATGAACATTATTTGAAATGCGATTCAAGCGGATTTAATGATGATAAAAATTCAGTGAGCCGCAAACAATTTGTTAGATCATTAAAGACGAGAAACAAAAAAAAAAAAAAAAAAAACGATCACTATCAGTTTGCTGGTTTGACATTATGTGTTGTAGATGGTTTTATCAAAGCACACATGCTCTTTTTCTTCTGTATATTCAATAGATTAAACTACAACTTTTCGATTTTTAATTATTTGAAATGTGACATTTTATTGAGAGAAAAAAATCTTCTTTTCATTTCTTTTTATAGCATCCGTATCCATCCGAGGATCAGAAAAAGCAATTAGCCCAAGATACAGGATTAACAATACTACAAGTAAATAACTGGTAAGTGATTGATATCTTATTTATATTTATATTTTATTTGCTTCATATTTGAATAAGCGATAGCTCAGGTAATATCAGTTAAATCCATTGGTTTTTGGGTGAGCAAACTATTGTAAGTGCAATAAATATGTTCACTTGTAGGCGTTGGCAGGTGTCCAAAGTTGCGACAAACTTTTAGATTTATCTCCTTTGCATAAACGATTGTATGTAATATATTACATGAAACAGTGTAGATGCGATTCAATTTTGGTATTTTGATATGCAAACAAAATTGGGCTGGTTTTCATTTTCATAACAAATGTTACAACAATATTATAGCTATGGACGACTTGATTTTACCGCAAATTATCATGTTACAGCACTATGAATTCAAGACTTCAAGTATGTGTGGCTTATGATTGTTTCTGTCATTAAATACTGTTCAATAAGCATGGAGTGCATACAAGAAATGCCTGTAATGGTGCGATCGAGGTCGAGAAATGTGTTTTATTACCGTGAATGTAGCATCTTATAAGAGGAAAACTTATGACACTTCTTTTCATTTTGAATGTTTTATATTGCGCATCGAGGCATAGAGCATGCAACCAACTGAAGAGGCCGACAAATACTCAACGGCAATGTCGCCATCAAACAACACATCAAATATATTCAATAAACGCATACAGACATATTTATGTTAAAGATAATATCTGCTTGCACTAGAAGACATGTGGTCTATGTAAATAATGATGCTCTCCACATTCTGTATTATTTTCTTTTTTTTTTTTCTCTTTTTCTCTTTTTCTCTTTATTTACATCAACCATACACATGTGCTTGCGATATTTCTTGTCAAATGGGAGTAGAAATGCATAAAGAGTCTTGCGAAATATTTCATTTCAATATAAGTAGGAAAAATAAAGTTTTTGGAAACAACATTGATCATTCAACTGTTTTTTTTTTCTTCTTTGATTTCAATTAGTTATCATATGACCAATAGAAATGCGTTTTTTTTAACACATCGAAATATTATTGATTTTGTGCACTTTCATTTCAATAAGCTACAGTTGTATATTCCATTTAAGACATTTTTAACATGAATCAGATCTCAAATGCTAAATTATGCAAAACGCTAGGGGTTTGGATGTCATTCAAATAGATGCGAATATGTAAATAATCTGCGAATTTTTTTGCAAATATATTCGCATATGGCGGAGAAAATTGCAAATGGCGGCCGAATATATTCGCAGAATATTCGCAAAAAATGAAGCTATTTGCAAAAATCATGAGTCATTTGCAAAACTTAATACTTCTGTATGAGAATATTAGGCTGCCATATTGAATCGAATTTTAACAATTTATGCGAATATTTTGCGAATGATTCATATAAATAAAATTTTGAATCCATTAATAAGCGAATGAGGTTATTTGCGAATAGATAAATTCCCCTAGGCAAAACGCTATTCATTCGCCATATTCATCACGTGATATTTGAATTCATTTTGCCCGCCCAGAATATTACACGCATGGCGACATTTTTAATGTTTCATACATTTTATTGTTTTGTG
Organism: Resseliella maxima; assembly: GCA_029041755.1. Classification (NCBI taxonomy): domain Eukaryota; kingdom Metazoa; phylum Arthropoda; class Insecta; order Diptera; family Cecidomyiidae; genus Resseliella; species Resseliella maxima. Next base: position 1,282,455 of record JAQOWM010000955.1, on the reverse strand, counting down.
TTTGTTAATATTCCATTTGTTTTTTTTTTTTTTTTTTTGCTTTGCATGGCTTCCTTATGCACAATTCATTTAGTATATAAGCATATTCCATGCAATAAAGTCACATATCAAGTAACAACTAACAAAACAAAGATCAAAACTAAAACAAACGAAACAAAGAAAAAAAAAAATACTAAATTATTACGATGCGACACGTCCGTCAAGTGTACACACTACAATCTCAGATATTCACATTCATACGATGCTCTTTAAAGTTTTTACACCATGCATTATGTCTATATACAACTGTAAAATTTATTCGCACTCGATCCGCCCGATGTTTGCCATAATATATAATTATCGAAAAATTATTATTCGACTGCAGAATATGGAAATGTTCAAGTGGATAACATGGCAGCCAATGTCGACAAAATGAACTATTTTTTTTTATTTATCATAATCAGATTATGTGAAATGATATTTGTTCAAGTCAATTTTTCTCTTTCTTATTGTATTTGTTTTTGACTTAATTTTATGTGTATAGGTGAAAAATGTGGAAAAAGGACATTTTGGCTAACGGTTTTTGAATGAAATATGATTTAAAAGCTGACTCACATCAAATTTATTTCATTTTATTTTTCATTTTACTTTCCAAAGGCATTGATCTGCTGCTTAATTAATTCAATTGTATTTGGTACGAGTTGATTGCTTGATTTTTGATTTCGGCCACGATTTTATTGGGCATGGGTTGTTAGTCATCGTTATGTGGATTACATTATTATTGTATGGCATACAATTTTTTTTTTTTAATAGGCACATCAATTTTGTGGCAAAATTAACCCTCAAAATTTATTTGATACGTTTGTTGAATGGATTTACACATAATTTTATTTGAATTGTGTGCAATTCCAAAAGGCAACAATATCGTTGTCACTCGTTCATTTTTATTCATTTTTTTTTTTTTTTTTTTTTTTTGTTTTGCCATTCCACACAGCAAACTTAACCGCACACGAACACAAACACTTACGGGGCCATTTTAATCTCTTACATATTTTACACGATGTCCATATTGCATGTAATTGCACTGCATGAGATTAAACTCTTAATAAATAAAACATTCTTCATAAGTTTATGAATATTTCCTATGACAATGCTCAAGTTGCGCACCAAAGGAGCAGAAACATCAAAAGTAGCCAGAGAATAAGCTATAAGCCCAATGAATTGGACAAAATACAGACACAACAAAAATCAACATTTTTAGCTCAACACAATTTCATTTCAATGCACATAGTTTTGGCTCATGCTGTCTTAATACATATGCTTTTTGTATTTTTATGTGTTGTCAATGAAAATGTTTCAAGTTGCTTCATGCACCTTTTTTTAAGTTGCTTCATGCACCATTTTATCCAATATTATATGTATATGAACGCCTGTGTAGTCCAATGCTTTTTTCATTTTAATTTGTTTTTTTTTTTTTTTTTTTTTTGCGCGCGCGACACATAATTTTACGCAAACGAACAATAGGATGAAATAAAATATGGCAAAAAATATATTGAGCAGCAAACGATATAAAAATGGTAAAAGTCAAGAATGAGTATGAGATGGCATGAAAGTGTGCTCGCGAGAAAGAGAAGTATAAGTGTGAGTAATTTCATCATTTTCATCTGCGAATATAAAATATACGCATAAATAATTGTAGAAAAAGTCGCATATCGCGCAATGAGCAAAAATGGCCTGGATTGGTATATGACAACGTCGTCTATATGCGTGGTGCGTTGATTTTTATTCATTGTCATCATTTTTTATTTTCTCGTTGAGCTCTTCTCTCCCCCTCACTTTCTCTCTCTCTCTTCTCTCTCTCACTTCCATCTCTTTCCCTTCTCTCTCTTTCTCTTCTCTCTCTTTCTTCTCTCTCTCTCTTCTCACTCTCTCTCTCTCTCTCTCTCTCTTTCTCTCCTTTTTTTTCTCCCACGATTTCTCTCTGTCTCTCTACATATCGCTACTCTTGTATACGACTGTACTTTGTTTTTTTACTAAAAAAAAAAAAAAAAAAAAAAAAAATCTGAAAACACTTATGAGGAATGCGAATTTTTATGGCACGCAAGTGTGAAATACGCGTCATATAACATGCGCACCGAATAACGAAATATTTTCATATAAAATAAATTGCACACGAAAAAACGGCAACAAAAATAATAATAATAACAACAACAACCACACATACTCACAGAATTAACGAACGGGTAAACGAATTGAACCATTTGAGCGTATACATTTATGTGCATGTGGTTAGATTATTCCAATATGCAATCAGTGTTAAAATAGCACAAGTTTGCCCATAAAAACCAAGCGGTTTTATTGGAATTTTATTAACTATCTGCAACCGGCAAACTTTTTGCTAGTATCTCATTTGTTTCAATCGAGCAATTCTTATGCATCTTATGTTTTTGTAATTCAGTGCCAAATTTTATTCACGACAATTTGAAATATTTTTGCGCTTTTGCTATTAATAGAATAATTGCTAACGATACGTGCTTCAGTTTATTTGGGCATTATTGGAATTTTCTTTACGATATGTGTGACATTTTTCCCGGTAAATTAAATTATTTTCAATGCCACCCACTTCTATTAGTTCATATGCCATAATAATTAAGCGAAAATTTATTGTTCTTATTGGAAAACATTCAAATACCATATTCATTTACCAATTAAAAAAGAAAAAAAAAGAAGAAAAAAACGTCATCTTGGCCATGTTGCTGTTTGGACTAATTTAAAGCGCAAAATACATTATTTTAGATTATTTTTATTGCTTTGAAATTGATAATACGTTGAAAATTTTCGTTATCGTTCGTTCTAACATGATGTATGTATTTCTCTATATATATATTTACTATACATATATATTGGAAAATGCCAAGTCTCTTGGTTAAATTGGGGGGATTTTTTTTTTTTTTTTTTTTTTTATATAAAAAAATGAACAAAAGCTACAATGAATGATGATGAAAAAAATGCATTGAGCACATAATTCGAAGTTTCCCCAGATGCGAGCAAAAGCGAAGAAGATTTTCGTTCATTGTTATAGTAAAGCACCCGTAATGGAAGCGCAAAATTGTTGTATTTGGACACAAAAAAAAGAAAAAAAAAAAATGAGTTAAACGCTGAGAAAGTACAAGATACGCAACAGCACAAAACGAAAAACCATCTCAACGAGGAGAAAAAAAAGTAGTCATCGTTTCAGGACATTTTTACCGTTTGTTTGATAAGAAAAGAACATGAACAGAAAGATGGAGAGAAACGAAACGTAATCAAATGATATGACGACCCAAAAAAAAAAAAAAAAAAGAAAAGAAAAACGATAGAAAATGTGGGACGGACGGCTGCCGAAAAATGCTCCGCAAATTTTTTCGTCTGTGTTTGAAATACTTCGTGTACTGATTCTTTACTGTACAAACGATATATACCGTTATTATGCATCGCCTTTTTTAATAGTATTTTCACGCGAAATTTTATTCTTCCTTTTTTTCCATTCGCACCCAGGCCCCAGTTCGTTTTAATTTTTTTTCTTCTTCTTCTTCTTCTTCTTCATGCTTATTCAATGTTGATCGTCTTTTCGAAATGTGCACTCATTTCCCTTGAGGCGACGTCATTTATCATTTTGTTCATACATATTCCAGCACATATATATATTTGCCTAGTTGCTACTAAATTTAAATGATCCGATTGTTCACCCTTACTCACAGTAAATAAATGAGAAAGAAAAACAATCTTTTTCATCATAGCAGTAAAAACGGAACTTCTTTTTTATGAATTTGAACGAAAAAGAAAAACAAGCAAAAAAAAAAGCAAATTGTACATTTTCTATGTAGAATATTTTACGTGACAGTTTTTTGTGATTCGAGTCTAGCATTCAAACATAGGTAAAAAATGAAAATTCTCTTTGGCTCTTAACGTTTAAGAAAAACCATCGCTCCCTTCTTGAATTTTTCGGCTACAACTGTACAACTGTGATCCATTGAACAACTCACCAAATTAAACGCAAATAAAACAAAACAAAAAATGAAAGACATCGTAATGAAAACGAAAAGAGTAATAAAAAAAGTATTTCATTGATATTTGTGTCAAAATGGAAATTTAAATGAAATGAAATGGAAATTTAAAGGTCAATTTCCAGCATTTGAAAATATATTCAATAAAATTTAATCAAAACAGAAAAACACAAGAGATGATTCAAATGAAATAAAGTTATCGGTTTATTTATCTAGAAAAATCTTCGTTGGTTTATATTTCAAAACCCTTTTCGTAATACCCATTTTAGCTCAAGTTGCATAATTCGTTGTGTTTTTTTATGTCAATTTTTACGTCATTCAATAATTGATGATGATTCACGGAAAATCATAGCCGATTGCCAAGAAAGAAAAAAAATTGTCTAAAGATCTTTTCAACTGATAGTTGAAACACAGAAAATGATCAATTCCCCTTTTGCATTGCGTATTTTTAAACAAATGTATACAATCTTCCGGTTTTCACATTTATCAGCTAACGACATTCAGGATCAATGGTTGGTACTGTATTGGTAGGAAAAAAGAAAAAAAAAAAAAGAAAACAAAGCGTATTTGGTATCACACGCGTGTGCTGCATTTGCCTTCTATTTCTTATCGCTTGCATATCATAATCGAATAGAGCACAAATTTATACCAAACATTCTTGATATTTTTAATGTGGTAAGCACCATCATTTTCCAGGCAAGTGTCAAATACACTGAAATTGCTTTGACTACTTCAATTTCAGTAATTTAAGTAAACTGTTAGCGAATACGAAAGGTAAATGGCATTGCTGAAAAAAGATTGAAATGTGTATACACTATCAATGGAAATAAAAGTATTTTAATGAAATTTTCCCCTAAGCATTTCAAAAGCCATCCATAATTGTCATAATGGTATTGATTGTTTCATTTGCATTGCTTTGCTTCATTCCATTTTTCATAATATTGCTTTGTTATATTGTGGCTAATTATTAAAACACAAAATTCACAATTGCTTATTGCTCAAAAAGCTTTCAAAATGCCTTGATTTCGGTTTTCATTCTTTTTTCAATATTCAATGTTTCTATTTGTATCAATCACTAAGTCACAATAAAATAAGTTAACAAACAATACATTTGAAATATTTACGACGTCGAGACGCCATTCATTGATTATTTGCTGTACGATTCAACATCAAAAGATAAGATTTCCCATTGACTATGGCTGTTTGACTTCCTCTGCTAACAGAAAACAGAACAATTTTGGTTCTTTGCTTGTATGTCATTCTGTTGGTTTTCAATGTAAATGATAGTTAAATTTCAAAAAAATACTATACAGTTTAGCATAGTTATAATATTTTGCAAAGGAAACTGTGTCTAGCTCTTATATGTTAATTTAATAATGTAATATAACAATGTAAATAGCAAGTGTGCTCAAAAGCGAAATGACTATCATCAGCAACCATTAGGTTTACGACCAACTCACATTTTTGACAAAATCAACAAACAATTTTCGTAGTAAATACAAACAGATGAGAAATAAGGTGACAAAAAATCAATACAAAAAAAGAAAAAAAGAAAAAAAAAAAATAACTTTGGTCGAATAAAAATCGACTTTGGTTTTTGTTACATGGCTTGCAATTTACATGGCCAAAAACATATAGTACATAAAACTATATATAACAGGAAGTTTCTTTATAATATTATCATTACTTGTTTCAATAAAACTACATATTTTTGGTATCGTTTCATCAAAATGGGCAATTTTTATCAAGAGTAGTCAGCACATTCGGATGCGAACCACGCACACTCCGGTCAAAACGTAAACGTGCATCAGTAATAACAGTTCACATAAATGTAAATACGAAGCAAACAGAAATGAGAAATAAAGGCACAGAAGAACAGTGTGATAGAGATAGAAAAAAGAAAATTCAAGCGGAAATCAAATGGAAATGATAAACAGAGTGAGAGAACAATATAGAAAAGTGACCAGCAGATAACGTGAAGTGTGGTCGTATTTGCCAGTACATGCTCTTATGTTTATATATCCCATGTATCCAACACAGAAGCTAATTTGTTTCATCGCTAATATTGACTTTCATTACATTGGTTATTAGTCTCAACGGACCAATTTCACTGCCTCCTAATAGTCAACAAAATGACCGCCAAAACACCTTTTTAATGAAGTATCCTCAATCTTCTTTCGTCCCGGTTTTTCTTTTTTCGCTCTATTTGTTGCATTTGGTTGATAATTTTCGTTTTGGTTCACACCAGCCATTTCCAACCATCTTAATATGTTCGTATTTTCTTTTTTTTCTTTTTTTTCTTTTTTTTTCTTTTTATTTTCCCATTTTCGTTCACATTCACTCCTCAAACATCATCTTCAACAATTTCCAAATTCCATTGCCTTCAGTGCATTGAACATTTTCTTTTTCCCATTTGAGTCGATGTAAGCACTTTCCACTTCTCTGCAGTCTAAAAAAGGTGCCTCCGAAATGAAAGTCAATGAAAATTATATTTTATGTCTTAATTCCACAGAGACTATTTATCTTCGTTATTAATAATAGAGATTCTTTTATTCTCTTTCGTTGTGTTTTTTACTTGCCAATTTTCGCTCTACAATACAACTTTCGAAGGGTTTGTTTTTTGTTTTTTTTTTTTTTTTCGTCAACATTATGGTATATATAAAATTATAGATGGATGGATATATATATATATATATATATATATAGAGAATTTGATCAACCAGATACTAAAATGACCCTGTAAACATTTCATAGAGTATCAAGATGAAGCAAAAATGAAAACCACTAAACGAAATGAATTGAAACGATCAACGTTTAAAAATATGGTCACATTGGTTTGATGACAGTTTATTGCTTATTGCGTAGTTTGTATTTCCGGTAATTTAGTAACAAACAAATCAGCGAATGGTTTGAATTTCTATTGGCAACTAAATTACGAAAATGTCTATTAAAATGACAAAATAGTGTTGTGTTCTTGGAATTGGCGATTAAGTAATTAAGTAGTATAAGTCAAATTATATCCCAAAATGAAAGATAAAATATCAGCGATAAAAGGCACAGTCATGACTAACATAATGTCATGCATGTTGAAATGAATGAGCCTAAGGTTTTTACAATATTAGTTTGACGATTATCAAAAGTGTTTTATGTATGTCTTCAGGCATATTCAAACTTAACTATCTCTGAGTCTCTATTATAGTTTCATCGAAAGGAAGCAATTTTCTTATGTAATGACAAAATACGACGTTGACATTGGCGCACCATATTAGAAAATATCGTCTGTTACACGAATTACGAAAATTTACACCGAAACATAATCCGTCGGGGGTTATGTGATGTTGAATTTCATTAAATAATAGTTTCCAAAAAGAAAAAAAAAAAAAAAAAAAAAAAATTATGCAAATATTGGCGCTTCATTTTACTAAATTGTATATATAGTGCAACCAAAATGAATAATAGATCCGGCTTAACATGACATTGAAATTTATTCCTAGATGGAATTAAATGGAAATCACGCGATTTGAAATTATTATAAATTGTTTGAATTATTCGTCAATAATCCTTAATACATAAAGCCAATAAACAAATGCAAAAGATTCAAAATTATTTGTTATCTTTTTATTTTGAAATGTTGCAAATAGAAAGATTTGAGAATATCAAATATATGTGTTTATACCATCGAATATCAGAGATAGAATTGCAGACCATGAATTGTACAACACGATTAAGAAATGTGTAATTGTTTGTATGATCATAAAAATTTTGTCGCTTTATTGCCCACTTTATGTGCCATTCTTTTAACGCTGTCTGTGTAAACGCAATTCTCGCTGGCAGTGTCACAAGTCATAAAAAAGGATACTTGAAATTGAAATTTAATGGCAACAGTTATATGCGTACAAACATTAAATATTCATTCATTCAAAACTGTAAAACATTTTCCCTCAAATAGAAAATAATACTTTTGTGTATATGCTTATTATTTTCATAAATGCTATTCATTTTAAAGTAATAAAAGTCGTCCCAATTGATAACTGGTACATGCGCCAAGCACATTGCATTCAAAATAATTAACAAAATTTGCATCCTTTTTGGTTTAAAGATGTAAAAACTTATCGCTAATCATTCCTATCGGATTTGATGATTTTCATTTTACGTTGAGTTTTTATATTCAATTAATCCAATCGATTTTATCTCATTTATCGTTGCATTCGAAATAGCACAAAAACAAATACACTGTATTTAATACATTATTAATTGAGAGCTTCACAAAAAATGCTATTATTTAAACATGAGTGTAAGTTCTTGTTATATTTTTGCTTGTTTCGATTGAAAAATATATGTTTTCATTTGGTGGATATATTATTATTTTGCGTCTGCTCTGCTGCTGCTGCTGCTGCTGCTACTGCTGCTACAACTGCTTATGCAGAGTTGCACCATGCTGAATCTAATTAGGTTTTTTAAATGGATCTAATGCTTGATCGTAAATCAAGAATTTTGTCGGTAGGCAATAATTGTATTTTGTTATTCATAATATAATTGTCATGTCAGTATCTTTGCCATTCTTCTTTGTAAGCTCCGACAAGCGCAGAGAATAAAAACCGGCGTGCATACACATATCTATGAGCACAGGACATTCAAAAAGCATGATGAAATGATATACGCGTATTCCATATTCCGTTGTCCGTTGCATGGCTAATGTTTTTCGTACATCGTATTTGGATCTACACATCTTATTGCCATCATTATGCGAAACGATCCACTTAAAGCAGAAGAAAATGACAAAAAAAAAAACTGCAATAATATCATATTTGAATAGCTCGCAAAAGGAAAAATGATTTCTTGTTGACGTTTTTTTTTTTTTTTTTTTTTTTTGTATCGGTTGTTCACATACAAAATATATTTCTAAGCGAAGCGAGTTCGATTATTTATTACATGGTCGCATCAACAACTACCGAATCCATATTTCTTCTGCGTATTTATAAAGCTATAAATTTCCATTTAATCGTTTTATTCGCTTGATGTACAACGTTTTGTTTTCAATCTTCCTGTCCATATTTTCGATTCTGCAGGCAATCAACTGTTTTTTCGTTGCAATCGATTCCATTGATAATAATGCCATTAGACCTTTTTTTTTTTTTTTTTTTTTTTTTTTGATTTCCTTCATTAAAAATGGTAAAAGTTTAGGCAATATCTTATGAAATTCTGAATGCCATTTCAAAAATATAATTGAAATGGTATTTTACATTTGCTGTTCTTATTTATTTACATTTCTTTTCCGTGTTAGTAGGTAAATAGAATTTATTTAAATTTGAACTTACTGTGAAAATGCCGAAACGGCCTTTGACGATTTTCTCATGCATTTGGCTAATAAAATTCAATCTTATATTATTACATTTATCGCCGATGACATAAGAGTAAAAAAAAAAAAAAAAAATTTGCATTTTCAGAAAAAATGGTTAAGCGGTAAAATGAAAAGGTTCGCACAAAATGTATTTTTAACATTTATCGTCGAAATAATTGCCGTACTTATTCAATGTATGGAATGTTTTCAACGTACTCTTTTCTCTTTTCCACCTATGTTTTTATTCGAATGGCTTAAAAATGTGTTTATTATTTCTCTGGTTGTTATTCTGCCAGTCTCCAGTTGCTAGTAGCATCTCAATAGCCAGCAAATGTTTTTATAAATGCAGAAGAAATACAACCCAACATAACACAACACAACAGATTCAAAACGAATACATCGAGTGTATTTGAGTGAACGTTTAACTTATTCTTTTCTATTTTTATTTCTATCTTTCTTTCTTTCTCACTCTTCTTCTTTCTCGCTCGCTCTCTCTCTCTCTCTCTCTCTCTCTCTTGCTCTCTTCCATAAAAATTATACGTTTAGATTTCATTCTAAATGCGGAGCATACCCATTCCTCAAGGATTTTCTCTTTATTCTGTCAAGCGATGGATAATAGCAGAAATGCCAAAACACGAGCAAATATATAGTTTTTCTTATTTATTTGTAAGAGCATGGTATTAACCGGTCTATTTCCTATTTTTTCATCTGTTTTCCGTTTAATTCGTTTCGTAACGAAAAAAAAAAAAAAAAAAATAAACGAAAACGAAAATGAAAATGGATCCAAGAAGGGAAATTTGTGTGTTGGACCAAATAAACTTCGGCACCATATCTCGTTTGAATTCATGGAGCATTTGAAACGGACATATTCAGCGCAGACAATGCGTATGCACATACACCAACCACTGCTCGGAAGTGAGGTTCCACATGCAAGCTAAATAAGAACCAAACCCAGAATAGGCATGAGGTGCGGAAAGGAGGTCCAACAGCAATAGCAGCAAAAAGATCCTTATTTGATATCGTTTTCTGAAATCCAAAAATTCACCTTTTTGCATGATTCGAAGCATTTGGCGTTATTTCGTTTATCCCATGTGTCGGCACCGATGGAATATTTACAAATGGTACACATCGAGACCGACCAAATGAAAATGCATACACACACACTCACACACACACACACACACACACACACACACACACACACCACACACACACACACACACACACACAAACACAAACAAATACTGAATAAAAGGCAAAGAGGAAAAAAGCGGCAAATGGAAAAGAAACGACGATAGAAAAAGCAAAATGTGCTCGGCTTACTTATCCTATTTTCCGTTATTTTCACATTTTATTCCATATGCGATGACGGTTTCGCCGAAAATTCCAATTTCAATGCCTTTCACCTAGCCATTTATTTATGGCCGAACGAATCGGTTCTCCAGCACACTCATCTCTTCTTTTCTTTTTTTTTTTTTTCACCGCTGTCGCACTCGCTTAAGGAAAATAGCAACAAAATTATTCAACACATATCGCATTCGCATCGCAACGGTATTTTCTTATTTCCATTTATTTATATTTTTGGGTTTCTTTATTCATTCGTTTTGTTCGGTCTCTTGGACCATTCATTGCTCTTATTTTTAACAAAAATTTTACTTTCCCTTTTTTTTTCGGCACGCGCGCATACTCCTCATATCCATATTGCATTTTCTCTGTTTCGACAGAAACAGAAAATGGAATTGGGTGGAGATTACGTATTTGCAAAGATGCTTATTATTATTTTACGCAAAGAAAGGAGCATTCTTGACTTCCGTTTGGTTTGGTCTATGAAATGAAACTAGAAAATATAGCAAATAACATAGTGAACAGCATCTATAGCATTGCATATATAGATACATATCGCTCCAAAGTGGTTCTACCAAACCAAATTGATATTATATTATACTAAACAAGCCCAATTCAAGCTAGCACTGAATGTGTGTAAGCAAGTAATTTATAGCCATTTTTCTGGCACATAAAAATCTCACAATAATGCAAACCAATTGCATACTTTTCCATACTTTTTCCATACTTTTCTCGTATGTTTAGTTTACATTTAATTTAGCATTTGAGTAAATAGTGTAAACGAAGCTCTCAACTCCTTTGTATTGTGGATCACATTTTCTGCCAAGATAAATAAGCAATTCGTTCACTCGTTTGAGGCGTTTGAGGCTTTCCTCAAAGAACGTAATTTGGCATTTCGTAAATGCCATTGTTCCTTGTTTTTTTCTTCTTTGTTATTGCTTCATTTTGAAAATACATTCGGACTATTTGTCGAAAATTTTCGCACAAAAGAAATTAAAATTCCCATTTCATGAGAAACAAACTGAAACTCGATAATCTTGATAACAGTGGAGTTAAAATGCTTGATAATAACACTTATTCGGTACGACGATATATTGTGTTCTACGCTCGGGTGTACTAACCAATCAACATAGTATTAAATAAGAAATAGCTAATCTCCAAGATTTGTTACATAAGTGCAACACGCGAAGAAAGACACAGATCCGGTTCGTTATATGAATTTTTTTTAAATGGGGGGGGGGGGGAGGTGCTAAGATAAAACTCTAGCTTCTAATCTGGAAACTTATGTGAAAATAAAAACGAAATGGAAACACATAATATATCAAAAAATGTCCATTCACCATAATCCCAATAAAATGCAATGCATAATACTTAGGGTGGGTCAAATTTTTAAGTGTCAAAGGCTCGTCGCGTTTTAGTCTCCAACTTTTTCAAAATAGATATTTTGCCGAAATATTTAACAATCGACATTATAAAGGGAAAATGAATGTTTTTCATGAGAATTTGACTATGCTCTAGTGGGGAAAATGTCTGAGAATGACCCATAGTATCTAAATCGTGATGAGCCTTTGGTTACATTTTTCGACCCTCTATTGACCCACCCTAATTGATGCTGTATGAGAATCTTAGTTTGTTGTCTAATGTACACAATTCGAGCATAGTCTCATCATTCTACTTTACAATTTCCCGAAGCATTTACAGTATTCATCTACATACATAAAAAAACCAATTTTATATCAATATATTTTACAAATTTATTCATGACAAAAACCATCGAAATTTTTTTTTTTTTTTTTTAGAATAATTGGAAATATCTTTGAATATGTTCAATGTGTCTATTATTGCATGTGACACATTGAAACACGTCTGTTAATTTTTAATTGAGTTATTTGAGAAAAATATGAGACTTGCATAGTGAATAGGCAAATAAAATAGAACCAACAATTTTATATAATGAAAAAATGTCCAGTAACGTGTTCGGAGTGGAAAAAAAGTTACTTAATATTTGGCATTTGGTTTCACATTCAACAAAAATGAAAACTACCCTGAATGTATAGGAAAAAAAGGGAAACGAAAAATTTTACAAGTGAATAAGTATGAAACATTCTGATGACAACGAACAATTACCATTTTAATTTTATTGTGTGGTAAAAATTTTCTTTTCAAAAAGGGCAAACAAAATCAATGATAATAAATTGTCACTGGTGGTGATTCACCAATGGTGAATAAGAGGAACAGAAATAATGCAAATCACATATAGGTATGCAAAGAAAATACCACAAATAATTACAAAAAAAAAAAAAAAAAAAAAAATTTGACAGCAGCTACGGTGATGGTAATGGTAATGCCAACAACAAATATTAAGTGCCGATTTGCCAGTTTGTCGGGTAGAAGAGACACATTTCATTATCCAATTATGAAATATACCTTTCATCATATACTATGAGAGGCTATTGCTTTCGATTCAATATTTACTTCGGTTCAATAATTAACAAACTCTTTTCTCCATACCATTTAGCTCACCTCACCCAGTCAATTTTCCTACGGACATTTTCTATCATTTGACTACTTTTAAAAATGTCAATAAATTATACCGCGGACAATTTGATTTTAAAACGATTCATTCTGTTAATAGTATGTTACTGTCATAAATTCTTCGATGAAAGAATATAATTGTTGGATAAACTATTAAATGGATACTTGTAACAAATATTTGGCATGTAATTTTTAGAGAGGAAAAAAAATATGTCATTTTATTTCTGTTGCATTTTTATTGATCATAGTCGTCGTTCTGCTTATGATATAAGTATGACACTAAATTTTCTTTTCTTTTCCCCCATTCCAAAAATATTATTTTAGTCAATGATTAATTGTATTGTGGGGAAGTTTTTCATGTTCAAGGCCAATATTATGAGAAAATTTAAATGTGAAAATGACAAGTCATAATCAACATGCCAATGACATGTAATTTTTTGTGGTACAACATCGATTTAGTTTAGTGTCGTCAATATCGTTTGACCGACGTATTGCAGTTGGCTAATTTATAAATAGAAATGCTTTAAAGTCATATTTATTTCTCAAAGTCGATTTTTCAATCATAATAATTCCTTGAAATACTATAATATTTATGTGCACTCTAAAAAAAAAATATTCAATCATTTTTGGTAACCCTTATTGATATTATTATTTTTTTTTTAATCAAAGAATGCCGCATAGAAAAAACAAGCAGCAATAACAAATATCAAAATGGATATTAATTGCAAATATGTACATAAATGCATTGACAATAATAAATTCTTGAGTGCCACATAGTAACAATTATGAATATATTGCGGACATGTGCAGCACGTTTTTGCTTGTTCATCATATAGGCTCGGAAATTTTGGGATAATAATCAGTCGTGTGACTGTGACTGTCTCTGCCCGATAACACAATTGCAAACAGTTTCACGAACGCAAAAATTCAACAATGCACAGCGAATAAAGCACAAAAATAAAAATATTGTGTTTTTATGTATAATATCAATTAATATGCGCAAAAAAAAAACAAAATAAAAAAAAAAAAAAAAATTACTACAACAAAGTCGCATCCAAATTAAAAATGCATTTTATTTGTATTTTAACGAAAACATTTTGCGAATGAAATTTGAAATGATTTTTCATGTGTGTGCCGCTTCTCATGTACGCAAAAATATATCTAATGCATGTTTGTCTGTTTGCGATATGGATTTTATGGTTATCGTTGATACAGACAGTCGTTGGAGGTAAAATTGCAAAAATCCATTAACAGTCAATTTGATATCGCCGTAATTTCTCATTAAAATTAAAAGTGAATTCCATCGCATTTTATTCATTGTTACTATTAATTTATTTTATTATTATTATCGAGAGCATTGTCTGTGTGCAATGTCAATATTGTGTTATTTGTGCATAAGTTATAATTTATTGCACATTAATTTTCCAGATGTTATTTTATGTATTGTATGTACTAGCATATAAGAATATTATGAAAGATATATGAGAAATTTTAGTCTCAAAAATTACATAGATTTTGACACTATATCAAGAATTATAATGAAATCCAACTGAATCTTTCTAGGCTGTGAAACAATGTTTTGTTGTTTTTTTTTTTTCTTCTTTCAATTTTGCATTATTTATCGCTAAATAAAAGACGAATAATTCTAGAATTATCGCTATGAAGAAAATTGAATTAAGAATAAATTTCAGGTTTTAGTCTTGAATAAAAATCGAATCATAATTATTTTATAGAGATCACAACATGTGTTTGGCCTTCAGTATAAAACCGCAAAATAACCTTCTAACCGACAAAATTTGGTCAATGCACTTCACTTATTAAACACATACTTGAACTGAATTGTCTTTAACAACTCATTTGGTTCTCACTTAAAATGCCTTCAACTTTTGGGATAAGTCAAACCGTTTTTCAAGTCCCAATATAGAAAAAAAAAAAAAAAATAAAAATTTTTGGAAAAAAAAAAACCAAAACGAAAACAAGAAATGGAAACTATATAAAAATGTTCAACCACAAAATTCCCCCATTTATTCAATAGAACAATGACGAAAGTCTAATAACACAAAATTACCATATAATTTGATAATTAATTGTACAATAATAATCAACTAAATGTAGTTATTGTTTGTGCTTGCATTCAGATCGAACAATGAGCATAACAGGAGTTAGCAAGAGCCAACAAAATAATAATAAACTAAACAGCCCAAACAATTATTGCAATTATACATATTCATCGAATTTAAACACGCTGTCATGAATGTCATGGCCCCTAACTGGACTCAATTCTTGAATTTGGCTTGAATTTGATTGCGTTTTTGTGTGTATACGAATTTATAGTGTCTTGATAAATTTGATAGTTGAACATGGACACACAATGCTCAATACTCATGCAGGTCTTTTTTATGAAATTTTAACTAGTTTTGTGACCACTAAGTTTCAAAATCAACAATTCAACGAAATCGAAAAAAAAAAAAAAAAGACGAACAGAAAATGAAACCACATGCGTGTCGCATTTGATTCGCGTTCTCTGACATGGAGAATGGTTTCAAACCAATTAACTTTTCACAAAGTAATGCATGTGGAAAAATTCACTGAAAAGATGATTATCCTGTTGTAATTTTGCTTAATTTCAGATGATTGCAATATCAATTAGTTGGTTTTCATTGTTGAATTATTCAATTTGTAAAATTATAAAATACAAAATAGTTACAGCACATCAACTGACATGCAGATCTTTTATGAAATTTTTAATAATGAGCGTTTCAACCATTCCATTTCCTTCTTTTCATAATAGAAAATCGAAAATCCAAGGGAAATTTACAGAATTTTTTTTTTTTTTTTTTTGCCTTTCGAATTTCAATTTATTCAATGTTAAAAGTCACACAATATATCTCCCTCCCACTAAAATTCTTCAGTTCAATTTTTTCTTTTCTCCTTTAAATCTAGCCAATTGTAATCATGTTTCATATCATTGATCTGAACCATGAGAAAGTGCTTGATTCGTTTTTAAAAAAGGGACAGAAATAGATTGAGAATGAAACATGTCAAAAGATGTAAATTGAAGAGATTATCGCAAAGAATATGAAAAAAGTCCAATCGATGTGAGAAAATAAAAAAAAAAAATAATACACGCAAAAGTTATTTCGAATACGAATTGAGTATCCATACCAGTGACAATGGATACTGAAGTTGTGTGTGTGTTTGTGTGTGTGTGTGTGTGTGTGTGTCCTTATAAATCTTATTTCACTCATCTAGATCCAAGCCAAATGTTATTATTCGTATTTTTTTTCGGATTTGTTTCACAATGCAAAAGATATGATGTGGTGTGGTGAAAAAGAAATTCGTTTAAAATACGGATTCAATTGGCGATGATTACAGTGAAAACAATCCATAGCTAGTCAAATCAAGCCCAGCGAATGGAATAGAATAAAAATCAACATTAAAACCGGTGTCAATGCGACATTCAAAATCAGATCAGAATAATTATAGATGGATTAAATAAATTCCCAGAGGGTGATTTCTAGCAAACGAAATAAAAAAAAAATTTCCTTCGAGTAACTTTCATCTTCACTCTTGTTTTACCTTCTTCGTTTCATTCCATTTCATTTTCCTACACTGTATAGAATAGAATAGAATAGAATAGAAGATAATATATTGAAGTGTTGATAATGTAGAAAATTGCACACACAAGTTTCGTTTTTTCCATTATTTCTATGGCCATAAATCTTCGCAACTTTCCTATCTATATCGTTTGTTGTTGTTGTTGTTGTCGCTGCTGCTGTTTTATTCTTCTTTTTTTTTTTTTTTTGGATTTCGATTTCGATTAGAATCGACTTACAGCGAGCTTGCCTTCTACTTTGCTTTGCTATTTTCAATGAATTAATCTCCAAAGTAATTAAGATAAAATGAACCTTTTATCTTTTTCAAACATTTGGCGAGAACGAAATATTTAAATTTGCTGTTTGTTGAATGTAATTGAGTGTGAGTTGAATCCTGAGTAAAACAATGTGCAAGATTTGTATGTGTTTTTTATTTCTCTCTTCGTTTTTTGAAATTGAATAAATGCGATTACAGTATAAATTAGACTGTTCGATATGCAAATAAGAAAATGCGATCAATTTTCAAAGAAGATGATCATCATTTAAAGATTTTTTTTTTTCGCAAAGGTATTGCGAATCATTTACATTCGTATGGCTCCCAATTTCAAGTGAACTAGCTTTGTGAATACAAAAGGCTGTCCGATTTACAGAATAGGCAAAGTCGGTTGATTTGTCAACATGTCAACAATCCATCAAATTATGACATTTCAACTTGTGCCTTCAAAATTCCATTCATAAATGTGGGTGTATTTGTTTTGGTTTTTGCAATTTGAGCATCTGAAAACTATGACAAAAACAGCAATACAAGAAAATGAAATGAAACCAAATATGACGCAACAAAAAAACATATTGAAATCGAGTGCAATAGCACGTGTGCAGAAAGTAAAACGAAAATCTGGGACTATTGTTTTCGGTATCACCAAAATGCAATTATCCTTCATGCTTTTCACTTATTTTTTTTTTTTACCCTTTCTGTTGTAGCGTGCGGCTGCAATCATTATTATATTTGGATGTACTTGAATAGCTGAGACAAAAAGCCAAATCGAAAAAAAAAAACCGCACATATATTCAAACATCACAAATAATGTTGCGCAAATCAAGTAAATGTACTTAGCAAGCAAACTCACAATGAATTTTTTTTAAATTAAGGTAACGTCACAACAATATTCGTGCAAGTAAAACCAAAAGCAAATCAACAAAACAAAAGCGCAAAAATGTGATTATTTTTTATCGAATACAATGGAAAGCCAACAATAACAGTAAGATTGCCTTACATTTTTAGTTTAAACACACACACACACACACACACACACAAACGCTAAAATTAAAGCAAATAAATTCATATTAAATATAATATCATATTGAATCGTACCAATATGGTATTTTTTATGAACCGTATCGTATTCCACACAATTCATCGTTTTATTTTATAAGTGAATAAGACTAGCAATTTCTTAAAATGCGTCAAAAATGCGGAAGCAAGACTTACTTAAAAATACAATGCAAGCAGGATTTGAACAGAAAATTTACTATTTTTGTAAAACAACCCTTCAGGTAATTTGAGTTTATCCCCTTTATATGCATGCATGCATGCATACAACCAAATGAATAAACTAGCAAAAGAATGAAATTTAGCGCTCAAATCATTGGATATCAAAATCAGCATTTGCACAATAGACAAAGCCTTTTATTCACCAAAATCCCACTCACGCCGCCACCGCCTACACCGCAAATTCATCCTATTGTCGCCGGTTGGCAGTTACATATTCTTATTTAGTTTTCAATGTGTTATGAATGCAATTCTCTTTTCACTCTTTTATTATAATTCTGTGTTTTGTTTGTTTTTTGTTTTGCTTTTTTGCTTTTTTTATTTTTGTTTTCGTTTTTTTTTTTCGCTTTTCTATACAACTGATGTGTTCTTCTGGTTGCAAAATTGCAATGGCATTGCAAAACTTCCGTGTACGATCAGCCATTTGACATGCACGAATCATATCAGTTGTATCGTTACGTCTGGATATAAAATAATTTACAAAACGTACCCAAACTTCTAATATGAAAAGTGTGAGTGTTATTGCTGTTGTTGATTTGACTAAATATTACCGATTGCTTCTGCTGAACCACAGCTGCATTTTGATATAATTTTGTGATGAAAAGCCACATACCAAATGACATGGGGGGATAAAACATGAAAACAAAATGCAAACAACTGAACACGCAAAAACTCAGTTGAGTTGAAAAATAAATGTTATTTATTTATATTTTTGTCGTGGGGGTGCTGGTGCTGGTGGTGGTGGTGGTGGTGGTGGTGGTGATGGTGATGTAATAGTAGTGGATGCTTCTTCTACTTCGCCACATTTGGTATATTTGCGTGGCGTTTTTCTGCTAAATTCATGATTGTCATTTGTGTCTGCTATTGTTTGAGCTCCTTTATTATATTATGTTATATTATATTAAATTTCACTCCTTTACTTCTATGCACCATCGGCCAGTCGCAATTCATTCATGTCTCGTTGCTTGCGTTCACTTGAAAAGCCGAAATTTTATACTTTATTTTTTGAATAATTATGTTCTTATTCCATTGTTTTTACACGTGCTACTTGCCTATTGTTTTCTGGTTGCTAGACATATAAAATATTGTTCATATTATAACAATAATAATTCGTGGAAAAGCTCAAAATCATCAGTCCATTTATGCTGGCAACAAATGGACAATGTGAGAACATAATATAGTACAGTCACAGATTTCAAAAATGTATTGTTTTCATAAATAATTAGATGAAATTGAGTTAATTGTTTCGAATCAAATTCAAAGTCTTTCGAATGAGAATCACATAGGAAAAATTGTAGTATTTTGACAAACATATACCTTACAAATACAATGATGCCAGGTCAGAATATTTCTTGTTAAACATTAAATGTTGACTCAGTAACAATTTGTCATTTCCGTGAAGCAAACAAAATGTCACAATGATTTAATAAAAACTAACGTCGTCAACCACAACTGCATACATTGAACATAGTATCAAAATTTCTAAATTTTAAAATTGTATTTTTTGTGCATAATAGAAATATTAATATTTTTGTTCTTTTTTATGAAGAACAAAAGCATATGAAAATTCAATCATACTCTTGAAATTTTCACTATTAACTTAATCCAAAAAGCTATTACGTACAATTCGTCACAATTAAATTTAAAATGATCAACAATAGCCATATAATATTGTAATATTTAGTGAAATAACTAAAAATGATGTATCAAAATAAGCAATAAGCATTGATCTCTCTATTCGTTGTTCGTAATATATTTAAATTGTTTGAGTTAGTTAAGTTGTTTCAATTTCAGTGGAACACGCGTTCGCAATCACAACAGATTAAATTTATTTGGTTAAATTTTCACAAATAACAAATCCACGGTAACAGTGCAAAGAAATACAGATCCATACATTTAAATATAACATTGTGATACACCGGATTCTTCCAATTAAGTCAATTTGTATCGACATCTATATTGAAATTATTGTCCATGATTATACAATATATATATATATATATATTATATATGGCTTGAAAACTAATACGAACCGACATGTCATTGTGTGACATACAGCAATGCACGAATACAAATTCGATGCATTGCATCACATTTTGTTTTGAAATTGGTTCCTATTTCGGTTGTTTATTGTGGTTTCGACCACTTTAAGATATGTATAGTTGGATATACCACTGTAACTTAACGTTAATATTTCTGAATGATGACTGCATCGTTTCCTCAATGCAACATGCAGAAATAGCATGAAGATAAAATTCAAGTTGAATATTGTAAATACAAACAGAATGCAGCATAACAATACAATAAAATGAAACGAAACAAAATAAAATACAATGCAATATACTATTATTACGAATAAAATATAATATAATTCGATGGCAGACATGAACATTTTTTTTTTTTTACGTTGTTTATGGATTGAATTGAATTTGTAAATCACATCGAAGTAAATAAATTTGGCGAGGACAAATCAACATTATATGAAACAATGAACCAAAAAATGCGGGGTGTCTAGAGACTCTCTTTCGATCACATTCAATTATATCATATGCATTGCAATGTTTTCTGTTTTGTGGCCATAAAATGCGTAGACTGAACATTTGAATCGATGACTGAATTACATTTCACTTGCAATGCAATGTGATGCGATGCCATATCCTCATTGAGTCATATCCACAATGCACTCAGAAATCGTTCGAAACGACAATTTAAATTTAAATTAATACAATTTTGCTATTTTGTTTTTTTTTTTTTTGATTTTACTTGATTGTTATTTCTTTCCGCACACGTATACAAGTACATTCTGGGTCATGAATTGGAAGATATTGCATTATAAGCAGCCTAATGGTGATATTTTGTGAAAAAAAAAAAAAAAAAAATTATTCGTCTAGCCGAGTAGAGTAATTTAACCAATGCTTCGAATCATATCACTGAAAATGTAGCATTTTATTTCTCAATATTTATATGACCATATAATGATTCATTTATTCATCTTTGATTGCTAATTTTGTGTACAAAAAATTAGATCATACACTAAATAGAATTGAAGATGTAAATACCCATATTTCATTGATTTTTTTCACTTCAACTGCATGCAATGCTGATTCAATGACATTCGATGAAAGAGAATTTTTTCTTGATAAAATTCACACGTATATGAGTGAAGAATGATTAATAAATCAAATTATATCGTCAAATTGGAATGCAAACACTAATGATTCTTTCGAGCATGCCGCACAATGTATAAACGAAAATTTAAATGACATAAATTGACTATAACCAAAGTTATCTTTCGTGAAAGCACGAACTACAATGAAAAACAACACAACTTGAAAGATAAAGAAAAGAAGAAGAAGAAATATTTATATTCATTTCCACTTTAGTTTATGTAAAGGTGATAGATGGTGTTATGTGGAATACATACATCTAAAAATATTAAATTTGCTAAATTATATTATAATTTGGTTCAAATATAATAGAATCGCAACAATTGATCAAAATTTTGTGTACATGTAATACACTTTACATATACAATATTTGAAAATAAAAACAAACACCTCTGATATAAAGTTGAGAATGAAAAAAAAAAGGAACTTTGTAATTCGTATAATCAGCAACAACTTATATTCATGATTGTTCATCATTTTTTTTTTTTTTCTTTTGTTTTCGCACTCATTTGATCTTACGGTTATCGAAGCTACAACCCATATTGTTATTATTGTCGCTACTTTTGTTGGAAATTCTTTTGTTTTGTTGGACAGTGTTGCAATAAATCAAGTGGTAAACAATAGAACAGCGATAAAACATTTTCATATCTGAAATTTTCATAATTCCTTTTTCATTTTATTTAACTTGAATGAGAAAAGAATGAACGCACTCATACCAAAAAGCTTGATATAATCATCGAATTCATGTGATTTTTTCTACGTCATTTAGCTCCTGTTTTCTGTGACTTATTCCTGTTTGAGAACCTTGATAGCATTAAATTTTATATCACCATTCTGTCAGTTGTAAGCCAACAGAACAAATAAAAATGTTATAAAATCATTATATGAACATGTTGCTTGGAAAAAATTCAGCAGACTTGAAAACAGGCGTATACAATATTCGTATTAATTCAAAATTATTTTTTTTTTTTTTTTTTTGGCCTATTTTCATTCATTCAATTGAGATAATACACTCGTATCCACTCTGAATATTACTTTTGTTTTCACTACACCCATAAAATGATTTTTGAGGGAAAACATCAGAATACCACTACAGATTCAACTATAAAGTGTGATGATGAATAAACATCAAAATGCATCAATTATATGCATGCATTTCAGTCTCAAATGAAATTGTGTTTGGTTTTTCGACGTGTTTTGTGGTTTTTGTTTACGAGCCTCTCACTTATTTACAAATTAATGATGACCGGATAAATGAACGAACTGAGTCAAATAAGAACATGTCTATTGCGCGCATACACACAATCTGCGCACTTTGTAATGTCTTGAGTTGAGTGTTTTATCATTTACTCAAAATCATTTACATTTTTATTTTTGCCA
Organism: Resseliella maxima; assembly: GCA_029041755.1. Lineage (NCBI taxonomy): Eukaryota > Metazoa > Arthropoda > Insecta > Diptera > Cecidomyiidae > Resseliella > Resseliella maxima. The sequence continues at coordinate 1,259,518 of JAQOWM010000955.1, read as the reverse complement.
TCTTTTTTGCCTCTTTTCGATTTCTCATTTTCGTCTTTATTTCAACGGGCATATTTTCTACCTCTTTCACTCTTCTTCATCCCCCTCTCTCTCTCTCTCTCTCTCTCTCTCTTTCTCTTGTTCTGCATATAAATCGTTCCTACTTCAAGAAGAGAAAAAAGAAGAAAGAGGCGAGCGGGAACAAGCATCGAATATGTTAAAGTATAATAATGGGTGCCAATGAAACTACGCGCCAGCGATACATGCTTATAGAATTCAAACTTCGAATTATAAGATGAAGATGAAAGATTTTTTTTTTTTTTATTTTTTTTTTTTTCTTGTTTAAACATGAGTTAAAGTCATTTCAAGAGAGAAGGAATTAAGAGAACGACAAGCAGCGTGGAATAAAAAAGATTCGCAAAGTCACAGAGAGAACAAAAATTATATCTAGCAAACTTTGCAAATACAAATGCATGCATGTATGTATGCACATTCATTTGAAGTTGAAAACGTGTGTATTGTTTTGCATTTCAATTGCCAGTATGATAGGTTGTAATTATTTCGCACGTTAAATTAATATGTAGAAATATATTTAGAAAGAGTCAGGAAAAGCGAATCGAGAGAAGGAATGAGAAAAAAAAAAGAAAAAAAAAAAACGAAAAACAAGTCATTGTATGGTTGAATGTTAAGAACACCGGACCGTAAATAAATGTTCATGGAGCAACGTGGAACTTGTCTAATGAATGATTTACAATTTAATTTTCAATTTATGTAAATGAAACTTAATCCGAATGATGTTTATTTTATCCGTTTGCCTTATTCCTTCAGTTGATCTACGCCATATTTATTTCTCTTTTTCCTTCATCATCATCATCGTAGTCATCATCGTCATCGTCACTACAATCACCGAAATCATCATCTGGTTACACAGAGTGCTTTACACTGTTCATCTTATTAATTATATTTTTTTTTTTCTCTTTCCACTGACATTAAGCTTGCCACATCTGATCAATGTGCATTGTGCAAATGTATGATCAAAGAGTGATGTTTGTTCATTTGTTGCTTTTTAATACTTTTGTCAATCCTAACGAGACAAACAAACACAGACTTAAAGCATTCACAACTGCGGTAAATTGTGTAAAAAAAAAATCCTATGGATACTTGTAGAAAATGGGAAATTTAAACAAAATTAAATATTACTATATGCAAAATTAACTATGAAAAAGTGAGAGAAAAGAAAAAACTCGTATGTGAATACGTACAAAATAATGCAAATAACATCTGAGAACATTTTCTTCGAAAGTTAATTTTTCTTTTTTCGATTGTGGATTATTTAACATATTTGACATTGAGCCTACTTTTAAATAAAAACACATTTCAAACATTTATCATTGAAATTTATATTGAATTTGAATGAAATGATTTAAAATCTTTTATATGATTTTAACAATTATCGAACTTTTACTTTTATTGAAAAGAAACATTTCATAGAAACCAATTTTTTATGCATGCAATTTATTTGAAATGAGTGAGAATTGTGTGCGGTTTGAAACCACCACTTCATTGACAATATTGAAATGTACATCAATAAAAGCATAAATAGATGGATAACGCAATAAATGTACTTAAAATGATTACAGAACGTGTGTGTGTGTGTGTGTGTATATATATCTGTGAAAGGAAACGGATATTCTGCATCGACGAATAACAATAAGATAATTGGACTATTGTTATTTCTATTCAAATACAACCATCGTCTCAATTTTATTTGCTGTTTGTTGTGTGTATGTTGTTTTTGTATTGTTATGCCCAATTTTCGATTCTTTGTTTTGTCCTTGTTAGATTCATTGAATTGGCGTTGCGGAATCTTAATTCGTTTGGGATATATATCCATATAATATCTAATAGACTGGATTAAATCCATTCACAGTGTCGGAACTGTAAATTGTAAAACAAGAATACAAAAGTGAGGAACAACAACAACGTACAATTTAGCTAAAAAAAAAAAAGAAAAAAAAAAGTAGAAAGTCGAATGCTTTGTTATGTCTTGCGCCTCCAAATATATATTTATATAGAAAATAAAATTAATAAGATTATGTATTGTTGTTACATACTTTTATTCACAAGTGTATACAGTTTATACAGACATATCGTTTGCATTATACCATTTTAATGATTTCACATAAAGAAGAACAAACGTCGATGACGACTTTGTTTTCTCCCTGCTTTGCGTGTTTTTTTTTTTTTTTTTTTTTTTGTTTTTTTTTTTTCTTCTTGTAACTCCGAATACGAACGTATACATTACACGCAGTGTATTCAATACTCATTGTATACTTACAAAAAATAGCAAACGAAAAATGCTTGAGGCACTTTTCAATTATTTGTCTATGAATCTAATTTAATTCGTTTTCATATTACTCGCAGGCATTACTTGCAGTCAATTTCTAAATCAACCGTATTTTATATACAATCACATGCGATTTCCTTGAATATTGAGGTGCGATACCGATGTTTACGATATTAATATGCTTGAATATATTTGTATTTGAATAATGTCCCAGAAAACAAGCACATACATACTGAATGTATATATATATATATATATAAATCCGTTGAAACCAATTTAGTTCCAAATGGATGTTACAACCATATCACTCGTTTTCTTATTTGGAATCGAGGCAAAAGGAACAATTAATTTTTGTTGCTCCTTGGTATCCTTTTTCTGCGCACAATAATCATCCAAATAAAGTGATATTGCTTAATACAGGATTCTTTTCATTCATTTCTGAATACGGTTCATACTAAATTAGCTAATTTCATCAACATACTTGAGAAAAAAAAAAAGAAAAAAAAAAAACATTACATCAGCGTTAATGCTCGATGTTACGATGGAAGTGACACACGTTTCTTCATTGCTTTGTGTTTGTGCTTTATTTAATTTAAGCGAAAACCATTGCCTAGAAATTAACGAAGAATGTGCACGCGTGAAAATTCGAAAGAAGCAACGCAGTAAATATATTGGCACTTTCATTGGTTCGCAATAAATTTGGATTGAATGAAAAAAAAAAAAAAAAAAAAAAAAGAACTCCAAATGAGCTAAGCAACGTAAATTATATGAATTTAGAATATTGGTTGGATGAGCATGACTACGACAACGGCGATTTCGACGACAAAGATGTGAACTAGAATGTAATGGAGGAGCGACAAACACTGATTTTGATTAACTAATTTCATTGTTGGTGCGTATTGTGTATCACTTTCTTTCCATTTGAGCCATTAACATCGCTGTTGCTTGTAATTTGGATGTTAATCCATGTGCCATCATTAAGCAGTACCTATTTGAAATGGACAAGATATCGACCGAGACAAACAACCGGCACAAAGTACCAAACCGGCATTCTGCACTGATATACACATAAGATTTATCTATATTTAATCTAATATGACGCAATTTATTTATCGAATCAGTATTGCAAATATACCGTTACGCTTTACTTTGCATTGTTTGGCGTTGCTTTGCTTTCTTCATTATGGCAGCGAAATGGCAAAACAAAAATATAAATGAATATTTCTAAACGAGAACTGAACGGACTATAGAGATCCCCACATGAACACACACACACACACACACACACACACACACACATTAATATCACATAAAGACTTGCAAAAGACAAATAAATATACCGATATGGCTCAGAGATGGAGCGAAATACACGCGGCAAAATAAGTCAATTGCAATCGCATCACTTCCAATATTTATATCATATGGATGGCATCTATCGCACAAAACAGCGAAAGCAATAGCAATGGCGACAGGAACAGAAAGAGAAACAGAAATAGAGACAGATACAGAGACAGCGACAGGCAACAGGGATAGGGACAGAATACCGACTACAATTATATGGCCAAGCATTTACTGCTGAATAAAACGACTTACAGAAGCACAGATAGTGATAGACATGGTTTAAATGAGTGGCATAGTGAAGAAAAGAAGCCTCCGTACACAAAGATAAGACCTTAATCCCCATGCAATTAGATGATTTATGATTTGGCCGGTTTTTATTTGTTCTCCTTAATTCTTCTTCTACTCCTTCCTATTCTCATTCTTCTTCTTCTTCTTCAGATTTTTCTGTGTGAGTTTTTTTTTTTTTTCGTCTCCCTCTCGCGTAGTTTCTGCTGCCGATTATCCCTTGCCGATTTTGTTGTTGTTCATTGTACAATATTTGAATCGTTGGAGTTTTGTGTGCGCACAGTTTTATTCGTGCAATTCTTCTTACAAGTCTTATCTCAACTTGACTGTTTTTGTTGTTTTTTTTTTTGTTTTTTTTTTTTTTTTTTCTGTAATATTGACTCGATTTTGCTGAATTCCATTCTTGGTTTACGAAATACAAAGATTGAAGATGAGACGACACTGAAACTACACACATTCAACCTTTGTATCTGTCTGCCATGCATGTTTCGTGCTTGAATATTCGCAATTTCCATTTGATTGGACTCAGCATCTAGTTTAACTCTGGCATTTAACGCTCTGCACGATGCCATTTATATCGCCTTTTCAATTTGTTTAGCAAGATCAAAAACAACACCACAGCAAAATGAAAAACCGAACAATGAACAATGACCAACGGAGCAGCAGATCGGTTTGCATCTGTAAGCCCAAATGTAAAGGAATGTGAAGTGAATTGGTTACCTATGTTGTTTATGTTTTGTTGCGCCCTGCATCTAATGAAACTCATTCTTTTAACCGCTAAATTGCAAAGCCTTAGAAATTAAATTTCATTCGTTTGTTTGCTGTTACAATGACCAGTTGGTCACCACACCACATCGTATTATCTCATTTTTCAAATCCATTTTCCCAAGATTAAACTAATTAATTCATGACTATTGTTGTGAAAGATAGTGCTGCTCAGCACACAAAAAAAAAAAAAAAAAGAAAAAATTTGGTAATTGATGGTTATTGTCTTCTAACAAAATAACATTTCGTCGTAAAGGACATGAATTCTTTTTTTGATAGAAATTTGAGGACATTTATATAAAATAATATCATTATATAACCATATACAATATTAAAACAATAAATTTTACAATTACAATGGTTTGAACGTCAGATTTCCAATATGTAGACTGAAAATACAGCAGTTGAATGAAATAAAAGAGCATAAAGGAAATTAAAGAAGAAATGGTTAAGGAGTCGAATAGCATTGGTATATTTATTAACATTTTACAGTGAGACGATGATGAACTCAATTCAAAACAAAAGTCACTGTAATTGCGTCGAATGGCAAACGCTTTGAATGGATTCACCAAAAAATACATGTCGCGGCCATGGATGGTAATTCGGCATCACACAAACGTTTCTTTTTTTTTTAATGGTTAAATTATTCGTAGTTGTTTTGTTATTTTCATTCTACCTGCTCAATTCACCGGTTGAACAAAGCCCAACGAATGTAACGTTTTGCTTGGGTTGATTTTTCGTTGATTTGTGATAATTCTTATCACTACTAAAAATCACAACAATTTTTTTTTGTTTTCATTTTCGTTTTCATTTTCGTTTTGTATACCAAAAGTCAATGTATATCCAAATTTCGTTTCGTGTTTCATCTGTTCATTTGAAAAGTATCTGTCGTCCTTTCGATCAAAGAGTTTATGCGCGATGCACAGATTCATATGCAAAACATAATGTTTGGAAAGCAAACAATGTTCTCATCGAAAAGTCGTTTGGTGCACGATTTTTTTATTTCTCAAACAAACCGATCATACACAGAAGCCGCAAAATTTCAGTAAAATCGCATTTTTTGAATATCACTTGCTTGATCATCTTTTATTTGTTTTCTTGTTTTTTTCTTTTTTTTTTCGTTTTAACAAAGATTTATTTTGATTGTACGTTACGTATATTGTTTCTGCATTTTTGGCCGAAAAAAAAAAGAACGTTTGCACCTTTGTAATATATATTGTAAAGTGCGCGAACTAAAAAATCGCTTGTTAATCAACTGAATTGTCTATAACATATATACAAATATATCTCTAATCAATAGACAGATATTGGTTTGTCTTTTCGAATATACTCTTCGAATTCAAAGCATTTTCGAGAAAATCACGCACTCAAAAACAATGGGCTCGTTATTTTGTAAGGCCCTAACAGATCTAAACAAGTTTTTCCTTTTTTTCCCACGTCATTTCAATGTGTTCTTAAATATATTTCAAACGAAAATAAACAAATAAATACGAATGAATACATGATTTGGTGACAGAATAACACAAAAACGTAAACATAAACATAAACATAAACAAGCAACTTTGCGAAAACATTACATATAAAACTATATAATAACTGGAATGTAACGATCGATTTGTCTCCTGCTTTAAGCATTGAATACGAATATAAACATCAAGGTGCCTTTTTATGTTTCCATGGTTGTCTTTAATTTTACATATTTCGCGCCATTTTAATGATGACATAATGCATATCGATAAGTGTCATATTTTCAAATTTATGTTTAATCAAATAAAACTAAATCACATTTCATAAAATATTTAAGAATTTGATAAGAACAATGTGACAAAGCAAATTGTTTAACTTGTTTCGGCATTTTCCAAAGTTGATTGTGTGATAAAATTTGTGACTTTTTTCCTTGCAAATCGGATTGTTGATGGTCAAAACTAGACACTAAAAATGATCATCCTTAAATAGCAACATGTATTTAAATGTCACACAAATTAAACTATTCAAAGCATTGATATTCTGGTTGGGGATGATTTTCGCTTTTACAATAAGCATGCATATTATACAGCATTGGCAATCACTTGTGACCCCACACAAATTTTGTTTAGATGTTGATTTATTTCATGGAAAATATTGTATTATAAATGGAAAAAATTGTGTCTAGAAAATAGATTGCAAATTTTTATCATGTTTTTCTTTTAACAAAAGCAAAATTTAAACGCTGCGTGCATTGCTTTCAAACAGTCAGTATACTTAAAATCGCAATCTTATGTTGCCGCAATGCTGTGTTAAATATATCCGGCGACAATGATGAATGTAAGACGTGCGTAATCTTGTATTTTCCGGAAAACATTCCGGCTAAACAAATATTGGTGTTAAAATGATTTTTTTATTCAGTTTTGATTTATGTGTTCGTTTCAACACTCGAAATTTATGGCACTATCTCATGTGCACGGCATCTCCTCCGGGTGCGTGTTTGTTCTACGTTCGATTATCGGTGGTGATGATAAGCGCCAACATAAATGTGCCAATAGAAAATGTCAACAAATTAAATTGAAATACATTTCTCGGGCATACAATACACATGTATTTGTCATTCCGTTCGTTTGTTTGAGTGCGTACAGAAATTTAAAATACAGAAAAGACAATTTTTTTTTTTTGTTTTTTTCTTTTTTTTTAATTCTATTCATTTGAATCCTGTCCAATAGAAACCATTTCAACTTTATATTTGTTCATTCACAGCATATTGTTTGAATATATATTTCACTTGTAAAGTTTGCAATTGCTTGTTGCCAAAAAGTGTACGGCTTTGCAATTTTAATTTTTGTTAAATCTCTCAATTGAGCGAAATGAAGATGTGCAAGTAGATAAAAAAAAAAAAAAAATTGTTACAAAAACAATAAAAATTGTGAACGGATTGAGGCTTTATTTGAATGCGGGCAAAAATGAAATTTTAAGCAAAAAAAAAAAAAAAAAAAAAAAAAAATGGCATAGAAAGCTGCATCAACTAAGCTTGGATTCATGTATATTCAAGGCACATGTGATATTGTTCAACTTCGCTTGAAAATAGTATGGAATTGTTGACCAAATATATCATCCCGGTTGACAGTGCAATTCCCTTATCTGAAAAACAGTGTTTTCTAACTTTCTCAATATAACTGGGCTCTTCTCGTATAGTGAGCAACGAGTACATCGAGACACTTCGCACCAAATTCACTGCTAACAAAATAGATCGTTGAATGTCGGTATTCATTTTCAAACGAAAATGAAAAACTTATTATCGTAAAATGGAAATTGAATAAGAGAACGGAAAAGCAATAGAGCCCTCGTGGTTGAGACCATGATGGTGTAACAAAATCTCATAGCGCACGATTTGAATATTCAGCGCTTTTTTTTTTTCATTTTCATTTTCTGTTTCCTCTGCTCGTTTTGTCAGTTTTTGTGGCATTATTGTATTTAAAAAAAAAAAAAAAAAAAAAACGCATGCTTTGCGAGATAGATGAATCAGAAACAAGAATATATTCAGAAACTGAATTCAGAATATATGTATAACTGAGTGAGTGTGATGTACAGTAACCAAACCAGTGGACCAGTTTCTGAATCTATTCTTGCGTCTGAATTTATCCATTTCGTGAAGTATGAAAAAATCGTGAACCGTTTGAAAACACTCATTATTTCTTGCCAGCCACCATTTTGTATTCAAACACCCTGTAGTCAAGCTAAAATCGAATTGAACTCGATTTTATATTTGAAATCATAGCAATTTACGTCATAATTTTCAAATCGATATCAAAGAACGCAATCAAATTGGGATTTTGTGCAATTTGATTCGATCATTTTAAATTTTATTTGATATTTTGATATGGAAAAGTTATCAAATTTGCCACATTGAACAATTGAGGAGCATATGGCACATACGACTAATAGATACATAAAACTCACTGATAATTTATTGCCTGAAACAAATTTCAGTTGAACATTTGAGGAAATTACTTAATAAAGACACAATTGTGATGTATTGCACAATAAAATGTTATCCCAAGCGGCATCGTGCAAATGAAAATCCATTGGCAGAGGGATAAAATACAACTCATTTGAAATGTAATCACCAAACTATTGCAATCATCTTAAACACATTTGTGTTCTCATATGCATGCACCCACATGCGAAGTCAGCGAGGTAAAGCAAAAGCAAAAGCAAAAGCAAAAGCAAAGCAAAGGATAGCACAACCATTACTCACGCCGCAATCTTTCATTGTGACGCTTTCATTCCATCCCTTTTCCTTTCACCGATCTCTTTCACTCCATCCATCGCTATCCAAAACTCAATTTCAATGTAATGTACGCATCCTTATACGTGCGTTAACAGCATTAGCACAGAACAATTACAAAATACATTTGGCTAATTAAAGTTAAAGGGTTACCATCCATGCCAAATATTAACAATAGAAAACGATACACTTGTGAAATTACATGACACCGAAATGAATGTGAATTGAACAATGTCTAACTAATAATATTTTGGTGCGAATAAATCAATTCCGTTATGAAAATGTTGTCGGAAATCTCTGTTATGTATACACACACATATATATATGTGCAAAACAATAGCTAATCACATCAAATGGAATCGAATGGTCCTTGCCATCTTCTCCCCTATTATTTATTTATTTATTTATTCATTTTTTTCTCTCTCTTCTCCTTTTGTTGCTCCTGTTCGGAAAAATAATCATAAACAATTTTGTGTTCTCCAGAGAAATTCGTCAAATGGTTTTCGCTTATTAATGTATGAGCCTCTGTCCATACGGAACTCCTTTTCTTTCATTTTTGCTTCTGTTTCTCTGCCTGTGAGAAATCATACCGCATAAAACTGATGTCAGTATCATGCTGTGCACAGTTCAATGGTTCATAATCGCGTGCTCACACCAATTCTTCACAGTGATTGTTGTTATAATAGAAAACTTTGCGCTCCCTCTCTCTCTCTCTCTCTCTCTCTCTCTCTCTCTCTCTCTCTCTCTCTCTCTCTCTTTCATGCTCACAACAATGCAAAATTGCAAAAGAAATGTTGTGAGTAAAGGGTTAAAGGTTTCGAACGGAAAATTAAATTCGAAAAGAAAGTCGAACGGATGGAATGCTACATTAAAACAAAAACTAAATGATAAAATTGTGTGTGTTTTGCGTTTTTTGTTTTTGGACAAACAATTATAAGTTGTTTTTGATTCAACTATTTAGCAAAGAAACAGAGCGCATTTCCTGTGTTTCTTGTTCAATGGAATGTGAAAAAGAAATCTTTTGCTGTGAAAAATGAAAGATCGAAAAATTGACTCAAACAATTATAGTATCAACAAAAACATTATATATTTTTCAAAACAAGTCAATCGAATGGACTTAACTGCGCGTGTACACTACATTTAGACACCTACACATCCAAATGGGCTAGAAATATCTTCATTTCCAAGGATTTTGGCTAAAATAATAGAATCACTCAAGGGAATCAAATTAGCCCTTAAAACGCTTAAGTACGAGATGTTATTATTGTTTGATGATGGTGTCATCGCCGATATTGCTGTTATCGTCGTAATATCAATGTCTTTATTGCAATCGCTGTTGTTGCTGTGAAAAGCGCATTGTCTTTGTGAAAACATTTGGAAAACTTAATTGAATTTGTTTGTGTTTGTTTTTATGCTTTGTAGTAGCGCTCTTTGATGCATATAAAATAAACACACTTGACTGAAATCGAGCGAATATTTTGAATTAAATCACTTCATTTATATATTTAGTTCGATTTGTTTATAAATTTTTGAAACGTTTAGCATCGTATATCTTTATATTTTTCATCGACTAATTGAAATTTGATGACAAAATAGATCTTATATATTTTTATCGAAAAATTCAGGTGAATCAACAATACACCTTAATTAATTTATTCAGTTCTGTATTTACAATTTTGCAAAGAGAGAAAATAACAATGAATTCTCAAAATCACAATATTTTCATATGTTTTTGGTGTTTGGTATTTGGTGCTGACTCTATAACTGTTTGTACTTTTTTTTTTCATTTTGTATGATTATAATTTTACGATAATCGGATACAAGTGTTTATTCGTGTGAATGTGAAGTGCGGATTTATGGTAGCTGCCAATTGAATACCACTTCATATGGATTGAGGAACACACAAACACACACACACACACAATCAAAATAAAAACAGAGAAAGCAATCGGAAAATTTCATTTAGCATGCTTTGGTTAAGGCTATTGTGTTAAAATGTGTTGACATACATGAGTGTTGTATGTATGCCCTCTGTAAAAGGGCTCTCATTTCTCACTGACAAAATCTCAAGTGCACTCAGACGCGTGTTTCAACAATCCCTGGAATATTTTCGATGCCATTGTTATTATTGAAATTGGAATTAAATTTTAGCACCAATTTCCCTTTAGATAATTCATTTGTACCACAGCAACAATATGTTACCAAGACAAGGAAATCTTGCCAAACAAAATCAGCTAATCTACTTCCCTTCAATTTGGCCGATTTAAACACCAATCCCAGACTGCGTTTGCTTTATGAATTTGCTGACATTTCGTTACGTATAAACATGACTAAGACTCTAGATGCAAAGCTTATCGTTCATTCAATGCACAAACAAAAGTTTACCTTTGTTTTTCAAAACATGTAACTTGTGCGTGTTTCACCCCACACGCACACATTATTGCCACTTTTTTCTTTTTTCTCCTGATTCACATAATTCATTTTTCTAATTAACGAAATTCAACAAAAGTGGCAACAAAACATATGGAAGCGGTTCAAATTATTTTCAGAATATTTTTTTTTAATTTGCTCGTAAGCATATAAATGTGAATAATAAATAATTAATTGAATGTGATCTGTGAAGGGTGATTAATTAATTTACAGATTTGCTAGCTTTTGCTGTTTCATATCATTTTACAAATTATAATAACAATTGAAAAAACTATCAAAATTTTATTTTAATTGTTTCGACATAATTTCGTCCACGTATTTACATAAAATGCACATTTTAATTTGAAAGAAGAAAAAAAAACCAATCAAAATATCGATGAAGACAATTCAAATGTTCGGAATCGGAATTGGAATTGAAGTTGCAATTTTCCTTAAGCAAACAATCATTAGATTGCTTCAGTAACTTGGATTGTTAGTCAAAAAATATTCTCGTGGGATTTCTAGGTGTGCCATTATTGCTTGTATCGATGAATTTCCACTTGTATACTTTGGCCACATACTGTTTGATTTGCAACGTTTGGCAATACAAAAATACGAACATATGAAATGTTTTTAAATCCATCGTCGACCATTGGACGCATGTCGGTGTGTTATATCAACTTATCATAATTTGGTGATATAAATGCAGTTCCTTACATTGAAAATATATCAATCCAATTTGTAACGGCATCCAATTATAATTAGACAGTCTGCATTACGTGATCTCAGGATTTTCGTATATTTATGTGCTCAAAATGAAATAAGCACGGAAGGCAATCGCAAAGCAAGCAATTTTCGAGTTGCTCAATTCAATGTATGTGTTCTGAACAATTTTGATACTCCAACGAAGTCATTGTACAAAACAAAAGTTTCCAAACGAATATGAAAAGTTTAGTTGTCTTCTTTCCACTATGGGCTAACGCGCATTGACTATATATGTGAATTGTATTATCAACTTATTTTAATAAAATGCACATTATTTATATTTGCTATCAGTTACGAATTTGATGTCCAATTTCCAATAATAAGATATCGGGACACGCACAATTTTGTTGCTTCAGTTTTGTTTCTTTATTAGCATATATTTTTTCGATTCGTTTTTCTCTCACTCTCTCTCTCTCTCTCTCTCTCTTTTCTCTTTTTCTCTCTTTCTACTTATTTTTTCCCGCTTTTGACCATTGATTTAACAAAGTGAAAGTATTCCAAAGGAGGGTGACTTCTAGTGAAGATGAAGCGACATTTGGAAAAAAGAAAAAAAAAAAGAAAATAATAATAACATCTGAAATGATTAGGTCAATCTAAACCTTTAATGCCTATAATAGGTTCTAGGAAATGTGAGATCATATCTTGTGCTGTTCGTTATCTGTCTTGTAGTTGCCCTTAAGTGAGGATATGTCGATATCTTTGTGAACAAAAAAAAAAAAAAAAAAAAATATAAAGTCTGATCTGTATGTGAAATGATTTAACAGTGATGCTGTGCCGTTGTGCACCGAAAACTTTTTCCAAATAAACCATTGCATTGGCTCGCACATATTGGTATTTTGTCTTATACATTTAAATGACAACCATTATAAAGCAAAGAATCGGTCACAGATTACCATCACTAAAACCAAAATCTAACAAAGAATATAGCACTATAATGTTGATATCAATGTCTAAACGAGCCAATGTCCATATCCACATACAATTACATTTATATATAAATATACAGATACTCAAACATATAGATATAAATTTGTATAATATGAAACGTCGTATAAAACAAATTTGTATTTATTGCATATTGGATAAATATGGTGGCTAAAGAAGGCGATTTTTTGGGATTTTGATTTCGCATATAAATTGTTGTTTGCTGTCAAGCTTACCTTTTTTTTTTTTTTTTTTTTTTTTTTTGCTATGAATGCAGATGGAAAATAGATTGGTGTGTATGTGACGTCGTGGTTCAGATTTAGATAATAGTCCGAACGAAAAACCATTCGAAAATTTGTGTGCCCAGCTTCCAGATGTAACAGGGTGAATTCGAAGGTTTTGTCATTGAAAGGGGGAAACAAAAAAAAAAAAAAAAAAAAAAAAAAAAAAATACTTGCATGCGATATAGCTTGGCCGCATATATTATCGAATGACCAGCAAAGAATGTGAATGTTTCATATGCGATTTGGATATCAGCATAATTTTTCGGTTTAACTCTGTTTGATGCGCTCCTTTTTCGCAAACCGGTAATCGAGTTTATGTGTGTGCGTGATTTTTTTTTTTTTGCGTTACTCTATACTGTTGTTGTTCATATCTCTGACTGGACAAAAGTCATTATATGCAAGAATGGTCATTTCGAAATGGAGATAAAATACAATTGCCGATATGCATACGCTTCATAATACGTGGCTCAGTGTTGATCGCACATTAATATTAACCCTTAAGCCAATTTAATTTGAAAGCTAAATGGGATTTTTAACGTTTTCATTTTAATCGAATTCACGTTTACTTGCCCTTATATTTCCCGTGTACATATGATATTTTAATGGGAATCTCATTTCAGTTCAACTCTCAAAAATCAATGAGATATGGAACTGAAAATAAATGAACTGAACTGAACTGAACTGAACTGAGAATGAGCAACAACAACAACAACAACAACAACAACAACAACAACAACAAAAAAAAATCGAAATTACAAAAATATGAATTTGTAAGATCACAATATTATGATGAGCTAAACAGAAATAATCGAATATTTATATCATCTTCATCAAATTAGCATTAATATACATTAATCTCAAGAAAAATGAACGAAAAAAAATAGAGAAGCACATGAATACAAAATTAAATTGATGATAATCATTGTCAAGACAATTTATCGAACAAGAAATTGAACATGATGTTATTACAATAGTATTCGGCGATAACTTTACCACCCTCGGACGAATCCAAAATGACATATAATGATCACCGTCTGTTGCATTGTCATTAAATAGAAGTGCATCACATTGACATTAGCTCCTGAACTGCCACTTTTCAGCAATGTAGAATTGCTGCTACTGATTATCCAAATTTGATCGAGTCGGAGCCAAAGTGGCAAAACAATAAACGAAACAAATAGATGAAAAAGAGCAAAATATGTTTATAATAGCTTTATTGAGACTTGGTATAAACAAAGCAGTTATCGCAAGCTGTTGCCACTTCTCTTTCTCTTTTCACACACCATCCATTCGCTCTCTCGCTCGCTCTCTCGCTCGCTCTCTCTCTCTCTCTCTCTCTCTCTCTTCCATACACACAAAATCCTTGTGTGTCTTTTGTCATAACACAATGCTATTTCAATATTCACACTCAATTTTCTCACTAAAATTTTCGTTTTGTTTCGTGTCCCAATCAAAATCTAACAAAATACAAATTGTTCACATATGTTGCCATTACTTTCCTTTTAAAATATATAACACTTGTGCCATTAACTGTGTCGTACGTAAGAATGTGTATAGCAACTCACCCACCACCATATTGCATAGAATTTCATACATGTAATAATGAATTGATTGATGTGACCTTTGCACTTATCACTTTCGGAAGGAAATGTTGATGATTTCATTTTTGTCCATCCCCATGCATGGTATTCAAATAAAAAAGTAGTTTAATGATGTCTCAATTTTTAACTAACTGAACATTTTAATAAAATGCCTAAAATAAAGCAAATTACCTTTTAACAATAAACTCGTCGAATGTATTAACTCTTTTCACTTATTTACATTCATCTCATTTGTTGTGTCATAAATGTGGAAAAATATGGTAGGAATAATAATGGTAGAAATGTCGCGAATAGAATTATTAAAACATTTCTGCTGTTGCCCAAAGCGTACAGGACACCAAATCTTAATGAACGAAAGAGAAAGTAGAAAATGAAAAAAAAAAAAAAAAAAAATAAAATAAATAAAACACAACGAAACGAATTCAAGCATAAATGGATTCATTACATCTGCAGTGCATTCTCATAAAAAATGTTCGATTTAAATTTGCCATAATCCTGGAATCATTACGTTGATAAATGAATGAGAGTCTTATCGCTAAATACTTGATTTGAATTTGAATTCTTAGCGCCATAAAACAAATAACAAAATCTTTTGCATGTCGTGCGTTCCGAGTTTTTTCATATCGAATTCCATTTCCAATTCCATTGCTGATAAGAATTTCAATCTATGCCTTGCGCCCGTTCCATTTGTGTGCGACACAGTAAACAAATGATGTACTTTCATCTATTAAAATATACGAGGGTACGATCTGTGTTTTAGCTAAAACTGTGAACTCTGTGAGCTGTGCAATATACTTTCGATTTCATTCACATTAAGATGGTTTCAAACATTCGAACATTGGATGTATGTAATTATTCATAAAATGCTCCAAAAAAAAAAGGGTATGAAGACGATGACTTCATCTTGGAGAAGAATGAAAAAAAAAAAAAACGAAGAACGCATTTCAACCATATCAAAAACAATGGCGTTTAGCCAGCGGCATTTTTCGATCACGATAAACGCAATGAGTTCAATCATTTTTCTTTCAATTTTTTTACAATTTTAAAAGGAAAATAAAAATAAAAAGCAAAAAACGATAAATGACAATTCGATGGTGATTATAAAGCTCAATTATAAAATAAAGACACATGTACCTGGAAATGGAAAGAAAACATCAGCATTATGTAAATGTAAGATTTAGAATCGATTGGCCGGATTTGGTTTGATTCTGATAGATGTTGATTTGAAACCGTTGTGTTGGCATTGGCAGCATTTGATGTCTGTTTGTAATCAAGCAAGCCAGCGCACAAAAGAGATGTGGTGTGCTGATGATCATCTTACTGTGACTTTACTCCGCACACATACTCGCTCCATGATTTCTGGCTCTGCCAAATTTTTAATAGCTATGTTTACGTTTTGAATCAGCAGCAAATCAGTTAGAGTACACACGCGTGCTACTTTCGCTCCTGTCGTCATTCGCCATTCGCCATTCGCCCAAATGTTTTATGTTTGTTGTTGTTGTGTAATTTTCTAAAACTCACATCCCGTTCATTCGTTTGTTCGTTCCAATGAATTTATTTGTGTATGCAAGGTTTTTCTCCCTGTGCTTAATGTGCCTCGGTGGTATGACGACTACCCTCAAGCAGCATTCACTCATGCATAAGTTGTCACATAGTGATTAATGGGTGTCGAACAAATTGTCTAGAAAAACAGAAGGGGTCATGAATAAAATAAACAGATATTACATCGTTTGCCATCGTTTTCTGTCTCGTTCTACTCAGTTTTTCTCTCTCTCTCTCTCTCTCTTTCTCTCCTTCTCTCTTTCTATCTCTCTCTCTCTCTCTGTTTTTTTTTATTTAGCTTTAATCCAGATGCGAAACAGCGCAACATAGCATAATACTGCGTATGGTGTAGATGTGAATGTGTGCGAGTTACTCAGCATCTGAATGAATGCAAATTGTGAGATACGATAGTACAAGCGATTTTCCTTCATGTTAATACCAACAACCACATTCAAATACATGTCTTAACTGATTTAAACACACACACACATACACACACCGCTCATCTAACAGCATTGAGCATTTGGTATTCATCAACCAAACTCCGAACAAAAGCCAAATTCACATTAGAATTTGTGCAATTATTTTTACATGAGATTAGTTCTCGCATCAAATTTTCAAAAAGATAAACCATGAACAAATATAATAGATGTGGCATGGAATAACATTGAGCATATCATGCCATTTCGTCTGCCTTTTTTTTTTTCCTCCATTGAATACAATTTTCTTCGTTTTTTCACTTCTGGAAATGAGAAAAGAAAGAATCCAAAAAATGTGTCGAATGGAAAGAAGTGTGATGATAAAATTGAAAAAGAATGCATTCATGAATGGGAAAAAAAAAATGTTCCGTGTAGCAAAACGAAAAGCAGGGAGATGAACTAAATTAATCGTCAAACGAAAAACGCTAACAAAGCACGCCGTATTTCGCTTGATTTTGAGCCACAAGAAGTTTACAATACAAATTTGATTAATGGTTGGAAAATTTTAATGTTTTCTCTGATATTTTTTTTTTTTTTTTTTTTTTTTTATTTTATTTACAAAGTGCACTGGGTTCACAAAGTACCACATGTGTCTCGGTGGCTGTTGTGATGTACGAGAAATCAAATTGGTGCACATTTGGTCGTTTCAAAGCAAGAATTTGATGAAAATCTATATCTGTATCTGTTCATAGTAGTTGTATTCGCATATTGTTCCTAAACGATATTCCATTTACGAATGCAATCAGCTTTTCATAAAGCATGTTTTATTTTCAATACTGAAAAATACACATATCAACAAATAATTGTCAAAATCCATTATTTATTCCATTTGAATGTGTCTGCTTAGGTGTTTGAATGGCTTGAACCCCAAAGGTTTAGTTTTATACACATCAAAAGATGCAAAATGCATCGAACGCAACAATTTTTTTTTCCCCGATTAGTCACTTTTCGATCTATTAAAGGAATCGAATCGATGGGAAAAGATGTCTCAACAGAACAATAATTTGGTTTATGAATAAAGCAGTCGATAGTTGCTTAATGGGCGTTCTGGGAGCACACATAATGGCATTTGCTGTTCTGGTGTCACTGCCGGTGCACTAACATACATTCACATTTTGGGAAAAATTCATCCAGAAGCATCTAAACAATAAATAAGCCAAGAATGCGAAAAATGTCGTTCAATTTATTTTTTTTTTTTTTTTTTTTTTTTTTTCTTTTGAGAAAGTGCATATTTGATGCCTGCCCCAATTGGTATAACTTCTCTTATTCAATTCAATCGAACTGAGATGAGATAAAATGAAATGAAATGAAATGAACTAAACTAAAATCCACTGAACTGAGTCAAGTGTACACATTGCTTTGTTTTCATTTATTCATTTTCGGTTATATTTGGGCATTGCCGTTAAGCTATTAAGGAATATAGCGATGGCGACACATTATACATTTAAACTAGCTACATTAGAGAGTTAGAATTTTGTGATAGAAATAGCAAAATATACACAACCATCATGTATGTTTGCAATGACGATGAAAATGATGTGGCAAGAACAACAGATATGTGAATAAAGTTAGTCGAATGAGCCGCATCAAACACACAAACCAGAAAGAATAAGATGAATTTGAGCAATTCAGTAATTGTGCAATGGAAAAGGATGAAACCAATATCAGCAAAAAAATAAAATGAAAAGAGAAAAAAGAAACCAGCGAAAAACCGAAAAATGCTCAAACTGAAACCAAAAGCGAAAGATGGCATTAAAGCATTTTGGTAAATGTACGAAAATTGTACACATGGCGATTCATATGTGATATTGCATTTTATATATTATGCATGTCGATGGATGTTAAACCATTTTGTAACAGACTCACTTGCTTTTGTACACTTTATAGCGACGACGAAAACGATAACAACGACGCAACTGAGTGAATTGAATTGAGGGTTGCAAACGCCTGGAATATATGCTCGTCATACCAATCCAAATGAATAAAAGATATTTGGCTCTTTTTCGAATCCTCAAACCAATCCACCAAAGTTGATCCATCTCATTTTCGTATATCTCAGCTTATAATGTATCCGAGCATTATAAATATTAGATCGAGTTTGTAGGAATGGAGTTTGAATAAAAACCAGAAAAGAAGTGAAATACACAAAAATAAAAATGAAAAGTACACCGAAAGAGTGAAAACACGTACACACAAGAAATGGAAAGAGAACAACAGAGAGTGTGTGTGTGTGAGAGAGAGAGAGAGAGAGAGAGAAAGAGCGAGAGAATAGAGGGAGCGGGAAAGTGAAAAATGGTGAAAAGAGTGAAGTGGTTTGCAACCCATGAGAAGACGTTTCACTATATTGAATATGGGTATAATGGGAAGCGCAATGCATTTTTCATGTGAAAAACGCCTTTACTGCTGCTTGATGTCATTGTTGCCATCATCATTATCATACTACACTTGTGCTACACTACATGTGCATTTTGCCACACCAATTTTTGTGTCAAATATTACATTTTCAATAATTGTGCTCAATATTTTTGCGCAAGTTTTAATACATCTTTATTTCGCGTAGATAAACGCGTTTTATTTCAAATGCATACATGTAATGCATATACAATTTATGAATAAAAACATTCATTGCATCCACTTTAAATACATAAATATTTGATAAAGGAATATTGCTTACTCAGTGACTTAAGTCATTAGGAAATGCTTGTGAATTCAATTGTAATCGCCTGGCATTCAATTCAAAGACAATTCGAATTATAATTATTGTTTCTTAATTTAGTGTTGAATGATGAACGAGGGCCAAACACGTTTATAAAAATCCCGTTATTATTATTATTATATGTACTTTTGGTTTTGCATTTATATCAAATATCATACACTGAAATTCTATTCCTGGTAATATGTTTGGGTTAGGGAGCTGATTGAAAATGCAGACAAGACGAGACAAGACGAGACAAAAAGTACTTTCATATTTGTACTATAAATAATTTATAAAGCTGCGGCAAAAATATTATGCGGCATGCTATTTACGAAATGGAAAAAAAGCTTTAAAATTATGGCTGATAAAATGATATTGAAAAAAGTATCATTTTTTCCCAATATGTATTTAGTTGGGTACGCGCTGCGATCTGCTTAAAAAAAAAAAAAAAAAAAACTGCTCGCACATACACAACATAAGCAGTTTGTATTGTAGTTCCATGGTTTTTTCTTATCGGTTTAAGTTGACGGCACTTTCTAGTTGTGCACTGCTCCACAATGATGACGGTGTGCGGACGGATTCACATTTACACAAAACTCATTCTCATAAAATAATTTTCTGGATTTTTTTTTTTTTTCATTCGTCTAGAAAAATGTTGTTGCTACAAACGAAAGCGCATTGAACGTTCACATGTACTTTTTCATTTAAAATTCCATAACTGTCAATATTCGCGGCATTCATTCAAACAGCAATGCGAATATAGACGCGGGATTTTTGTTCTCAACATTTCATATCGCTTGACAAACAAAAACAGCGAATATTTTTTTTTGTCGGTTCATTGTGTTTGCGGTGCCTCTTTTTGCCGTTTGTAATGCTTTCTATAATTGTTGTTTTTTTTTTTTTTGTGCGCGCGATTTGTTTATTTGCTCGCTTACAATCGAGTATTTTCCGCTGGTTGGGGCTTTTGTCTTGTTTGCCACGTCGATTTCTACACGTATGCTCAGGGCAACGACAACCATTTCAAACGTTCGTGTTATGTCGTCATTTCGGCTTGTCGTTAAACATTTATAAATAAATAATATATAATAAAAATTGACGAGTACTGGTAATACAAGGTAATCGACATCATTTACCTATGCAGTGCAGTGCATAGCCTGGCATTTTCTCTCTCTCTCTCCCGCTCGACACTGTGCTGATTGGTTCTTCATTTCTGTTTTGTTGTTGTTGTTGTTTTTTTTATTCTCATTGAATTGTTTGTTGTTGGTTCTTCTGTCGTTAGTGCTGCCAGTTTTATTACTTTTTTTTCTCTCTCATTTCACTAGCATTTTTGTGATTCATTTTTTGCTCTTCATTTGTCGTCCTCGACATTTATTTATTTATTTTCTTTGAGTATTTTTTGTGCCATCGTTCGCTTGTTTGCTATTGGTGAATGCATTTAATATGGGTAATTTTTGTCGTTATTACATGTGCTTTGAAATCGAAGCGAACGAAAATGTGCGCATTCTCTTATTTTTTGGTTTTTTGGTTTTTTTTTTTCATGTTTCGTGCATCGTAGCCGAGATGGAGGTAATAAGGCTAATGTTGACGAGTATCACAACGAAAATTTAATAAAATAAATTGAACGCTGATTTCAATGAAAGATCATTCACCATAAATATGAAGCTCAGTTTCTGTTATTGATTCTACCTTTTGATTTTGCATTTACAATTTTATTCGCTGGACTCGTATGATCTTTTTTTCATAAACCGATACCGGAGTACACGCACTGTCAATGCAAATGCATGTGACGTATTAATTCTACATAATAACGCCATCTTCTAAAGATATTGATACTATAATGTAAGAGAAGCAGAAAAGAAGAACAAGAAAAATAAAGGAGAGAAGAAGAAGAAGAAAAGAAGAAACAAATACATTGATTTTGTATTGTAGTACCAAAATCTTTAGAAGATGGCGTTTATCACATCGCCATATCAATGCGCATCTCTTGACCGATACATATAAATGTTTATTTTTATATTATTAAGCACAACTTTTTCGATTTGTTTACTCATTACTGGTGCTTTAATTTTCCTCTTTTTCTGATGGTTTTGTATGCATATTTGTCATTCAGGTTTTTTTATGCGTATATTTTCTTATCATTCGAACTAAGACTCAATTAAGTACGGCAGCTCATCAACACAGTAGAAACTTTACTGGAATTTTTGATCAAATTTACATATGTGGCATATGTATTAGATATTGCTTTTTGGATTTTTGTCAATGTTTACCTGCCTCATTTTTATATTATTATTATTACTCTTCTTGCTCACCTGAAGCGAGGGATTGTCATCATTACAAATTATTAAATTCCATTGCTGTTACAATTTATGTCGCATAATTAAAAAAAAAAAAAGTTGGTTGAAATAAAAGCAAATAATTACGAATATTGATATAAAGTAGTTGAAAATTAGCCTGAAATCTGAAAAAGAAATTAAAAATTTGTTTTGTTTATTTTGTAGTATTTGGTGCAAATCAAATAGGAAAAGTGACACATAGTATTTACATTTTATACACATATTTCTTCATTGTTTGTATTTTAATAAATTTCACGCAAAATTTTCATTTAATTATGATTTCAAACAAATGACCAAGATATGCTTTCATCAATATTTAGATTTTCTTTCACTGTTGACCTGAAAATCATCTCAATTTCATTTGTTTTCTTCATTTTCTCCATTTTATTGAGAGGCAACCGTGTGCGCTTGTTTTTCCCTGCATTTTATAATAATGCTCGTTCGTGCCACAATGACATACGGTTCGTGTACTTTCCACTCTCGTATTCGCATCATCATTTTTACGACAGAATAAAATTGTAATAAAACCGCTATAAAATTGTGCTTTTTTATTGTTACGGATAATTTTTGATGTTGTTCGTTGCAACCGCATTTCGGTTGCCTGTAATGGTGCGTTGTGTGTTACTTGATTTCTGTATTTTTATGTGGGAGCTCTTTTGATTTTATGATATATATATATATATATATATATATATATATTTCATTTGGTGTCACTTTGTTTTCGTCTCCATTTCGTTGCATATTTGATCCTGGTAAGTGATTGACTGTATGCCATTGAACAGACATCATCGACATTCATTGATGTGGCAAAGTCACACATACTTTTAAGTCATTATCATCACTATCATCAACAGGAATTAGGGGGAAGTCATAAAAACTGACACAATATTTACGACTCGTAACAACAGCATATTTTTCGTTTTTACACACAAATTGAAATACTTCGATTTGCATAATCACTGGTCCTATTACCGATTATGTATGATATTTTTGTTTAATTTGATCGTCTTGCTCCGATGTTTTTTTTATTTTTTGTTTTTTTTATTGATTTCATTTTTCTTCTTTCATTTCAGGTTTATCAATGCTAGACGTAGAATTGTGCAGCCAATGATTGACCAATCAAACAGAGCAGGTAAGAAAATATGGAAAGGAATATTTTATTTCCTTCTAAATTAACAAAATTGCCTTAATCGCCAAGATTCAAAGAGGAATCAGAATGAGTACAAGTCCTGTTTTTTGTAATCTCAACTCCAATTTTATGAGCATAAAATTTGTTAAAATGTTGAAAGATCAAAGACCGATGTAACATTGATTTTATCAACATCGATGTGAAAGCTGTTCAATCAATGTACTTTGGCATCGTAAACGAAATTATTCTAATCTCAAATTAAATAGTAGATCTAAATCGTGCAGAGTAAATAACATAAACCGAGAATGATGAAGGAAAAAGGAGGGCGACATCAAAGTCATAAAATTAAACCTTTTTATTATTATTACAATGGCAAGTCTGATGATGCATTAGAGATAAAGTAGATCCAAACTAATATTACCGAATGACACAACGTAAAAAAGTCACAAAAGTCACAAAAATCAACCAAAATGCTAATGCCAAACATAATACAAACATTTTATATTTTCCTATTAACACATTTGTTTTAGCACTTGTTTTAGCATCGATTTTATACTAGTAAGTGTAAAATTGAAAATAAAACAATGTCACTTGCTTAATATCTCTGTAATTTTTTCAAAAAAAAAAAAAAAAAAAAAAAAATGAATAGGAAAATTTGCTAAGATCAAGTGCATCAAAAAAGGAAAATGTTGTTCTCGTGTGCACTCTGAACAAAGTCGAAAATTAATGAAAACATAATAATTAGAATATGACGTTAATGTAGTCAAAGATGAAAAGTTTAAACACTAACGTTAGATTTGGGGTTTATTATAGACCAAAAGCAGTTTTTCTCTCGTTTCTGTGTTCAAATTTATTAATTAGTCACTATAGAACTAGACAAAAAAAAAACATTAAAACAATTAGCGAGCGCATGTTTACTCTTTAGAGCGGTAATGTGCCATGTTTGTTCGTGTTCACACATCAGCCGCATACATTCAATATACGTTTTGTATACACACACACACACACACACACACACACACACACACACACACACACACACGCAATAGAATGCCTGTATCGGGATTTTTAATGTGCGATGCACATACTTTTTTGTCGCTAGTTATGTGTAAAAATCGTGACTTTTTGCTTGTAATGAGCACAGTGATGTGCTTGGTTTGGTTTTAATTTATTTTATTTTTTTCCTTTCTTTTGCATTATTGTCGCGCGTAAGAAAACCAAGACCATGTTTATACTATATGTATTTGGTATTCAAAATACAGGCTTGAGAGCACGCAGACACAAAAAATGGTGTACGTAATGAGAAAAGATACACATAATGGCAATACATTTCGATAAGAAAATACACAAATCGGCATAGATTTGATTCAAAACCGAAAGATATACCTTTAAATTGGAGTCAACAAGCAATACATGTGACAATATTTGCTTGCACATACAC
The DNA here is from genome assembly GCA_029041755.1 of Resseliella maxima. NCBI lineage: Eukaryota > Metazoa > Arthropoda > Insecta > Diptera > Cecidomyiidae > Resseliella > Resseliella maxima. The sequence goes on along the minus strand of JAQOWM010000955.1, from coordinate 1,234,941 downwards.
TTGTTCCCTTGAAGTCTACACTTTTGTCTCATGATGGCCATTATTTTACAGCAAAATTGTAAGAAAAAAATAAATAAAGAGAGAGAGAGAGAGAGAGAGAGAGAGAGAGAGAGAGAGAGAAAGAGAGAGAGAGAGAGAAAGATAGAAAAAAAAAGATGTTACTGAAACTTAGTTCGCGTCGTGCATGCGAATTTGACCTTTTGAACTATTCATTTTGCATACTTTTGTTGATTTTACAAGCTTCGAAGAAGAAATCAAAACCGAAAGTTTTAGTATTTTGCCATATTCCATATTTTGCAATTCAGTGTATTGTGCTAAACGCAGCAGCATTTGAAATAAACACCACCATTGCCATTACCAAGACCAAAAATGCATTGCAGTTCATATATATATATATAGATTAATATTAATGAAAAAAAGTATACAAAAGTAAACAATATCTAACAATGGATTTTTGCACTCTCATTTCTCTGCAGAATGTATAACTTCAAGCGGTAGCACATGTTTCACTACAAAATGACAATAAAATGCAATCTTTTCATTTGCAAAATGTACACATTTATGTGTTATTCTGTTTATATTAATTAGGGTATCGTTTCTTCCTTGATTTCATCATGGTTCATATGAAAAGGACTACAAAATTTGTAGTACAAATGCAAATGCATATCGCTTGCAAAAATATTTGCCATTGAATTAAAATTTTGCCGTCGAGACACCCTATATGTTAAATATATATATATATATATTTATATATTTATATGTGTGTAGATGTATACCAGTATAACCGATAAATATGTGGTGCAACTGAGAGTAAATACAATATAAAGTGCAAAATCATGTCAACAAAGTTAGATTAATACCACTTTGGCTTACTGTCATTGATGCAATATAATATTGTATTGTTTATTCTATAAACAGGAGTATTAGTCAACTTAGTGCTATTTTCATGCAATGCATACAATACGTATAATATAAATGTATTCACACAACAATATATCACTCGTTCATCTAACGCAAATAGCTTTACAAAAAGATACAGAGACTGAGAGACAGTGAGACTGAGATACATCACCAAAACTAAATATTCTCTCGCGCATACAAAGCGAATCGACTCATTTTCTCTTACCAAATGTGTATGTAATGCATTACTGATAATGATATATGATACCATTACGCTATTTTTTTTTATTTTATGCCATCTCTGTGGACTTTTTGCACATTCAATTTGTGCGCCAATCTGTAATTTTTAGCCATAAAATATGGGGGTCGATTCTTGATTCTCTCTATATTTATACTTATTTCATTATATGATTCCATTAAAACTTTGCTTAAACTTGCAATTGCAATGAATAAAACTAAACAATTGGCTGAATAATTCTACTTGAATCAGAAAAAAAAAAAACTATGCTCACATTGGATTTATAAACATTTTTTTTCTCTCTCAATATGAAGGGAATGTGGTTAAGTATTACAATAATAATCAAAATGATGATAACCACATAAATATTTCAAACAAATTACACTGTATAAGTTATTTTGCCAGACCCCACCGGACCCAACAATTTTTTTTCCTAATTTGGGTACGAGATACTAATAATTAGCAGTCATGAGTTTTTAATAGGAATTGCTACCAAATATTGGATGAAATGATGATAATGTTTTGAAAATGTGATAAATTTTACATTTTAAATAATACTGTGATTCAGAAAGCTTAGAATTGCAAGTCAATATTCAGTACATTGTGAGACATGCCTGCCGGCAGGCACACTAACATTCAATCAATTGTTTGTGATCTTGTGCATTTACCATGAAACCAAATAGTTTAACTGCAAACTTTGTGTTTAATTTGAATCACTAATTCTTGCATTGATGTTGCCATTTTATTTGGTGATAAGAAAGGATCAATTAATTGCAATGTGATGTATGTTTTAATGGCTTACAATCGGATTGCCGCGTTACGCGCCGTTACGACAATAGGCAATCATGGGTAAAATGCGACACTCATGTGTGCATATTTGTACTCACATAAAGTGATGAAACGGCAATCAACTCATTGGAGAGGTCATAAAGCTAAACTAGTACCTGAATTTAACAACTTGGGCCATCATATGTCGTTTGGTTATGTCTTTACAACCACAATAATTGGTTTAGTTTTCGCTTCTGTACATCAATGGAGTCACAGTATTCATACAGTTTTATTTCACAAAATATACATATACATTCCATGCATATAGATTCATATATATTGTACAGATGCAAACTAGCACAGTTTGGGGAATAATTAGCGATACCCAAATCATTTATCATGAACGTTCATGAACGGTTCAGGATACACACAATTGTACATTAATAAAACAAAGAATTCACATAAAATTAGAAATAAAACTCGAACCAAACTTGAATATATGCGTGTACGATATTCCAAGACGATATATAATAGTACTCGAATTGTGAAATACACATTTTGTAACAAAAATCCGGGCGGCAAAATGTATACAACCCCATAAACGGTTCACTAATTAAGAAGCTGGTTACTTGAAAACGAAGTGAAAAAGTCGGTGCAACACACAAAAACACTGTTGATCGTTATAGTAGTGTCATAGGACTCGTTAAGAATGCCATTTCACGCACATTTGATTTGCCAAAGTCAATAAAACTCTTAGGCTCTTTGTTTTTGTCCGGTCGACGGGCATCTTTTGGACATAAATCTGTCATGGGCCTTCCAACACAAAACTTCCCTCTATTATCAAATGAATGTTTGGAGAAAAATCATTTTCGGTTCAATTTCAGATGAGCACAACGATAAATTTACGATTACATATGGACTACAGGCAAAAGCAAATGGCATTCTATTTTCATTTCATTTCAATGCGCAATATATAGTTAAGTTAGATCGTGTCGCTCACTTTTTATAATCGAAACAACAATTTTTGGTCTACTGGTAACGATGAAAACTTTTCACACAGTCCGAACTTTTAATTTTGTCGAAAAACTTCTTTGTGGCCGATTTCATTTTAAATAATTCAGTTCATTGGAATGAAAACTTTCGATTCTATTGATGCCCCGTTTTGCAGAAGCGTTTATAAATCAAGATCACTTTGTTTTCCTTCATTCGATTTTTTTTTTCTTTTTTTTTTTTTTTTTTTTTTTTTGTTGAAATGAATAAATAAATAAATAAATGATAGAAGGTACACCGGCACCATTGACTTGCCTTCGATGATAAAATGAATAGAGAGATACATCCGTTTTACGTACAAGAGAGATGGAGGAAAGAGACAGATCTGGTGCACTCATGAATGTGTGTGTGTGTGTGAAATGCTTATTCTAGCATAAATAAAAGCAATAAATTATTGTATAATGCTACAAAAGAATTTAGCAAAAATAGATAGAGCAGTTTCAAGGGAAAAATGAATGCAAAAGGTCAACTGAATAGCAAAAAATCGGAAAGAAAGCAAAGAAAACCAATAATATAAATAGCAGGAAAATGAAACAAAAATTACGCGAAATAGAACCGAATAAGTAGAAAATGAATGCTCCGTTACATAAAAAAGGACTAAGCTAAAATGAGAATAGATATCACACGAATTGAACGAAGGGCCAACTAACAAAAGCATAAATAATGCTATAGAAAAGATGCAGACTGTTCGTTTATGCGAAAAAAAAAGCGGTAACTTTCTGATATTAAGGAAAAAGGAAATGCGAACAGGAACTTTTAACAGCGAATTTTTTCAACATCAAGTAAATCGAGAAGTATGCGCTTTCAATGAATCCAATTCTGATCTTTCTTCATGACAGCATTATTTTGGAGTATCGATAATATGAGTTTCGCATATGTAAAACGCAGAACATGCAAGATTTTTATAATGGAATAAATATGATACAAACTATGTTAAAAACATACATAAATACCAATCCAGTGATGGAGCCCTGCAAAACTTAATCTATCTGAAACACCACACAATATCGTCAAACAAAAGAAACTAGCACATAGTCGGCATTGCCGATAATGCGATAATGCGATGAAGGAAATTGTGTGTATGTTTCTCCCTCTCTCTCTCTCTCTCTCTCTCTCTCTCTCTCTCTCTTCCATGTGTGTTTGTGTGTGTGTGTGCTTTTTTTCGCATTCAATCTCTGCTGCCCATACCATTTCATAAAAGCGTGTATTATGTACCCTTTGTACGTCAAAAAAAAAAAAATATAATTTACATGCAGCTTCAGCACCATTCATGTGATCGTGCCGTGCCATAGCATACCATGCCGCGCATATTGTTGTCATTACAAATTGTTTGTGGTGATATTTGTTTACAATAGAGCCAATGATGCAGTTGTAATTTCTTAAGAGCAAATCTCATTCATATAAAACTGATTACGAATAATTTATTGACTTCATATTAGCTACTTGTATCCGGTTGGAACGTTGTTGATTGCAATCCATTTGATCTATTCTGTGATTAAATCACATTGTGACGATTTTCATTTAATAGCATACTTAAAATTTTTAATGTAAACTCCGCCATTGGCAATTTGCTGCCACAAAAAATATCTAACTTATATAGTTTTTTTTTTTTACCATGAGCAATTGTGGCTACTATAGAAATTTGCTACTTATCAATATCGTCGCATTGATCTAATTGATTTTTTGTTTTTTTTCCTTCGGAATCCAATGGAGATTTCGAGACGTGTAAAACAAAATTTATGAGGGTAAATTTGTCCCAAAACAAACACATTTCATCGATGCAGGTGATTGGAAAAGTGTCAACGAGAAGTGAATAGATCGATTTTTCATACTAAAGTGCCACTGCATAAGTAATCGAACTATTTAAAGAGTTTTTCATATGTGGATAGTTGCAGGAGTTTTGTTGAAATTGGTATTTGTGAATATGTTGACTGAAAGTGGAGAATGTGCTCAGTAGATAATCTAGTCGTAAATCAACTTTCATCCGGTATATGAGAAAGAATTTTTGGACGAAAAATAATAACATAAACGCTGGTCAATACCATATGCATTGTTTTTTTGTTCACATATAAATGCACAGAGAAAACCGTTGAAATTTTTTTTTTTTATCAAACAACAACATTAATTTGTATTTGCATGGATCTTAGAATCCGGCAATAAATGGAATCCCTTTCAAAGAATTGTGTGCGAAGGGGAAAAAAACAGGTTTCGGAGAAAAAGCCATCAATACGAATGGAATCGCATCGTTCATATGAACGATATCAGAATGAGTGTTGTTTGCCCCAATTCAATAGGCACTTTGTATGAGATATGCGAATAATAAAACAACTTGAGATTATTCGTAAATCTAAGCCACACACTTATCGCACGACAATGGAATGCGAAATCGAAACATGAGCCACGTATTTATTAGACATCATTGTGTTATGGCTCTGGGTCAAAAACAATGAAATTGATTCGCTCTCTATGAAAATGGGGTATTGCAAAGTAAAATGGAGAAGAAAAGAAAAGAAAAAGAAAAAGAAAAAGAAAAATCAAAACAATGATAGACGAACGATAGAAAATTTGTACATTTATGTGTATAGGAGATGTGGAAAGTAGGAAGTGAGTGACCGATTGTTGAATATGTGCATTTGCTTTGCACGCATTCGGAAAATTGAAAGCAAATACCTAGCATAAAGAGTAGTTAACAAGAGAATGATGCAGCAAACCGTACGAATGGCAATGGAAATGCGAATTGAGCTCTCTCTCTCTCGCTCTGTGTGTGTGTGTGTGTGTATGTCGAGTGGACGAATAACAAAAACATAACGATATTGGTTGATTGATTACCACATACATTATGCTTAAGATATGGTTGTTATTCAGGATTTTCAGAGCCGTCTTCGAATGAATTTCCACACGGTTTCGTCCCACCGCGTATCACATTCATTTCGTTCAGTTATAATGCTTACATACGTTTTACTATATGAAGAAAGTGCTGTGAATCGGAAATGAATGTAAAATAAAAAAAGGGAGCTAGAGAAAATGAAAATAAGTTCCGAAATAAGAAACAAATGTGAAACGATTTGAGATGAAATCGAAGTAAAAAGGGATCTTGTTGATGGCAAACTATTTTCATATTGAACAGATATGTCTCGATTTGGCCTAAAATAGTGTTTTTAAATTTTATTCGATTCATTCGTCTTCCCGTCAAAACTTGCCAAGCTCTTAACACATAGCAGAAAGAAAAAAATCAATCTATTACGGAACATTTGCTCATATGCTATGGCAATGTTCCAGGAGATTAACTAAACAATTTTCGACACATTTATGAAAATTAAAATATACGGTGTAGTGAATCGAAAATACGCACCATTCATGAGATGATCCGAAATCTTTTTAATCTCTCCATGGAAACTCATTGGGTAAAAAAAAAAATGATTAAAAATTCGATACATTTCTTCTTCACAATCAATGGATATAGTATACATTACTGTGTCGAGTGGTTGTTTTGGGAATAAAGATAAAGTTATAAATACTTTTTTTTTTTTCATTGCACGTAGTGCTTGAAATGAAAAAAAAAAATGAACTAGATCCCATGAATATTTGTGCAGTAGAATGAATACTATTTTGGATAAATCGCTGAATGGAATGGATGACAACGAGAATGCGCGTAGGTAAATGAATGATGCTTATATAAATTATAGATTTCTAGTGCACAAATGTTGAACTGTGAGCGGAAATTTGTGTTTACATCCAAATATAATATAGTTCACTTCGAATGTTATATTTGTGTAAATTCAAAATGAAATTGAGGATAGAAAATATGCGACCTAGATAGGGTGAGAGCAGAAAATAAAGAGTAAAAATGAGTGAATAGCATAAAAGATAAAAAAGATGAAAAAGGAGCGTCAGAATAGTGCAAAAATCTTGAATATTTTATAATGCTGGGATATGTTTACTCTTATGATACATTTCTTTGCACACAGAAATGCGTGCCATCGATGTGAACATCATTTTCTCGCGATATTCAGAAATGTTCGCAGAACATAAATTTCACCTTTTCCGCTATCAAACATACAAGTTCTGCCTCTTAAATTATCCGCATCCCTTATTTGGTGCCTTTTTTTGCATCAAAAATTACCACATCTAAATATGTGCTTCACACTTTCTACATTTTCTTTTTTTTTTTTTTCTTTTTTTTTACTTTTGCTTTTACTTCGATTTTCGTTCTGCAAAATGTGTTTGCATCTAGCTCTTGTTATCTTGCATTTCATTCTCATTCTTATTCTCATTCTTATTCTCAGTCCATAAACCAAATTTCAAAGTTCAATGGTAAAAAATAAGAAAGAAATAGAAAATGTCTTCCATGTTGGTTTTACATTATATTTTAGCAATAAGATGCGCTGGCATCAGTGACACTTTCACAAATACAGACAACGCACCCGGGATTATGTTCAAGCAAATAAATAACAAAATTTTTAATATTTAATATGATACATCCGTTATCATAATTTAAAGGTGTTAAGCTACAGCATGTGGAAATGGCACCAAAAACGCAATACTTATCACAAAGACACACATCTCACAATAATAACAATAACAATAACATTGAACATTGGAATACTTTCGTCTTCTTTTGTATTCGCATGTTGTTCCTTTATTTTGTTCGTTTTCCACTTCTTCTCTTGAATAACATGATATGCTGCCATAAATAAGTAAATGCGAACGGAACTGGTACTTTTTTTTTTTTTTTTTTTTTTAAAGAAAACAAAGGTGTTACAATTGCAATGAGGGCTCACAAATGCTGTAGTTGTATTTGTGTGTTTGTATTTAAATGAATATATGTATTTTATACAGATGTCGTAATAAATACAAATTGCGTGACATTATGCTCATCGAGAGGAAATTTTTATGGCATTATTATTGAAAAGTGGCGATTTTAAAAATAGGCATTTGTCGACGATTCTTTCAAGTCGTCGAGCTTCTTGCATTTCGACTCGAAAGACTAATCGTATCTTTTTTAAATAGTTTTTACTCCACACGCAGGACCATCGGCCGCATATCCAGAAGCAATGGGCTATATGATGGATGGTCAGGCGCATATGATGCAACGACCTCCAGGTGATCCAGGTTTTCATCAAGGCTATGCACATTATCCACCAGCAGAATATTATGGACACCATTTGTAATTGCCATTTGAAGTGTGTGTGAACAATTTTAGGTGAGTCATTTATACTTTATATATTCAGTTGTTTTGTTCAATTTTCAAATTTCCGAATTTTTTTTTTTTTTTTTTTTTTTTTTTTGTTATATTTTCTGTTATTTATTATAATAATTGACAAATATTTTGATTTTTCTCTATTCAATATTTCAATTCCAGAATATCTCATTCTGCCCCCAGTGAGCGTGTGCATATAAAACAAATAAAACAAAATGAATTCAATAACATTTAAATTAATGAAAACAATTCAATGGAGAATCACATGTTACCAATCAATTTATTTTAATTCGTGCATTTTTGTTCAAGACATTAATATGTCTTTGAATAAAAATTTGTCAATAAGAAGCAAAGAATGTGCCAGCAGGGCACAAAACATCGATACGAATTTACACAATGACCTCGAGCCATTTCATTATAGTATATAGTGAACGTTGCGGAACGAGTAAAAGACATAAGCACCACAAGCATTTCAATCATTATAGATGGATTCATTGAGCAAAAAATGAAGAGCAAAATGGAAATGGGTGAGAAACACCGATACACAAATATATATATATATATATATGTGTGTGTGTATATGTATATGAAATCTACAAATGAATTTAGATGTGGCACTATCAATCCATTTAGGTCTTTATAAACAATGAAAATAAAAACAAAAACAAACAAAAACACAAACACAAATACATAAACACACAAACACACATTTATGGAATGAATTACATGCATACAAAGCGCAAAACAGAATGGAAGGCAAACAAATTATGAAATTTAACAATTAAGTGAATTATTTTAAAAATAATTAAAGTATGTAATAATAATATTAATTAATGATCATATTGATAGAAGTGAAAGTAATGTAGAATAGCATGCAACAAATGATCTTGATAGAAAATAGTAAACACACACAGGAAAATGAAAAAGAAGAAGAAGAAGAAAAAGAAGTAAAAGAAAAAGCGAACGCGCGTGAAAAAATACGTAAAGACACCTTCAGCTAAACTTACGCATCTCCTTACACAGATAGATATTTGAAATGAAAACAAAATTCAAAGCAAAGTAAAAAAAAAAAATAAATAGAAATTAAATGAAAGGAAAAGAAAAAACACTTTCACATGTTGATTAGCAAAAAGCAAAATGTTGTGCTATATTGTATGTGAACATAAAAGATCCGAAACAAAAATGAGCGTTGTTTGGAGCGCTTTTTTTTTTAACGATCATTAGCATAAAGCACACGTTTAATTAATTATAATCCTATGAATGATAAAGGAAAATGCGCATGTTTACATATATTCTATACATACAAGCAAAACAATTATACATATGGGCAACAACGAGATGTGTTCTTTTTTCTCCTCTCTTTTGAAAACCGATTTCAATCTTAGTTCGACTAAAAAAAAAAAAAAAAAAAAAATGTGCTTTTATTTAAGTAAATCAATTTGTAAAAAGTAAATTTAATCGTAATTGAACGTAATGAATGAAGGAAAGAATGAAAAAAAGGAGGAAAAAACTCTATGAAAGTGGCAACTAGATGGGCAGCTCTTTCAAAGATAAAGTTACAGAGACGGAAAAACATTGCAAATGTATTGAATATTATATAAAGTGTGTTTTTCTGGTTGTTTAAATATCGAATTTGATCTATTTTAATTTTTTTTTTTTTTTTTTTTTATTTTTCTTTTTGAACATAATGTGTTTGTTTGCTTTATTTGTGGTGTTACAGCCTAAAATCGTGCTGATGTTTATATTAAAGCAAGATTGAATAAATTGCTGAATCGATTCAACTACTATCATTCATATTTCATACTTTTTGTTAAAAAAAAAAGAAAAAAAAAAAAAAAAGCTCAAACTCTATATTTGACATCATCAAATTCGTAGGTTTGGCTGAATAGAACGTTTGCGCTTGTTAAAAACTTCCCACATACGTTATACACGCAATGAAGTATGTGATTAATTTGGTGTAAGAAATGTTTGTCTTTTTTTTACACAAATACCGAAACAAATCAGGAACGAACATCCTGATTGCATTCGATCTATTTAAAATTATTGTTACAGTTTATTTTTCAGTGAGAAACAGACTCTGTGTACAAATATGTATGTAATGTAGGAAACGAAATGATGATTATAGGGAAAATGAAAAAAGAGTGTGAAACAAAATGGTATACAAACAGAAGCAAGGAAAAATTTTAAATGCAAATAAGTTTATCTTTAAATGTAATTTATACTAAAGTATGAAATTAATCTAAGTGGAATGCATAATTTAACGCAATTAAAAGTCTTTTTTTTTTTCACTGGTATAAAAGAAAACTGGAGAAGAAGAAAAAGAAGAAGATGAAGAAAAAAAAGAAAATGGAATAATAAGAAGTTTGAAAAAGGAAAAATTATGAAAAATTAATGGAAAGAATCACGTGGTATGATAACGTGGTAGAAGAACATTGGTACAGCTTACTTATAAATAATTGTGAATGATAATTGCAAAAAGAAATACATGGATTTAGTTTGTTTAAGATTCAGAAAATTAAAGTTGAAAAGCACACTGAAAATTTACTAAAAAAAAAAAAAAAAAAATAAGAAAACAATATTCTTCAAAGAGATGAAACATAGAAAAAACAATAAGTGTAAGCATAAGATGTAATACAATAGTAATAATTATTGATAGTAATAATATTGAAATGAATAATGAAATATGATGAAAAATGGATGATTAATTATTGATAAAATTTTAGATATAAATGATAAACGCAACCAACACATGAAGAAAATGAAATTGAAACATTTGATCTAAAGAAACAGTAACAACAAAGTAAATCGTCACAAAAGCTTCAATCTTGTAACTATAAACAAAAAAAAAAAAAAAAAAAAAAAAAACATCCAACTACAGCAATGATTTACTAATAAAACCCTTTACGGACACAATCACAGTCACAATCACACACAAACACATACACACAAAACGTAAATGAAATTATTAGCGTAAAAATTTAACATTTAATAATATATAAAATGAAAAACGAAAATTATTCTTTAGTAAGAAACAAGAAGCAAACCAATTTCGAAAGAAATAGATTACATTCTTCATGAGAGAAACAATTTTCTTTTTTTTTTTTTTTTTAGAAAACATTGCGAAAGAGACAATTTCAGAGAAAGCTTAAATAAAGAAAACCCAATTAGAATAACAGTAAAAAGTATTGTGTGTCGACCAATTTTGGCCGTATGAAAGATAAAAAGCGCGGTGAATATTCCTTCGAAAAAAAAAAAGCAAAACAAAACAAAAATTGAATTACTAAAATACACCCCAATACTTTCGAAGATTTATCTAGAATTGAGATTCATTTGAAAGAAATTTAGGACATTTTACCATTTTAAATAAAACAAAAAAAATAAAACTTTTGCTATAATTAACCTAAATTAATTGCATATCGAGCAAATGTGGTTAAAATCAGCAAACAATTTCGAAAAAAAATAAAACAATTTCATAACATCATGTTCATTAGTTCAATCTGTTTATTATATAATATTTGTTTTTCATTTGAAATAAATAATCTGATCCATAATGCTGATCAAATTCCCCATATGCTAAATGTCAGTGTATTTCAAGCTATTTTCGTTAACTCTTTCTTTTTGTATATTTCTTTAAATCAAAAATTGTTTTTTTTTTTTTTTTTTTTTTTAGTCGTTTCAGTTAACAATAAAGGTGGTGACCTGATTAAAAACAGGGTTTTTGAACATTTCATTCATTGATTTCTAAACCAAGGATAGTTTTGAAAATTTATTCCAACCTCTACTGTAATTATGGCAATAAATTTTAAAAGAAATAAAATGTCCAAATTAATAGAAATGTCACATGTCATTTTTCTTTACGACTTTCCCAACGAAGAGCTTTTATATAATCGTTTCCTAATTATATGAATCACACACAGTTGATATTAGATGATCATTTTTAGAATTAATGAAATCGCATTTTGATTGCATACAATCAAGTTAGCACACATACACACTAATTACAAATGGTATACGATCATAATGTCATTACTTGAAGTTAGCACTTGCTTTTTTTTTTTTTGTAAAATGTTCAATAAATTATGAAAATTCAACGAAACGTAGAATAAAATGATAGACAATTGAAAAAAAAAAAAAAAAAAATGATAACCTAGACGATCAATGTATGTATACAATAACTTGATTTTCATGTATTAGAGAAACGGAGTAGCAATTATGGGTTTGCTTACTTGCGAGAAAAAAAAAATAATATATTTTTATCACAATGAAACTGTATGGAAAGCAATAGTTGTAAAAGAAGGGAATAGATGGATAGTAAAGCCACTGCATAAAAAAAATAAAAAAAAAACTGATGACGGTCACCACACTTTACCTTTTAACTGACACTGCAAATTAAAATTCAATGAATACTTGTCGTTCGAATGCATTCATTATTGATTTGCAGATCTTGTCAGCAAACCAAACCAAGTCTAAGAACATGCTTTTTCGATTTTTCCACTTTTCAATTCGCATTAACACAATATGAAGCCGATTGCCATTATTCAACCTTATTTGGTGATGTTGTCAATGTAAGAAAATTGTTGGAAATGACTGAACCACGTGAAACTAACACATTTCATTTGTGCAATCAGTTGAAAGCAATGCTCTTTTGATATTCGAACATAGTAAAACATATTAATGTTTAGTAACACACAATGAAACGAAAAGAAAAATACCAATGAAAAAAAAAAAAAAAAGAAAAAAACCTTTTAAATAATTGATAAAATATGTATACCATTTTGGCTGTTTTTTTTCTTTGATGTCAAAATGAAACCTTTGATTGATCAGTACACTTTTCGCCTTAATCATGTATACGAATCTTCGAATTAAAGAGAAAAAAAAAAAATGAAAGAAATACGAAAATTGAATAAATTTATTTAGAGTGCTAATTATAGGAATTCACAGAGAACACAGATACACAAGGACATACACACACACACACACACATACACACTCACACACGCATAGTAAATATAGATCGAAACCACATTCAAACAAACAATTCACCTCCCATCCGTTTCCCTTATCACTCACACTATCCCCCACATGAACGCATTCAATACCATTTAAATCATACAAAACACGATTTGAATAAAGAAAAGAGATAAAGAAATGAAGTAAATTTAATGCAAATAGCAAAAATAAAAATAAAAATTAAAATAAAATGAAAAGAAGAGAGAAAAACTGCAAATGAATTTAAGAATTTACGATTATTTTAAGGATACTATGAATGTTTAATGAGTTCATCATACGATTTATAAATTAAACTTGCTGCAACAAAATGAGACAAAAAAAAAAAAAAAAAAACAAAAACAAACAAACAAACCCACAAAAAATTATAACAACAAAAATATTAATAATATTAATATGCTAACGATATAAATTTAAAACAAAAAATGAAAAGAACAAAATCATATTGTTGTCACATGTCACATGTATGTATTTCCATGATTTTAGAATTAATAAAAACAAATACGATTTAAAACCAAAATCAATTCTTTTTTTTTTCTTTTTTCGTTTTTCGTTTTTCTTTCCTTTAACTTTTCTTTACTCCGTCTTATTGAATAGTGAACGTAGTGGTTGAATATAATTCCTTTGAAAACTTGAATTTCACGACAAATGATCAAATCAAGGAAAGTATTTCATTAATACTTTTATATTTTTCGAATGATTAAATTGAATAGATCTCTTGTTTTCACGCACCTGACATTGCTTTGCTACATTAAAAATATGTGCGATCTCAAAATATAACAAAAACAACAATCATTTTAGATCATTAATGGTAGTCCTCTAACAATTCTTCTCTATCATGCTCGGATGAGAACCAGGCCTTGAGTTTCCCTATTTCAGTCATACCCTCTTTCAGTCATATCCTCTTTCATTCAAATCATTCGTCATGGAATCAAAATATCGTATTCGTGGTCTGCCTCTCCCTGTCCCTCTCGGCGCATTCACTTCAACATTCAAAATTACCTTTGGCAAACGATATTCATTCATACATTGTACATGTCCAAAGCATCTCAATCTTGACTTTCTTCTCAAAATACAAGAACATTTTCAATCTCAAACAAGTTTCGAGCTTCATATTGAAAACTAAGGAAAATGAATTAAATTGTATTTCATATAAAGCGGATTTACAATTATTCAATAGAAGATAGAAGATTCCTCATATGCGATAGATAATTAAACTAAAGTTTTATTAAGTGAAAAAAAAAAAATTCGTTACATAAATATAGTCAAATAATGGTTTATTGGTTTTTAGCTTAAAAATTAAGACATTCACTGAATTTATTGCATCTCTTATTCAACAAAAACAAATAAAATGGAAAAAAATGTTCACAGTTTTAATTGTTTTCAACTGAATTTAATTTGTTTTATATTTCAGCCCCTCGTTTCAGCAACATGACATAAACATTCGCAAACAAATGCTTCAAAATATTAAAATTATATACGTAAATGAATTAAAGAACACCTGAGCAAAGAAAAAAAAAAAGGTGCAGGAGGCGGTTTTATACAAAATCTTACAATTTGCTTTTTCCCAAATTGAAAAGTAATACCAGTACTTGGTTGCATCTTGTACTTACTAATGTAATGACATTTCAGTTTGAGCATACGAACCATGAAATATTACTCTAATTGGAGTATTTAAAACTAAATTATGGTGTTCATTCGATGTTATATACAAATATATATTTACAAAGATGTACATTACTTTCTTTAATTCTGTCACTCAAATTGGCGTGCACAGCGATTAGGCGTTGGAATTTGCTGGTTTGTTTCCTTTTCTCATTCTATCTTTTCGGTTTCTACTCGCCTCCAGCCGCATTTGACTTGAATTTAGCGAGTGAAAATAATGTAAAATTATATCGTAATGGTAATAAAATCAAAATGAATTATTTGGGTTGGTGGAGACTAAAGGGAAAATGCAAATTACATTTTATACAACAATGAACATATTATTTGTATTTGCTTGGTTACAGCATTTTTTTTTTCTCTCTCTCTCTCTTTCTCTCTCTCTCTCTCTCTCTTTCTCTCACTCTCTTTCTCTCTCTTTCTCTTACTCTCTTTCTCTCTCTCCCTTTCTGTCTCTCGATCTCTCTCAACAAAAGGGCATCTCTTCTCTTTTGAATTGCTGCCAGAGCAAATTTGAATGAGGAAATAAGAAGAAATAGGCTAAAATTATTGAATCGTATGAAAATGGTCTCATAACAGTTACAATCATGAAGAAAAATACTTCCTTAATGGGTTCCCGCTTGTTGATATAGTTTCATACTTATTCATATTTGTCCGTTGCGATTATGTCAACATAAACTTAGCAAGGAGATGATTCCTTTTGTAAAATCTGAATGTTTAGGTGTCAACGGACAAAATTTCTTCTAACTTAATGTTCGTTCGTTCGAAAAAAAATTGTATTTTTGTCGTTCATGCAAAAAAAAAAAATTGCAAATGTTTGAAATGTTCGTTCGAATGTGCGAGAAAATCTGTCCACATTTTTGAACATGTTCGAAAAAATACAAATTGTTCAAGTTATTGCTTATAAAAATCAAAGTGCAATTAAGTTTGAGCAATAAAAATGGAAACTGAAGAAAAATTTCCGATCGATTTTCTTCCAAAAAATTTGCATTTGTTCGAACAACATTTTCGCACATTCGAACGAACATTAGTCATTTCTTGAACGAACAAACGGATGTTCATTGACACCTACGTCTGGATGCAATAGATTTTTGGCAAATTATGATTGCAATCACCACCGTATATTCATTCACTGCATACTTTCATCAACAAAAAAGAATAGATAGAACCAAAGAATGTACAGTGCTTCATTTTATTAGCGCCTATTAAATCGTGGTTTCGTTTGCATGTTCATACATCTTAACATTATGATCTCGGGTCAGATGCATCATAACGGTAATGTTTATTGCACAATCATCATTTCATACGGGCTGCTTTTATGGAGCGTGATAGATATAATTTTTTTTTCTTTTTTTCCATTTGCTTCAATACCTTCCGTTAAATACCTATGTTTTATTGAGCACTATAGTCAAACAATTCTACATTATACAGACATTTTCTTCACAGTGTTACCGCTTAAGTCATAAAGTGTCAAATGAAAATCACTCATGCACAACTATATGACGCCATTGTAAATTCACCAACAATGATAACAATAACAAAACCAAAAAAAAAAAAAAAAATCGTTCAAATTGATGTTTGCTCTGATTGTTTGAGAGAAAAGCCATTATTTTGGGGGTGATTGGTATGTGAGCGTGCTTTTCCACCATATTTTTCATAATGCTCGTTTTGTACACTCGATGCTTATCACACATAAACACAACCCTTAACACAATGTTCATGTCACATAAAAAATATTTTTTCGCTTACTGCAAAATCAAGCAAAAAATTTTATGTTATTTTTCAACATTAAAAATTACACGCAAAATTAATCTCATACAAATATGATAATTTCAAAAAGAACTAATAAATGAAACATTTATAACAAACCATGTTTTATTTTGCATACGAATAAAAAATAAAAAAAAGCTGAAAAAAAGCGATTTCAGCATTATAATATCTCATTTATTTTAAAAGTTGTTTTTACTTCAATTCATGTCAAATCATTTTGGGGAGGGACAAAAAAAAATCAAAAAAACTGTTTGCAAAACACACAAAATAAAATGAAATCAAAAATGTTTATTGTGAATGGAATGGATATATTTGAAAAAGAAAGAAAATGTTTCAACAAAATACGTCCGATTGGATTTACGTACAGTGGAGGAAAAATCAACTTGTTAAATAAAATTAAGCGGAAATTTATTGCGTTGGTACAAAGGAGACTTGTGAAAAAAAAAAAAAATGTCCCGAACGTAATGGCCACTTTTCATTCCGATCAGAGCATAGTCGAGATGCCGAGGCGGATATTAAACATATCGAATAACATTTCATTCCAAAATGAGCTTATCTCGGCTTTAAATGATTGGTTTTGGTTGCTTTTGCATGAATGTTTCTTTGTTGTTTGCTGCTTTTATGATTTGACACTATATTTCCTTGTATCATTTTTCCTTTGTATTTTGTTTAAAATAAAAAAACAAAAAAAAAAAAAAAAATCATACCATTTTATGTACTGCCAGCTGAAATGGACATGGATTTCAGCTTTGTTTTGATCACTTTTCCTCTTCATTGCAATAGCTATATATTTCAAAAGCTACAAATACAGATAAATAGGACGAAGAAAGCTAAAACTATTGTATTTTCTACAATCGGACATTGCAAAAATAAACCGATCGTTATGTTATGCTAACCAAAATGCAAACACTGTAAAACTTTAATATATACAAGGAAGAAAAAAAAAAGCGAGCATCGTATTTAGCTCTCAAATGAAATGTGTCATTCAACCGTCTGCCGCTTTGTGTTTTATTATTCCATTGAACGTGAATTGTTTCAATATTGGAATGATGCATGTGCAAGATCTAGTTTTTATAATTCATCTTTATAAATTTTTTCACAGGCTGTATTCATATGAACAATTTCCAATCACTTTAATGTTCAAGTTATCGGAATTATTCTAAAATATCAAAATCCTTTCGAAATTTTTTGTTAAATATGTATACAAACCTACCCTAATTTTGCATTATGTTTGGTAAACAGAATTGCTATTCAAATTCTCAACAACTTTATCTCATTCTAAGTGTTTTTTTTTATTTTTTTTGTATGTTATTTCACCTGATGTGTATGCTGTTTATGAGGAATGTTATTTTAATTTAGTTGCCATTTTATGTGGATTCTTGATGCAATATGACTGTTGTCCAGTTGCCATTATTTTCTGTACATCTAGTTTTCTGTAAAGCCAGTCTTCTTCGACATCCGTTTCCGGGTTTCACCACATTTAACCGGATATATATCCAATAATACAAATCCATATATGTTTCACCATGTTTGCTCTACTTATATGCTTTTTGTTTTTCTTCTTTTTCTTTTTCTTGTTGTTGTTCACGTTCTCATTCTCATTCATTCAAATCGACTCACATATTCCAGTCAACTTCAGTTTAATAAAAATATAATCGTTGCTTGTTATGGCGCCAGATTTATCTGAAGCATTACTTGAGTACCATTTAATTTCTCATTTAAATCCTTTCGTTTTTTTGTTAATGTTTTCATCAGTTTGTGATTGTTTATTCATTTACGCTACTCCATGAAAATTATTTTATGATAAAAACTTGGACATGGGTTTTGCTTTGTGATCATTACATGATATCCTTTATTAACATTGTATTAAAAAAAATTTTTATTTTTATATTCAGTTTTATGATTTTCTATATTTTAATCAAACATAATAAGTATTGTTGAAACCATTGGCCGAAATATCAGTGGTTGAAAGCAAATATTCATTATTGTATTTTTATTTTGCTTTGTTTTCTTTTTTTTTTTTTTTATCGATTTTTGAATCAAATCAATAGGCTCTTTTATTTCAAATATAATCCAAAGATGAATGATATTTGCGCCGATCAATTTTTTACATATTGGAAATTAAGTGTTATGGCCGACTCAAGTATACATTTTGTTTATTAGACTGCGATAAATTCACTCAAAAGAACACAAGAAATACATTTCCATTTTGACTGATTTTTTTATTAATTTTAGCTGTACGTGTGCTTCGTTTTTTTCTCTTGATCTGCTTGCGTCCTTTTTGACATTTCATTCGTTCGTTGCTTGTCCAAATGGATCGTTTCACATACCCAAAGACTTGCATATGTCGCTTTTGTGTTGTTGTGCGATTGCACAGCACAAACTGATCCAGCCAATCAAAATATCGACGAAAACAATCAAATTAAATTGTATGTTTTGAAGCGTAAAAGCAAAAAAAAAAAAATAAAAAAAAGAAAAAATAAAGAAAAAAGAGCAAAAATCGTTGTTTTCATTTCGCTTATCGTTGTTGTGTTTCATTAGCTGTTGTTTTTACGCTGAACGTTGTTTTCTCTTGTTGTGCGAAAGGTTCTCTTCAGTTTGACTGTAATTTTGTTTGGAATTATTTGCTTTGAGCTGTTCGTTACAAGATGAAACTCCATATGAAATGAAATAATAACACGAGAACGTAAAACGCCAGCAACAAAAACGTCGACCATGCCTTAAATACCATTTTAAACGATGATCGAGTTGTTGCGTTATTTTTTTGTTTTTTTTTTTTCGTTTTTTCTCTTTTTTTTCATTTTTGTTTTCCTTTCTGGTTCTGGTCTGCTGAAGAATTACTGTGGATATTTAATATCCGTTTAAGGTGTGGCTACTTCATTGGATTTTGCCAAGTGGAAAAAAAAAATGAAACGGCGAATTATTCATGTTCACTTACAAACTTACATACATAGACACTCACATAGGATCCAAATCATGCAAAAGTAATAGGAAAACTCAAACGAACAGAAATTACAGAAAAAGAATACAATATAATTCTCTTTTGCTTGCTGTTGCTGCAAATAATAACATATGATTATTATGATGTGGTAGTTTTCGTATGTTCGCGCTAAGTTTGATATCAAAGACGTACGTATGCAGAAGTGCAATGTAGATTGTATTGAAGCTGTGTATTTTATTCTCTTTGCAATAAACCATGATCACCAACAATACAGAATGAAAACAATGTGATAAGAACCTGAAATGAAATGCATTCGGTAATGATATTTCACTGAAGTCATCTGATTCTACCTCTTAGGTTTCTTTTTCACTCATCTTTTTCTCTTCTTTTTCTCTCTCTCTCTCTCTCTCTCTCTCTCTCTCTCTCTCCTTCTCTCTCTTTCTCTCTCTCTTTCTTTTTGTTCTCGCGACCACATTTATACATCCTATAATTTTGTGTTTAACGTAAATACAGATTCCACTCACTTAATTACATATTATTTACCACTTTAGTTTCTCTTTGTTGTGGTTGCTTCATTGCCATTTCATTTTTCCCCCTTTTTTTTCTATATCTTCCATTTCAATGCTATTATTTGTGTCTGTTTTTCGTCGACAATTCACCAATTGCCATCGGCCTTTAGTTTGTACCAATCAGCCGATTGGTTTCATTAACAGTATTCACTGGCCCACTAATATTGTTATTATCATCACCCAAAATTAGCAATTGCAGGTTGTTCGAACAACGTTCATAATTTTATGTTTTCTTTCATTTCGTAGCTCATTCTAGTTAACGACTGTGAATGGGAAAGGGCGACAATGTAAATCTTCATAATAAAATGCAACCACAATGTTTCATTATAATAAAATGTATCTCATCTTGTGTGAAAAGGACAGAAATGAAAAGAAACAAAAAACCAAAAAAAACAAAAAATGGTTATAAATGGGAGTTACATAAAAACAAACGTACGATACAATGAATTCGTATAGTGTTAAATTGCGACAATGCATATTTCATGGTGTATTCAACTATTTCTAATTTGTAACAGTGTATTGAATAGTTTGAAAATACCGTTGATCAATGAAAAAGTTTTACAATAAAATGGAGTGTATATCTGTCTTGATGCGATATACCGATATGCAATTTGATTTTTTGATGGACATATGTCCATCAAATTTCAACCATTTGTAATTTAAAATCACTTTAAACAGTGAAATTATCTCAATTCTTTTTGGAAAATTACACATAACGCTGCAATTTTTCTTAAATTTACAAACATCATTCCTGCATCACATGTTATAAAAATTTCTTATATAAAATTCATTTAGGAAATATCAAAAATTCAAGATTTCAAGATGGGCAATTTACATGGATATTAAACATTTAAATTGATTAAAATAATATGAAAAATAAGATTAGTAATCAGAGCAACACTTCTATTCCATGAGCAATTTTCCAATCATTCAAACGAGTTCATTTTGTTATTTTAACCATTTGCACAGATTAAATACATTTCAAACTGAATGAAAATAGTTTTTTTTATGAAATAACAATGTTTACCGCAATATTAATTCATTTCGAAATCATTAAATTTAAAAGAATTTTCGATGTAGAAATAAAGATGAAAACATTTCAAATGAAGAAAATCAAAATATAACTTTTTTCATAAATAGTGTTTTTCTGTTTCATCAACTCAAGTGCTAAATTTCATATTAGGTATTCGTAAATTGTTTTTTCATTTGCAGATTATTTTGTATATTGTTCATTGTTTTATCTTTGTTATATTTGTGAGAATTTACAAACAAAAAGAAAGAAAAAAGAAAAGAATGTGAGACGGAAATGGTACGTATGAAATTTGAAGCTGGCATCGTTTTGAATCATCATAATTTAAATAAAGAAAAAAAAAACCGCTCGGAGGATATGACTAGTCTTCATTAAATGCACAGCCTACACAAAACTCAATCAAAAACGGTGAAAAAAGAGAAAAAATTGAAAAAAAAAAAAAAAAAAAAAAATAAATAAAGGCCATAACGAAATTGCACGAAAATCAAGCAAAAAGCATAAGGAGAAGATAACACAATGAAATGAAAATGATCGAAAATGAAATCGCCGTGTAATCAAATGAACAGGAATTCGATATGTGAGTGCAGTTTGAATTCAACTTTTTTTTTTTTTTTTTTTTTTTTTGCTCTTTGCATGCTTTTTTTGCGCGGGCTAACTTACGAATGCAATGAACAACGTATAAGAATCATAGCGTCGATTTACCAATATCTGTTATTCTCAACGATGCACACGAGTTATTTATGAACACACACCAATGAATTTCTCAATAGAAACAGATAAACGGACTACATGCTTAAGTAATATTCACCGAAAAAAAAAAAATAAAAAAAAAAATAAAAAAATAAAATAACAAATGCAAATTGGTTTTTCTCTCTTTTTCACTCTCTGATATAGACTAAGCGCTTCATTTCATTGATGGTTTGTTCATATCGCGAGGCACATACTATTTAGCTGCCGATATCAAGAATTTCACAAATTATACGACACATGATGTCTGCGGGATATCATGAAATAAATGCATCGAAATAAAATTAGTTCCAACGCAATTACTGCATTTCAATAAATTGTTCCGTTGATAATTTATTGATAAATATTCTTGCTGATTGTTATTTTGTTTGCTTCAATTTCGTTGTGATTTCTGTGTGTGTTTTTTTTTTTTTTTTTTTTTTTTTTGCGCTCAGAGCATTCGCCCATATTGTGTGACGAAATCTATTTGGGCTGCGGCCCAACGCGTTGGTTGGATCTTATTCTTTCAACAAATCCAATGGCTATAACTATTTGATATGTTTAAGAATATACAATTGCTCGAAATATATCGATCATCGTTTCGTGCTATTTAAAATTGTTGTTTAAATTGAAGAATGTTAGACTTTTCATAAGAAATTTTCACAATTTGCAACTGTTGTTCGGCTGGTATACACATTTATTATAAGCTCATCAAATGTTGAATTCGATTGTGCAACCAATGAGCGACAAACAGTATAAGGCGTGTCTCTATCCTCATTAATATACCATTTTGAGTTAATATTATGTTTTCCGTTCACTCCACTGGCATATCTCTACTCGCATTTCAATTTTTGTTTGACGTTTTTTTTTTTTTTTTTCTTCTTCTGCTCCACACATTTTTTGCTCTCATACCATTGTTATTTACTTGAAAAGGCAAGATGAATGTTTCAAAAGGACAAACAACGAGTCAAACATGCAAAACAGTGGAAACTTAAATCGTGGAAATCACCAGGTGACATGACAAAAATCAGCAACGGCAGCACTGACCAAAATGTAAAGACTGGCGAGTAAACATGCAATTACGTTTTATACATTTGATATTTGCACATTTGCTGTTCGTTTCTGTTGCTTGGTTGCATTTTGGCATTTTTAAAACTGTATTTCTATTCGTTGCACTACGTTTAATTCTTTCTTTTTTGATCTCTCTCTCTCCCTTTCATTTTGTATGTGTGCAAGTGTGTGTATGTGTGTTTTCTTCTCATTTTTATTTTTATGCTTTCCTCGTCTCGCCTCTTTTTGACCTGTCTTAACATGTTTTATTTCTTCTTGTTCATTATGTCCGCTTTTTTCTTCAACAAATGCGAAGCGAAACGGAGCAAAACCTATTCGCGTGTTTAGTTGTCGAGTATCAATTTGCACGTAAACGAATCGCGTAGGTATGTCCATGCATAAATTGGTATTTAGCACACAGCGCAATTGCAATTTTTCTATTTTACTATTGCTCGCTTTCTTCACATACGAATATAGAATGCTAAACCTAATGATTTTTTATACACAATAACTATTATGCGATTTTACTGCAAAACAACGTTTCATTTGTTGAAAACATTGTTCAATTGGTTCAAATTGCACACATCAGCCATTTTAAAGTCAATGTGTGATATAAACATGAGTAATTGCGTGCTTATTTGATGATGGCCGCATGCGAATAAACAAGTCGACAATTGACGGAAGGACCAAATGGCAATAATATTTTGTTTTTTGTTTTTTTTTTTTTTTTCGCTCAATAAAAACGAAATAAGCAATAAAACAAAAGTTGGTTCAGCAATCAAATGGCATGCAACTGAACAAATTATGCATACATCAAAAAATATACAACGAACAAAATAACTTATTAAAATCGTACATTTTAACTCATATTTCTTCGTGTTTGACATATTACGCACATCATAACTACTTTGAAATAATATTTTTATTATTTTATATTTCTATTTAAACAGCTTCATACTGTTTCACAGTGAGATGTGAACAGACCAAGGCTTTACTTAAGCTGGAAACGTCAGTTTAAAATAAATCCATCAGATGGATTTATCCGATGGATTTGACGCTGCGTTGGTTGCACTGAATTTTTTGCATTTATTTACAATGTGGCCCAATTTTTCCATTGTGGCACAAGTCAAAAATTGTGAATTCTTTCATTGTGGCCTCAAATTTAACGTTGGCCACAATGGAAAAATTGGGCCACATTGTAAACAAATGTAAAAAATTCAATCTGATGCATATATTTCAAGCTGAGGTGTCCATCGTAAGTAAAGCCTTGGACCAGACTGCTAAAAATGAAACAAATTCTTCTTTCCACAAAAAGAAAAAAATACAATTTACGTTATTATTCAGAATTCAATTGTCTATGTATCGACTTTTATTGTTGTTGCATGAGTGGCAAATTTTCTAATTATTTCTCTATAAAAATTAAAAATTACATCGCTGGCATGTTTGCATTTTATCACTGCATCATTGTATTGGCCAATTTTGAATTGGCCAGTTGTATGAACTGCAACAATATTTTTGTGAATACTTTCGAACACAAACGTTAGACTTGCGATAGCATGCTCGGAAACAAATTGATCGGGATCCAATACTATGTCATCATCCTTTGTAATTACACAATGTACACCAGCCACAAGTGATTTCATTGATAATCCGCTATTTAAAAGAGCCAGGCACGATGCATTCACTGTACAGGCAATCAACTAGCGTCACATGAAATGAGAATTTGTATTATTAATTTGTTAAATGAAAAGAAAAAAAAAAAAACAAAAACAAAAAGAACAAAAAAATATTCTTACCCCACCAGCATTTTCCATTTCATGAATTTGCAAAAATATAGACGATCTTGGATAGAGCACAGTAAGAAGAGCTGATTCACAAGTATTTCGAATAACTTTTTCGCGTAACTTATCAGCGATGCTCGGTAAACCAGACTTTGAACGGTAATAAACTTCCACATGAGCCTTGTCTATCAGTAGATTTTGCAATTTCACTTCGATGGGACCATTTACAGTTGCTGTTACAGCCGTATCTCCTAACAAAAAAAAATGTCATTTTAATTAATTTTGTAAAAATTTCGGTATCGAAATGATTACCTTGTGTTAGCATTGCCGAACCATCGGACCGTGTATGAGCATTTAATCGACAATTCATCGGACGCAAAATAACATCACTAAATTCCGATGGTTTTGTATCAATTTCCATCATGTATTTTGATTTTTTTAAATATTCTATCAATTTTAATGATTTAGTAAATAAAGCATGATTTATGAATGTGCTCTTGTCAAATGTGAAACTTCAAAACTGATTGAAGCGAATTCACGGCGAATCAACGTTACCGCCACAAATGAAAAGCTCTTGAACTTCATCATCATGGTATACAGTATTACTCACAGGTGACATCTTACGTTCAATAACAAAATATACGTAAATTTTTACCGATTGTTGACAAGTTAAATTTACACTGACATTCCACAAAATCAAGTTGTTCAACAACAAAGAAGCTACAACTAAATTCATACAAACTCTAAAATTCATAGTGTTAACATACGTATTTTCACTACAAACTTGTCTATAATATAAAAAAAAATTATTAAAAATAAAGAAAATTGATATCGATTTGATATTTTTTCTGCTCTGTTTGAACAATGAGTATTCGAAAACGTAGTCGAAAGATAAATGAACCTGAATTAGCAAATACGCATCAATTTCAATCCAAAATCTCCAGAACCGAAAAAATGTCACACACAACGATCAAGTCAGACGATGCAGGTTAGACCATTTGTTGTTGTCTTATTACAATTATTTCAATCATATATAGGTTATTACGTTATTTTGAAAAATTCCGTTAATTGTATTTGTTCTAAAATTTACATTTAAGATGAACACAAGTTTACAACAAATGGCGAAATAATGAATTCAAATGAAAACGTAATTGATAATTCAGCAAATATTTCACACAATAATTCTGCGGACGTAGATCAAAATTCAAGTAAGTGCTTGTTTAAAACATACATATTTAAGATAAAAATGTCACACTTTTATTGAATATTACTAATTTTGCCTGAATACAATTTGTATTATACAAGACCAAACCACAAACAAATTCAATTAATATTTTTTAATTTGGAAAAAAATATATTATTTAATAAACAATGACAATTCTGATGTGTATAGAACGTATTGGTTTGGCATTTGAATTCAAAATCGAAATTCCATTTTTGTGTTCAATTCGTTTGACCAAATTGAAACCATTGAAAATATACTAAACGCTTCATAAATCACGAAAAAATGTTTTATTTAATTTGCGTTGATATTGAAGAAACGTATTTTTCATGGAAAATTTCACAATTGATTTTTTAATTAAACATTCAAAAAGTATGAAATCTACAAAATGTTTGCTTTGTGGAAACGTTTAATTTATTTTGAAAGAATTTTTAGCTGTCAGTAAAATCAATAGTAAAAATACATTTTGGAATGAATTTCATATTTATGTCTTGTTCATTCAATTAATAGATAACTCAAATAACAATTCATACGACAACACCGGTACAGAAACCGATATTATACTAAGAGAAGCTGATGTTTTGATTGCCGAAATTGCTGAATTTCGGCGTGAAATGATCACCACAACAAGTATATGATTAAATGTTTTTCTTTTTATTTGATTCACATAACCATAAAAAAATGTTTGATTTTTAATTACAGATGATAATGGTGATAGCGAAGCCACAATAATTATTGAGCTCACAAATTCAACGACTGAACAAGATGACTCTAATGGTGCAGCAAGTTCTGCAACTGAATCAACTGCTTCAGTCGCAACCACATCAATAGCTAATGACAGTCGTACAAATAATACAATCGATGGTAAATATAAATGCTTTTTCATAAATTCCCATTAGTAATATTGGTTATAATTACAGACAGTGTGGTGTTGATTGAAGACCATAATACGGAAATTGTTCAACCAATTGTAAAAGATGACGATGAAGATGTGATTTTTGTAAATGAATCCAGAAGTACACAACGATTCCGGACAATTGAGACAATTGATTTGTGTGATACTCCAGGTATATTATTTTAAATAAATTTCTTTATTTTTCTTGTGCAATATGAACGATTTGGTATTGTTTTCGAAAAAAACAATTTGATTTTTGAAAGAAACCACACTACAAGTAGTAATACAAATAAAAAAAATACGAAGAGTATTTTCCGTATGATGTGAAGAAGCTAAAAAGAAGAAGCCTAGAATATCTATGCATGAGATTGAGAGTAGAGTATTTTTCACTGACTTTGTATTCAATGAAGAAGAGTATGTTGAACATACTATGTTCACAAGCGTTCAAAAAATATTGAAATATTTATTTTTATTTTAATGAATATAAAAGTATTGTCGAAGGCAAACTTAGAGAGGTTATTATTACAAGAACAACAATTTTTGTGAAGACATTTATTCATTTTTACTTGTCATTAAAGTGGAATTCAAAAAAAAAAGGTACAAGTCAAACATACTTTACTTTACCGCTATATGAGTCGAGAAAAAAACATACTCTACTTAACCGCTATATGAGTCGAAAAAAAAACATATCATCGATAGATATAAAAGTTAAATTTTTTATGGAAACAATTTATCATAATTTCCCATGTTAAATGATTTTTTCTTTTATATTAAATTGAAATAATCTAATATATACAGACATTTTGCTTACAGATACATCATACAAGAAATCTTCCAATCAACCATCATTCGCATCAACAAATTCATTGGTCACATCATCTCCAATTTCTGCACGTACAACAAAATGCCCAATATGTCTAGAGATATTCAGTTTTGACAAAATTCTCTCAACAATGTGCGGCCATTTGTATTGTCAACCATGCATCAAAAATGCTATCGAAACGCGCAAAAAATGCCCAATGTGTAATCGTGGTTTGAGACCAAATCAAATCCATCGCATATTCCTTGACTCATGAATTTAATCATAATAAAATCAAATAATTTTTGAAAATAAATTTATATAGGTTAAAATTCATCTAATATAAAAACACAAATGTTATAATAAGTTTTGTACAATTGAATTTTCAAAACCGAAAAAAAAAAAAAAAAATACATACGAATGAATAATGCTCACATTGGCAAATATGAAATAACAAAGATAACATTTGGTGTGACCGATACATTATATTGAAATTTAAAAATAAAAAAAACAGTATTAATTATCAGTTTCAACCAGAAATAAATAATATAATAAATAGAACATACATCATTTCATAATGTTTATTCTTTGAATGTCGAACAAAAATAATATTTGCATTTTTATTCTTTTTTTTTTTTTTCTCAACAATTACAACAGCTATATTTTAAGGATAAAAACTATTCATAAATTTATAACAAAAGTTTTGAAAAAGTTTACACAAGCATAGCAATCAATGTTTTCGATGTTAAAAAATGAAAATCAGTTTATTCGATGCTCATTCAACAAAAATGATTACATTGTAAAATAGAAAAGACTTATAGACAAATATATTGTTTTATCAGTTTTATCTGTCATCTCAATTCTATAATAAATTTTTATAGTATAGATTGATAACGATTTCCGATAATCGTAAAATGTGTGAAAGAAAAAATTGATTACACTTATAACGGATATAAAATCATTTGTAACCACTAGAATGATTGACATTCAAGCGCTTCATCTCGTACAAATCGGATATATTTAAAAAAAAAAAAAAAAAACTTGAAAAAAAAAAATAAAATAAAATTGTAATTCGGTTGTTAATAAACTGTGTGCAAAGCTAAACAATTAATTATTAATTCGAAAGTAATAAAATGTCTGAACTAGATGATAATGGAAAATATAACGATGATAATGATGTAATTGACCCACATTGTATTGCTGAAAAACCAAAATGTATAACATTTCAGGATATCACTTCGGCTTCATACCTTATAAAAACGGGAATCGAGTATACACCATGCACAGTAAGTAAAAAGATAAAGGCGAAATAAATACGAATAATGTATTGTATAAAAAATGAATTTACGTTAGAAATCTAGATCAACTTACAATGGCATGGATTTATATTTGAAAAAAGATCTTCTTCAATTTACAGGCAGGTAAGATGTTCATCACTAATTACTAATATCAATTTTAATATTTGATTTATCACGATAAGACTGATATTATATATCACCACAATATTTATAAAGTGAAAATACATATTTCAATATAATTGATAGAATCACAGTTACATTTTATATAAAATTGATTGATGTTATCAAGTACTTAACTTAAAATAATTTATAGTTTTAAAGAGCGCGGTGCACGATATGCTTTGTTAAAATTAAGCGATGAAGATCGACGAAATGGAGTTATATCGGCTTCATTAGGTAATCATGCCCAAGGACTTAGCTATCATGCGTTTAAATTAGGAATTGCATGTACTGTTGTAATGCCGGTAACTGCTCCAATTATGAAAATTCAAAAGTGTCGTAGTTTCAATGCAGAAGTTCTTGTTGAGGTATATACAAATTGCTTGTAGCAAATTGATTAATATTTTGTATAATTGTACAAAATAATTTTCATTTGAATTTGGATTTGAAGGGTGCTACCATGTTTGAAGCAAAAAGATATGCATTGCTACGAGCCAAAGAGCGTGGACTTACTTATATAAATGGATATGATCATCCGAATATAATTGCAGGTCAAGGCACAATTGGACTTGAGATATGTGAACAAGTGTGAAAGTTTATGTTAAATTTAAAACAGCATTTCGATTGATATACACATTCTTGATGTAAACAGGTGTCTAATCCTGATGCAGTAGTTGTTCCTGTTGGTGGAGGTGGTCTTATTGCTGGTGTTGCTACTGCCATTAAATCCATGAGTCCAAAAACTAAAATCATTGTATGTCACTCAAATGATTTTTTTTATTGGGTTCTGTTATTTTCATTTTCGATTTTTTTTTTGTTTTTTTTTTTGATGATTTTTCATCGATTTTAAAATTTCAGGGTGTTGAATCGGAAAAGTGTCCAAGCTTTTCAACAGCCATGGAGCATGGTGAACCATTTAATGTTAAAATTGAACCAACATTAGCCGATGGTCTAGCTGTTCCAATGGTTGGTTATAATGCATTTAAAACTGCTCTACCGTTAATTGATAAAATGGTGGTTGTTAAAGAAGAATGGATAGCTCTGGCCATTCTACGTTTAGTAGAACAAGAAAAAATGGTTGTGGAAGGTGCTGGTGCTGCTGGCTTAGCAGCAATTATGGCAGGCCATTTAAATGAATTTCAAAATAAAAAGTAATTAAAATTTTTTTTTTTTTTTTTTTTTTTTTTTTAATGCAATTAAATTCTAACCAATGCTTGTTGCTTATTTCAGAGTTGTATTGTTATTATGTGGTGGAAATATAGATACAACAACTTTTGGTCGATGTCTAGAACGAGGCTTGGCATCTGAAGGACGTCTTCTTAGGTTTCGAAACTTTCTCTTTGAACTGAATTAAATATGAAAAGAAAAAGAAAAAAAAAACATTTTATTTTATTTATAGATTCAATGTTACACTGGACGATTGCCCAAGCGGTATCGCCAAACTATGTCGAAGCATGGAAAATATTGGTGTTACTATCAAAGATATTATGCATGAAAGAGCATGGCTGAAAGATATATACAGTGTTGAAGTAATACTCATTTCAATGTGCTATCAATTTAAAGTAAAATTATTAACAAAACAAAAATTGTTATGATTTTGTTATAGGTTAAAGTTGTTTGTGAAACTCGAGACTGGGAGCATGCCCAAGAACTTCGAAATGTTTTACATGAGAATTATCGTGATGTTGTATTCAACGATACACCATTGGCATTGTCTAGTGTCTAGTGAAATAACATATTAATAAAAATACTCGTATCACAATAATCTTCAGATTGAAAGCATATATTGTAACCATATAAAAGAATAAATAAGAGTAAAACCTTGATATCTTTTAGAAAAGAAAAAAAAAAAAAAAAAAAAAAATAATAAAATGTTGGGCAATTTGGAATTGAGGCGAATTGATAACGAACCAAAATACAGATTATAACACAAATATTTTTATTTTTTTTTTATTTTGATTTTTTGTTATATATACAAATCGGTTTCAAAATTAATTCGTAGCCGAGTTTGATTTTAATTTGTAAATTATAACATTTTGAGTAAGAAGCTGTTTTTTTTACAGCTATAATAAATTACGTTATGGGTAAAATCTGGTTTTATTTTTGAAGACACCGTCCACCACTCAATTATAATTCACCCAATAAAATTAGTCACTGCTGTGCCATATGAATACGCATTCACAATTGCAATTATTTAACTTATAAATCCAGATGACCTTCAGGCTCGCACATGCTATACTTTACGTGCGCACGATTCAACCAAAAATCGAATGAATGAGATTTCTGGCATTGCTTTGAACATTCGCATATGATCACACATTACACATACACTAGTTTGCATTGTAATAACCACCAAAACTGAATACAGACCAACTTGATTATTGTTTGAAGCCGTCGATGGTTTTTCATTTTTTTTTTTTCATTCTGTATCGTGAGTAGTATACTTCAGAGGGAATGTGTCGCATATACACCGTAGCATATGTTTATGTTATTGTTGATATTACTAGTGCAACGCTCAAAGTGGTCGCATCATAATTTCTCAGTTCTCTTCCCATCTTTTAAGTAATCATATTGGATTTGCTTCAAATTTAATGTGTAATTTATACAGTTCATCGGTACAAATATATTTGAACATTTTAAGTGGAATTTACAATAAAATACGGAAAAAAAAAGACAAAAAAAAAAATCAATAAATAAACAATAATTGTGTGAAAAATAAATCAGTTGAAAATGCAAATAAATTTGAAAGTGTTTTTTTGTATATTATTTGCAATCAATGGCAATGGAATTTTTGGCAGCGATAACATGAAAAAAGAATTGACGATTCGTTCAATTGAAACAAATTCAAAAATTAGTGATCAACCATTCAGAGTTAATCTAACGTGTAAGTAGTTAGATGTTGATGTTGATGTGATTGTTTGGTTTGAAATGTAGGTTAAAATTGATAAAAGGTTGTGCTTCAATCAAGTCACTTTAAAGTAAAAGTCACTTTAAAATGTAGCTGTAAATAAACAATAAATATAAAAATTAAAAGAAAAATCAAATCAAATCAACAATAAGAATATAAATTGCAGTGTGCATACCCAATTTTGAGTGTGATATTCAACAGGTTTGGTATACGTATTGCGATGATTGTGAACATATAAAATCTTCACAAAAAAGTAAAAAAAAAAGAAAAAAAAAAAAAAAACCCCGAATTATATAATATACGTTTGACCGGTCAAGTCAAACCACTGCACAAACAAATTTAAACAATTCAAATGCCAACGTATATTTCGACTAGTGTATTTATGTGGATTAAGTGCCTAAACGCGCCATTTAAGTTTAATGTAATCGATATTTGAATGCTTACACTTTCTTAACAACCATGCTGCTGTTTACATAAACTATTTTCGCTCATTTTTTTGAAGGTAAACATTTCGCAATCTCTTTTGAAGAGCTTGCAATCGACAAACATTCATTCATCATAATGTATGTCGTCTCGATAAATGAAATTAAAGATGAAACTACTGCACCTACGAATGTAAATAGAATGAACTGCTTTATTCAATTCGACAAAATTAATTGAATAATAATGAAATTATATATTCATACATTTATACACAGTTATAATTACTTGCACCGTTCGCTCGTAAGCATTGAAACCAAAAGGTCAAATTTGGTTTTATGAATAAAGCAGAAGACAAATATAAATGGAAGATGAAAAAGAAATATCGGCGAGAAATAATAATGCAAACATAAATTTTATTACAAAATTAATGGGTCTGACATCTGCATTCAAATATTTCAATTTTGTATTTATTTTGCCACACAATGCAATTAAAATTTAACTATTTCTAGCGAAGATACAATACAATACAATTGAATTGATACTGGTGGGGTCTTGATTTTTGTTCTAAAACGGCAGCATTATACATTTAATCGAAATTCACTCCACTTGATCTACTTTTATTTTTTTGGGCACAGTGATATGGTGATGGTGATTGTGATGTTGATGGAGATTTACAATCGACTATATGTTTGGTGTGCAAGGTCATGTGAAAGTGATATGTGATACCGCATTATACGAACAACATATGATATTTGATTATATCAAACCCATGAAACATTTATGATATGACGTATTTTATTGAATTATCAAGACTAGTAATAACTTAATATTATAGTGGAAAAAGTGACATAAAAAGGTCAATGATTTTTACAAATCACGCATTGGAACTTAAAAGATGCATTTAACGTTTGTGTGATTATTTTACGATTACTTGAAAACAATGCGATGTTTCATGTGCATCGTCTTTCATAATCGATTGTTCATATTCATCACCATCATCATCGTCATCATCATCATCATAATCGTCGTTGTCGTCGTCGTCGTCGTCGTCGCCATCATCATCATCATCATTATAACATTTAAATAAAAGATAACGTTTTGGATTGGTCATTCCCATTCTCTAATGCAGCTAAATCCTATGAATTGAAAAGAGCGCACAGCGTGCGCCTTATTAAATGCACTACTTTTCAACATCATGATCATTTATGTATTTGGGACAAACGATTGGTCAATAATTTTTTTACGATATTTTGGTTTTTTTTTTTTTTTTTTTTTTTGTTTTTGTTTTTTCTTAAATCGTTTTATCACAAACAGACTTTTTTTCTATAATAATTTTAGCTTTTTTAAATTATTATGAATTAGCATTGAATGTTTTACCAATCGAAACAAAGGAGGCGTTCGAAGAAAAGACCTCAAATGATGCAAATTTTAAAGTGAAGAACGATGTCATTGAATCACAGACATCATCAAATATACAAGCAGCCGGTAAATTAACAACAACAATACCAAAATTTCGAAAAGAAAAAAGCGATCCATATGAATGCCCGAATACATCGGAATTTTCATTTTTTCCGCATTATTGTTCAAGACATGCAAATTGTTTGACCATTGGTAAAGAATATCGTTGTTGTCGTCAATTCAATAGTAAACGATGTGTCAAAGGTGTCCCTAAGCCATTAAAAGAGCAACGTCATGAACGTAAATAGATTTCTTTTTCTTTTTCTTCAAAAATTTACAATAAATAATTATTATTTACAATTTAAAAAAAAAAAAAAAAAAAAAAATGTTACTTATTGTATGTAGCCATTCTGGGTCTTATACCACGTAAATGTCCAAAAGAACCGTTGGCTGAATTATTTTGGGAGTTAAAGACTTGTAACACAGACCATGACTGTTGGTGAGTTTTTTCGCTCATTATGTCTCCAATGTTATTTTTTTTTCACTATTTCATTGAGCAATTGTGTATGTCAAACACTTTAACTTTCGGCAATTTCATGTTTTTAATGAATTCATCTTGTGTAAAATTATTAGTCAAAAGTCAAACTCAATAATAGTACTGCTAATTAACTGAAGAAAAAAAAAAATCAAGACTCACAGTTAAATTGTTTGTTTGTTTATTTTAGGCCTCGAATTTGTTGCCCCGACGGTTTAAATAAATATTGTCGGACGTCAAGACCAGGTGCGCATTTAAATCACAATTTTTTTTATATTTTGTCTTATTGTTGTATTAAAGTGTTGAAAATTCACAGAATGTGGGAGGAATATGAAAAATATGCGATTTTTTTTTTGTTTATCTAACATTATGTATTTTTTCACAGAATTAGATACGTTACCTGTTGGTAAACAGCTCGCATACCGTAAGCGATTATTGATAATGATACCGAGGAATGAATCTTAATTTGAGATTCTTTAATTTATTTTTAGCAATTGATATGTTATCAGGCTATCTACAATGCACACCAGCACCTCCATCCGCTTATGATTTACATCCGAAACCATGCAATAACACATTAGACTGTTTTCCAAATGTATGTTGTCAAGAAGCTGGAAAAAAGGTAACAAATATTTAAAAAAAAAAAAATACTTTGAGATTTCTTTTTTGTTTTTTCTATTTTTCGATTTTCAAATTTTATTTTATTTCTCGATAAAAAGTATTGTCGTCCCCCAAAACGGTCATTATTGGCATTTATCACAACTTTCGCTCAGGTTTGCGAAATTTTGAATTAAGCTTTTTGGTACATACATTTATATATGTTTTCGAATAACATATTTTTTTATTTCAGCGATTCAATACTGGTGTTGTTAGACAGTGGACCGATAATATTGTTTTCAATTAATAAGAAAAAAGGCCGTAAATTTTGTTTCGCTTATCAAGTCAAAACGAAACAAATCTTTTAAGAGATAAATGTGATATAATTTGTTAGATTTTGGCATTGTTTTTATGAGGAATTTGTTTCGATTGTTAGTTGTAAAATATGTTAGATGCTTAGAGTTTTTTCAAAAAAAAAAAAAAAATAAAATAAATAAATCAATAAAATGAAATAAAATAAAAAAAAAAGATATGCATTCTCCAAAACATTGTTTTCATTGAATATAAATTGAATCAATAAAAGTAGACACATGAGATGACACGATTATTCTCACTGTGATTATTTTTGAAAATTGAAAATAAAAAAAAAAAAACAAAAAAAAAAAATAGTAATAATAATAATAATAATAATGTTGCCATTGCCGCCGCCATCAACAAAATGCTGTAATCTTGGCAACACTATTAAAATACTAGATATTGGAGCGTCCAAAATGTTGCGCGTTAAAAGTGTGCAATATTTATGGCGGCGCCCTATATTATTTTCGTTTGAAAAGAATCGACGTAAATTTGGACTGCACCAATGGTTTTCTCCTATTAATTGTTACAAATTTTCATATAAAAATTAATTGTCGCCAAAAATTTAATTAAAATTTTCAAATTGTGTGCAAAATTCAATAAGAAAAAAACATCGGATTCAGTGATATCAACATAAGATTCATATCATTCGGTATGTTATCATCATTTAGTTAAATGGATGCAAATATTGATTTTTCCCATCAGAGATAGAATAACTATGCAGACATGACTAACTAGTGTGCATTTATATTATTTCTTGATAGAAAAAAAATGTTTCAGTGATAAGACTGTTTATAATGATTGAATCGATTTATTAAATTTCATTAAAAAAAAAAAAAAAAATTTGTGATAAATTCAAAAATCGAAACGAATTTAAAATAAATTTTTAAAAAATGGCGGTGAATATGTTAAATAGTACACCAACAGATACAGATGCAAATGAAATAAATTTTGCCGCGTTTACGGATCTCTGTCGATTCTGCTCACTTCAACAAGGAGCCAAAATAAATTTATTTGAAAAAGAAGCCGAACAACGACAAATACTTTATAAAGTGCGCTCGTTTCTCCCAATAGCGGTAAACATTTGTCAAATTGTTATTAAAAAAAAGCCATTTCAGATACATCTAGGATTTGTATATTTTTTTTTTTTTTTTTTTTTTTTTTTTTTTACTAAAATTCAATTATTACTGTTGGCTATTTACAGATATCAAAAGATGATTATCTACCGAAAAAAATTTGCGAACGTTGTGTATCGCGTTTAGAACAATTTTATGAATGGAAAGCAATTTGTGTGCAAAGCGATACAGTACTTCGAAACTATTCTGAGTCCATGCGAACCGTTACAATCAACTTTCAGGTATAACATTGTTACGAGTGTTTTTTTTTTTTAAAAAAAAAAAGAAAATTAACTTAGATACCCTTTATCATCATCATACCAATTAGAACGGAAATACGAACATAGAAAAAATGACAACAGAACAAAAAAAATCTTTTTTGGAAGCACACATGGAAGTTCAACAACATATGCATCAAGTATGTTAAAAAGCAAAAAAAATATATATTCTCTTGATATGATAATTAAACATACTTTAATCCATGTTTAAAAGGTTTCGATGCAATTGAATAAACATGCACAAAATCACACTAACAATCAAAATATGGTTAACAATCAAAGTCATCAAAGCAGTTCATCGGTTAATATTTCGAATCCATATTTGAATTCCAATTCTATCAAGGTAAATTTTATTATTTTGCGCATACAAATTAAAAAAGTAATTGTTTAAGTGAATTTTATTTGAAATAGGGTCCACAAATACCGACTTCAACAGCATCATCAAGCGTAGAAAATACATTTACGGTACCCGATGATGTTGGCATGGGCTATGAAAGTGGTGTACGTGTATTACAAAGTCTAGGAAATTGGTCACCAGATATTCCACCAAATGTACCAAGACCGAATCTAATCCCCTTTTATGAACCCTATGTTGAAGGAGGTTCAATGCATCCAGCAAGCCGACTTAAAGCACTTCAACAAGTTCAACAAGCTTCACAAAATACAAGAAAGCCAGCAAAAGGTATGCAATATTTATTTTTTTTCAAAATTATTTCATTATTTTAAGAAAATGGAAATCATATTGTATTCAATAAAAAATTATATTCAATAGCATCATCCAATAAAGCGTTCGAGTGTACTGTGTGTGGTAAAGCTTTGGCTAGAAAGGATAAACTAACAATTCATATGCGAATACATACCGGTGAAAAACCATATATATGCGAGGTATGCGACAAAGCATTTGCCCGTCGCGACAAATTAGTTATACATATGAACAAATTCAAGCATGTAACACCGACAAATATAGCTCCACTGGGGAAGCGGCTGAACAATTTAAATACAGAAGGTAATAATTCATTTGGCAATACTTGATTGATTTCTTTTTTCTGAATTAAATCATTTGAATATTTGTAATTTTAAAGATATTAAAAAAAAGTCTGGCAACAATGAAAATAAACAAAATGTAATGCACACTCATTTACATCAAGAATCCGCATCAAATAATCTCTTACATGGTGGTATGCACAATCAGCAAAGTTTAAATCAACAAACAAATAATGCATCAATTCAAAATCATACCACAAATCAGCCATTAACATGGTCATGTGAACTGTGTGGTAGAATGTTTGCAACTCGTGAAGAATGGTCAATTCATGCTAAGAGCCATTTAGAGGTTTGTATTTATGATTTAAAAAAAAAAAAAAAAAAAAAGAATGAATTTGTTGTTGTTTGTTGGCTATAATTATTTTCTTCTTTTCAAAATAAAAGTATTGACATGAGGGAAAAAGTGGCTTGTCAATAGCAGAAGCTACAAAGTCAAAAACATCAACAAATATTAAATGTGAATTTAATTCATCAGACGAAACACGTGAACTTCCACAGGTAGCTCAATTATAATATATCAACAATGATGTTTCTATAAAAAAATTTATTTTTTTTTTTTTTACAGACACCATCTTCAGCTGCAGGATCCAATAATTCTCAGTCACAAAATATTTCAATTATCCCATTAAATACAACAAATTTCTGCTTTATATGCCAGAAAAACTTTTCAACCAGTTCGGAATTTATCGTTCATATTCGTAGCCATTTCATTACTGATCGAGTTGGAAATTTAGTGGGCGAAGAAATGACGTCTACTGATTTGTTTAATCGAAATTCAATGGATTGTGCATCCGAAGAATTATGGACTTAAATGTTTGCATTGTAAAAAGATTTTTTGTCTTGTTTTTACATTAAATAATTACGCATTGATTGCAATTTGAATTTTTATGTCTACAAAAATCGAGGCGTCTATGTGTAATTAAAATAAAATTTGAGCAAATAAATAGAACTGAATTAAAAGGCGATTTATTATCACATACTAAAAGAGAGAGACTTTTTTTTTTTTTTTTTTCTTTTTTGAATATGAAATCCATCAATCCATATTTTAATCATTTCATTTAGATATCACCATAAATTTTACTTGGACAGGAAATTATAAGGATTTAAGCCAAAAATAGATTCTTCTCTGTAATATTAACTGACCATTTGCAAAAAATGTATTTACATTATTACTTACAGGAAACATATATTTATTTCATGCATCAACATCAATTTAAGCCTTTTTTGTATAAGAAATGTGAAATAAAAAAGAAAAAAAAAAATAAGAAACAATTTAAATATTAGACTTTGTCTACAATTTTTCTGTTAGCTCTGGGACTGCTTTGAATAAATCAGCAACGAGACCATGATCCGAAACCTGGAAAATTGGTGCTTCTGGATCCTTATTAATAGCCACAATGGTTTTCGAATCTTTCATACCAGCTAAATGTTGAATGGCACCCGAAATGCCAACAGCAATGTACAAATCCTATGTTAAATTGTAAAAATTTTGGTTTTTTTCATTGAAATATGTATATACCAAATGGATTTTAATTGAATTTACTAACCGGTGCTACAATTTTTCCTGTTTGCCCAATTTGCAAATCATTTGATACATAGCCTGCATCAACAGCAGCACGGGAAGCACCAACTGCTGCACCACCAAACTTATCAGCCAAATCATATAATAATTTGAAATTTTCTCCCGATTTTAGACCACGACCTATTATTACCAAGTTAATGTATTAGATTTTTCATTTAAATATTGTTGCATTTATAAAAAAAAAAAAAAAAAAAAAAAAAACCATAAAATACCTCCTGATATTATAACTTTAGCACTGGTTAATTCAGGACGATCAGATTTAGCAAGTTCTTGACCAAGATAATTTGAAAGCCCTTCAGTTACTTTAATTTCAGGTGCATTTTCGACAGAAGCGCTACCACCCTCTGCTGCTGCTTCAAAATTTGTTGCACGAATTGTTATTACCTTAATTGGATCTTTTGCTTTGAGCGTTTGAATAGCATTTCCTATAGAATAAAAAAATGTGTAAAAAGCCTATCAAAATTTTTTTTATTATTAAACCTACCAGCATAAATTGTGCGCACAAATGTATCTTGCGATTTAACACCGATAATATCAGAAATTGGTGACACATCAAGTTTAGCAGCAATTCTTGGTGTCACATTTTTACCAAATGCCGATGCACCAGCCAAAATATGTGTAAATTTTAATTGATTTTGCAATGCAACGACAGCATCAGTTATAGTCTCAGCTGTTTGTCCTTTAAAAGCAGCATTCTGAGCTAACAGCACTTTTGATACACCTTTCAATTTTGATACTTGATCGGCAACCTATTTACAAAATGACAATTTATATTATTTAGCTTGAAATATAATTGAAAATCGTAAATATATCATAGAATTTTAAACAAACCGCTGCACATTCACTGCCTGCAACCAAAACTGTAATATCACCACCAATTTTTTGAGCTGCTGAGACTGCATTTTGTGTGATTGGTATCAGTTTTTTTTCATTATGTTCAGCAATAACAAGTGTACTTTGGAAACGCCGATTTAACTAAATTAAATGAAAACAATTCAATTACATTTTTGCATTTTAATATAAATTACATAATTGACCGATTGAAATTTCAATGATATCAATTTCAAATGAGATTGAATGCCTTTAAGTTTCATTAGTTACATAAAAATATGTCTATGGACTTTGATCTGGAGATTGAAGTACATTGCAATTTAATGAGAAAAATATGTTTTAAATATGGAATGAATGTGAAACTACTGAATGTCAATATTTTGAAATCTCTCAAATTAAATAATGAATTAAAACATTCAATTTATCAACATTTTCATTACCCGAGATGCTCCAATTAATAAATTTTTTGATTTTAACATTTTTCTATTCGAAATAGATAAGCCTGAAATATATGTAGTGGCAGATGTATGTTCACAGACTAAATCTAATACATTTATGACAGTTTTAGCATTAAAATCATCCATAATGATGAAATGAATTCGTTTAATGTCGTCCTCATTTGATGAAGTGGACTGAAAATCAATATTTTCCGCAGTTAAAATGATTTAATCATGAAATTTTAAATTTTTTTTTGTAAAATTATTAAATTGTTTTTCTTTTCTATATAAACAACATGCGATGCATAACAAATATCGTAAGAAATAATAATTATATAAAATTGGATTTCTTTTATAACGATAGCGGCAATATTTGAAACTAACAATCAAAACACAAACAAATTATTTACGTAGTTACATGAATAAGTCTGTTTTTATGGTTCACATTGAAATTGTTGTATCATATTGTCAGAGATAGTGATTCAGTAATTTAACAAAGTCCAGAGAAAGAAGACGTAAAAAAACAAAACATGAAAACGATAATAATAGCCATTTGTGGCTTATTACTTTTTGGTAAGTTGAATATTTTTTAACAAGAAAAAATATTTCCAATATTTAACTTTTGTACATTTACATTGGATTTTTTAACCCTTTGTTATAAAATATAAAATATCATTTGGCAAAATAAATTTGATTAATTAAATATTCGGAATCGTAGTGAATGTATTTGGTTTTTTGAATTGTCAAAAAAACGTCATTGTTATGTTTAAAATGTTATGCGTATATTGCAATAGAATTTAATCGTGGAATAAAAAAAAATTAATTTTTGTGTTTTTTTTTTTGCAAATTAAAAAAATCACACCAATAATTATTTTGTCGCTAAAATGATTAAATAAAACTTTATATCGATATTATTATTATTTTTTTCATAGGGGTTGATGGATCACCGCTTTTAACATCCGATTCAGCTATTCAATTGAATCCAGAGTGTGCGAAAGGTCCTATTCTTTGGTGTAAAAATTTAGCGTAAGTTTGTCTCTCTTATTGTTTGATATAGTTATTGTTATTGAAAAAATTGTATCCATTTTGAGAACA
This sequence comes from Resseliella maxima, assembly GCA_029041755.1. Lineage (NCBI taxonomy): Eukaryota > Metazoa > Arthropoda > Insecta > Diptera > Cecidomyiidae > Resseliella > Resseliella maxima. Next base: position 1,193,279 of record JAQOWM010000955.1, on the reverse strand, counting down.
ATATAATACATAAAATCGCCTGCATCTCCTTTTCTACGTATTTTTTTTTCTTTTTTTTTAATTAAGATTGTATAAATGTGTGTATATGTGTACCCACTTCTCGCATTTTCCTTTGTTAATGTGATTAGTATTTATTGATGTGATTCATTTCGTGTTATAACAAAAACCGAATACATTGACATTATTGAGTTTTTTAACGTTAATACGCTCAATAACAAAGCATTATAACAATGAGCCTACATTTCCAATGGAATTTATACTTGATAATAATAGTGAAATAGAGAATATTTTTTTTTTTTGACTTATTTTTGTCATAACAAAATCTTATTATTCGCAATATATTCAATCTAATTAAAATGTTATTCATTTTAATTTTGAACAATTTAATAAAACTGATCTGACCAGGCAGCGATAAGCGCATAAATATTTTTTACTGAATTATAAACATATATTCTCTTTGTCAGTAGATCAAGTATATTTGTTATCATGTGGATGGATCAGTGCACTTAGCAAGAAAGTTCTACAAAATTATAAATAAAATACGATTTTAGTTCAATTTAAAATTAGTTTAGAATTTTGATTGAATCTATAAATCTTCAAACAAATGACGACCTATCAAAAGACAAGTGTAGCTATATATATATATATATATTTGATACTATCGTAGTTATTTCAATGATTTGCGTTTATTTTGTCTTTTGTCTTTTGCCTGTTGTATTTCGTATTTTGTATTTTGTATTTTGTATTTTGTATTTATACAATGTTATAAGATAATGCGCTTAAATTTTCACCTGTACTTGTATATAAATAAAACGACTTTTTGCGATTAATTTCATAATTGTGTAATTTGGAACATGAAACAGATACAAGATGATTTTTTTTGTTTTTTTTTTTTTTGTATTTGCTTTTTGTGCGAATTTCTTCCTTCAATATAAAACAAATTGGAATTTCCTAGAATTTTGACTCCTTTTTTACTCACGAAAAATCGACTGATTAATCAAAATGTATGAAATGAAACGAAAATGCAAATTTAATTTGTAATTCATTATGACCAATCTCAATGAATCACTAATTCACATGTCAACAGATGTGCGATAGTTTTTGATTAACATAACTGATGTATGCACATAGAACGATGATTGTATGTAATATGTTTTGTTATTTTTTTATTTTTTTTTTAATTCTCTACGATAAGTTTAAGATTGAAATTTATATTCTTATTCATATGCATATACTTATACATATATATTTTTTGTCGTTCCATTAAATTTCAGAACGGCAAAATCATGCGGTGCAGTGACTCATTGTATTCAAACAGTTTGGGAAAAACACACATATCCAGAAGATAATGATTCAATTTGTCAAATTTGTTTGGATATGGTCAAACAGGCTCGTGATCAATTACGAAGCAATGAAACTCAAGAAGATTTAAAAGCTGTATTTGAAGGCACATGTGCATTCATTCGGATTAAAAAGATTCGACAAGAATGCGATAATGTGGCCGACGATCTAGTTCCTGAATTAATTGAAGCATTAAGTTCACAAATGAATCCACAAGTTGTGTGTTCCGTATCAGGTCTTTGTAATAATGCTGCAATTGATAAGGAACTAGCAAAGCATTCAAATCAAATGGCTTTGGAAAAGAGAACGTCTGGTTTAACATGCAATCAATGTAATAAAATTTCGAATATCATTTCAATGAAATTTACCAATTCGGATCGTGATCATGTATTAGAGAGTATGTTATCTGTATGCGGTGAAATGTCTTCGCTCAGTGATGGATGTTCTGCCATTGTTTTAGCATATTTCAATGAGGTTTATGATCATTTAAAGAATAATTTGAATGCAGAAAATATTTGTCATATGGCCGGTGTTTGTGTTGATCAATTCCATCAACATGAAGAGGATGAAATTGAAGTCATTGAAGATTCACGAATTGGTTTTATCCAACATGAAGGTGATGATATTCCATGTGATTTATGCAAACAGCTTATTGTTCATTTAAGGTAAATTTCAAAAATTCTATTTATAATAGTTGCAACTTAATAACCATTTTAAAAAGCATTTATCTAAAAAGAAAAGATTTTTGTCTTTTATTTTTACAGAGATTTACTTGTTGCAAATACAACTGAAGCCGAATTTAAAAATGTTCTTGAAGGCATTTGCAAACAAACAAAATCATTTAAATCGGAATGTTTGAGCTTGGCTGATCAATATTACGATGTAATTTATGCAAAACTTACAAAAGAATTGGATCCAGATGGTGCATGCTTTATGATTGGCATTTGTCCAAAGGATTTAACACAAAGCCAACAACATTCATATGAACTTGCACCATTAATTCCAAATAATCAATTGTTGGTTAAAAAGAAACTTTTGGGCGAAAATGAGCCAGTATTTTCGGAACAAGAAAAACAAAATTTCCAATTACCAAAAGATGTTTTATTATTAAATACGGAACAATTGGAAGCTAATAATGGGCAAAAGAAAAGCAATCAACAATTTTGTACACTTTGTGAATACTTTTTACATTTCGTTCAAGATGCATTAGCTTCGCCGGTAAATGAAGAAAATATTAAACAATCTGTTTTAAATATGTGTCACAAAGTCAGTAAACAATTTAAACCACAATGTGAAAATTTTGTTAACATGTATGCCGATGCTGTGATTGCCTTATTAATTCAAGAAATTGATCCATCACAAGTTTGCCCAAAATTATTTTTATGTGTAGAAAGCGTATCGACGGCCAACGAAAAATGTCCACTCTGTTTGTTTTTGGTTCAGGATCTTGAAGAACAATTGCAACGCAATCATTCAAAGCAAAATATTAAAGAGAAATTACATGTATTATGTGATCACTTGCGAAATGATTTAAAAGCTGAATGTGTAGATTTCATCAACACCTACACTGCTGAACTTGTAGATAAATTGGCAAATGATTTTACACCACGCGAAATTTGCTTATATTTAAAATGTTGTACAGAAAAAGAGGAAACTCTTATCGAAAATATTGGAGATAAGTCCAGTTATAATGATTATCGTATGTATTTCTCATAATTTTTTTCATTTATATTATTATAAAAGAAGAAGAAGAAGAAGATGATAAAATTCGGTTTTCTTTTACCATTTAAATGCAGTTACAAACACGGTTTATGAAATTGAATCAGAAGACATTTCCGCTCCAGGATGCCTTTTTTGTGAAGAAATGGTAAAATCTGTAGAAAAGAGAATCTCTAAAGACAAATCACGGGTATTTATTCACTATATTACAGTGTACATGTGTTCATATTATAACAATTGATTGATTTATATTTTGTATTATTGTTAGGAACACATTAAGGAAGTCCTTAAAGAAGCATGCTCAACTTTGCCAAAAGCTGCATTGAAAAATAAATGTTTATCAGCCATTGAGAAAAATACTGATTACATTATCAATTTACTCCTCAAAGAAGTGACACCAAAGGAAGTGTGCTTGGCGCTGGGATTTTGTCTTCCACATTACAATAATTATGATATTGTTGAAGTTGTTTCATTGGTCGATGTATCAAAACCCAAACCAAATAAATATGCATGCCGTGTATGCGAAATCATTGTTGAAAAAGTTGAAGAGCAATTGAATAACAAAACCGCACAAAAAGATGTTGAAAATTGTGTAAAGCAAATTTGTGTAGCACTTCCAGATTCATTAAAATCAGAATGCCAGAAACTCATTGATGAGTATGCCAATGAAATTATAAAACATTTTCCAAGCGAATCACCGAAAGTACTATGCAAAAAAGCATGCTTTTGTGATGACAATGATGCGGAATTACCTGAACAAATCGAAGATATTGGTAAGAAGAAATGCTCTTTTTATCTTTTGATTAAACAATGCAAATAAATCCAACGAAATCATTCAATACGGTTTTGTTTTTTCAATTTTGAATCATAACAGATGACGGATTCACTGCACCTGAATGCATTTTATGTGAAGAATTGGTGAAAGAAGTTGAAAAGAAAGTTAAAAATGATAAATCAAGGGTAATATTCAAAATCATATTGGCAAAATTTAATTTTTTTTCCTTTTTTCATTAATAATACTCATTTTAACGCAGGAACATATCAAACAAGTCTTAGAGCAAGCATGTTCATCGTTTCATAAGGAAAAATTAAAAGAGAAATGTATCGAAGTTGTTGAAAAGAATACCGATTATATTGTGAATGCAATTATCAAAGAAGTATCACCAAAAGAAATTTGTCATGGTTTGGGATTCTGTTCAACTGAATTAAATGAAAAAATTGAACAAATTTCCGATAAATTAATGGAAAAATATTCGGAAACGCCACAATGTGTCTTGTGTCAATTGATTGCAACGAAACTTGAGGCTGATTTAAAAAATAAAAGAACTGAAGAACAAATTGAACAAGCTGTTCGTCATGCATGCAGTGCATTGCCAAGCAAATTTTCAGTTAAATGTCAAAAATTCATTGAAGATTATGCTGATCTTATAATTAGCATGCTTTCAACTCTTCCACCAAAAGAATTATGTGGCGAACTAAATTTCTGCTTAAATAAATTGAAAAAAGATACAAATCATCGTGATGTTTTGGAATGTGGAATTTGTAATACTGCTGTCGATGCATTAGGCATTGTTCTTGATAAAAATGGACCAAAAGAGAAGGATATTGTCATTGAAACATCATGCCATCTTTTACCAGCCAAATATTATCAACAGGTTTGTTAATTAAAAGCAAACAATTTACAATTTACAATTTAGAAATTATTTTACAAATTATTATATCCATTTTTAGTGCCATGAATTTTTAACAGTATACGGTGTCAGTCTAACAACATTAATAAATAGATCTGAAAAACGTTCGCAAATTTGCGTTAAAGTTGGAAAATGCTTCCAAAATGGCGATAATAGTATGTTTGTCGAAATCAACGGAGGTAATTATTTAGAAAATATATTTTGTTTTAAAATTTTTTAATAATAATGTCATTCCTATTCTTTCAGAGACACACAATTCGAATGCATCCGATGAATCGACTGAGTATGACGAATCAGCTGAATCTCATGAAATGATTTCTAAAAAAAAGTCATTAATTGGAGCAAATAATAAATGCACATACGGACCAAGCTATTGGTGTTCATCGAATGAAACAATTAAAGAGTGCAATGTATGTGTTCAAATGTTATTATTACTGTCAATTATTTTAATAATAAATCATTTTTATTTATAGGCACACACATTCTGCAACACTAAATTTCAAAAGGCACTAATTCCATAATACAATGGTGGGCTATTGGATAGATTTTGTAAAACATTGTTACAATATATTCAAAAATGACAGTTTGTTTTCAAGTTAAATACATTTTAATTTTTACAAAATGTCCAATGTCGATAGTGATAAAACCAAAAAAGAAAAAAAAAAAAAACAATCAGTTGTAATGCCTTCAATAAACATAAGAATTTTCATACCAATTAAATGATAAAAAAGCAACAGCTACCAATTGAGATGAAATGAAAGGCTCCGAGGAAAAATGTTACACAGAAAAGTTCCGTGGAAAAATGTTATTATTCAGTGTATTCAATATAGAAAAAACAACAACAAATACATTGAATAATAACATTTTTCCACGGAACTTTTCTGTGTAACATTTTTCCTCGGATCCTTTCAAATGTAAAAAAGTAAATGATTGAACAGTCAACAATTTATGTTAGATGCCATGGCTATGAAATTGAGAATTAATATTTTGTTTAGATAAATTTTTCATCAATAAATCAAATGAAATCGAACAAAATGCTTTAAAATGGTTTTTTCTTCAGTTAATTCGTTTATTATTTCCACAATGCTAGAAAAAATGATGGAATAATGTAATTTCACTTTAATAGGTCTAGCAAAATCTTCATAAATTGAATTCAAAATTCTTACATTGAAAATTGTTGAAACAATCAAGTTTATTTCTGATAATGATCATGTTGAATTAATTTAATTATGTTCAACTTGAAAACCGTTGCAATTCTTATTTCATCAACTCTGAAATGTTATTTACAAAGTGTGACACAGATAGGATTGAAAATAAACAAAAGAAAAACCCCTTTTTTTGGTTCTTTTAGGTTTTTAATTCAATCGAATAATTTATAATTATTTCGAATTTCTGATCATTGAAATCATTTGATGTTTATTTGAATTTTTAAAAATTAATTGTAATAATAAAAATCTTAAAAGCATTTTATTTTCAGGAATTATTCAAGATTAAACACACATTTGTCTACAAATTTTTTCATATTCCGGAAGATTTTCAATTGGTCCAACCGCAGCAACAGCTGGACGTCGATTCACAAAATATTTTGTACAAACATCTCGAACATTTTTTGCGGTTACATTTGTTATTCTTTGCTCTAGCTCATGTAATGGAATACGACGACCATAGCATAAGATTTGTCTACCAATATCTTCACAAATTGGTGTTGTACCTATTTGAATAGATTGAATTACAAATAAAATAATCTAATATTTAATTTGTGAAAAAATCACTTGCCATCAAGTTGAAGTAACATATTTGTTTTGAGTAAATTTTTAGCGCGATCAACTTCAGCTTCGCTTACATTACTGCACAATCGATTCAATTCATTTAGAGCATTAAAAACCATATCATTGCACGTTGATGGTTCGCAAACAACATAAATGCCCCATAATCCAGTATCTTTATAGCAAGTGTTGAATGATTGATAACTATGACAAAGTCCTATAAACATAAATGATGAAAAATTAATTTGTCATAAGCAATAATGACTACTTATTGTGTCTATAAAATATTATATTTTACCATATTCGGCACATAAACTGGCCAATTTTGATGAATTATTTACACCACCACCTTGAGATCGATCCCATGATCCAATTAATGTATTTGCAACCATTAATGGAACATGATCTTGATTTGTCCAACCAGATCCTTCGACAGCTAATGCAAAATATGCCAATGGTAATGAATCATCACGTACACGAATTTCTGAACCGGTAAAATGGCATGGTGATAATTTTGGCATATCACCATTTGATAATTTTCCAAGATATTTATCAGCCATACTAACTAAATGATCATGTGTTATTCCACCAGCACCAGCTAATACAATACGTGATGATTTATAGTGTGTATCAATGTATGTACGTAAATCACTTTTTCCAATTGATTTAATATTTTCGGTTGGACCTAAAATCGTTTGACCTAATGGCGTTTGTTGATATGCTGTTGCATGCAAATGATCGAAAACAACTTCTTGTAAATTACTTTCAACTTCTTGCATTTCTCTTAAAATTACACCACGTTCACGTTCAATATCTGATTCACATAATTTTGAATTTTGTATAATATCGGAAAGGATATCAACTAGCCGCGGTATATCTTTTGATAAACATTTTGCATAGTAAACTGTTTGTTCACGTGATGTATATGCATTTAAATGAGCACCAAGATTTTCAATTTCTAATTCTAAATCGGTTTGTGAGCGTCTTGAAGTTCCTTTGAATGCCATATGTTCTAAAAAATGTGCTACACCATTATTGCGTGGCTCTTCGTATCGTGATCCAGCATCAATCCATAATCCAATTGTTGCCGTTGAACCACCACTATTCTCAGTGGCCACTCGAAGACCATTTTTAATGGATGAGATTTCTGTTGGTGGTACATTTAATAAAATTTCCTTAGGAGCAGCTTGTAATGATAGCAACCGCTACAAAAAAAATGTAAATTTCAATATTAATTTTTTCGTGTGAAGACAAATTGATTTAAACAGGCAAAATTATCAATGAATTTCATCAATTCAATACAATAGAATTACATTTAAAGCAATACCTGTGCAACAGTTCGAACATTCCATGATGCTCTTAACAGACGGAAAGTCATTGTAAATATGTTGTAAAATACAAGAATTCTTGTGAAAATATCAAATGATTGAATTAAACTGAATCATCTAGGATTTCATGTGCTCTTAAAAGATTATTTAAACTGTCAAATAAATAATGTGTCATTAAAAAAAAGTACGTTCATTGATTTGAATAAATGGCAATAGTGGAAATGCGGTAACAGCTTCATTACCAATCAAATTTTATAGATAAAATGTATAATTTAATAAAAAAATTACCACTTTATCAATAAAAATTCATTATTGTTAAAAAAAAAAATTAACAATAGCAGTTTTACGTATTTGTCATATGGTCAATCAATATGACTTGATTATTAATGGATACGTTTCATGCAAACAATTGAACTGCGGCGCAGGCTTCATGGTTGTGTTGTTACTTCATTTACTATCAAAACAACACAAAATTGACATTCATTTTTCGCATCTTTGGAATGGAGAAAAAATACAATTTATTAGTAACATCTGTGTAAGCACAAAACAAGAAATTTCAAATTAAATCATTTTCGTTCAGTTTCTTGTATATTCTAATCAGTGCACTTTGACATCAAATTTATTTGTTTATTTGCATTTTTACATTGTAAATGTTATAGTTATAAAGCGTCAATAGTGTATGACCAAAGAATCGTGGGTTTTTTTTTTTTGTTGCTAGTTTTCAATGTATTTTATTCATCATATTGTGTTGACAGTGACATAATAGAAATGAAGAAATAAATGAGAAACGTTTCTATTATAAATTAGAAGAAAAAACAAAAAATGTAAAATATCTTTAACTAAATCATACTAAAAGAGAAAAATATCATTTATTTATAAGCATCAAATGTTAATCGATTTAACGACAAATCAATTGGTTTAGTTTACAAACTTCATTGAGTCTACAGCATTGAATACGATACGATATCATGGAAGGAATGTTCTCACGTATAAAAACAAAAGTACTTAGTGCTGTCAATTTAGATATTGCAAGTGTGCCAGCACAAAGTGGCTTCATTGCAGCTGGTGTGCCCGATTCATTATCATCATCATCAACATCATCATTATCATCATCATCGTCAGCATCTCCAATAACAGCAACATCGCCAACATTGTCACATTCAGTGAATCGTCGTAATGTTGACAATAGAACATTACCAAATAAATTCACATACAATCGCCCGACATTCCTACAATTGATGACACAAGATGAACTTCGAGCTTCGGCTGACCACAATGTCCGCCCTATCATTGTGCCTAGAGATATAACTATAATGCCGTGGAATACGGGCTATGCGGAATGTGTAAATTCAGGAAAATCCGAATGGAATGAAGATCAAGCGGCATTTTATCGGCAAATTTTAACACATCCCACAAACAAAGATGAACCTGGTCTACCTTATACATATTTTGGCATTTTTGACGGTAAATATTGACACATTAATTGTTCGGTTAATAGTTTGTTTGCTTTTTTTTTTTTTCTTCTATTGTATCAATCTGAATGTAATTTTTGTATCTACTTTATATAGGACATGCTGGTTTTGGAGCTGCATTGGCCGCATCACATCAATTTCATTATATTTTGCATGAAAAATTGGTGGATGTAATTGACTTATTGGTTACATCAGATAATCAACAATCAGAACGTTCCAAATCAATTGATAATATTCCATATCCTTTGGCATTTTATCGCAACGTATCTAAAGATGAACTCATTATTGGTGCATTGGAAAGTGCATTTTTAGAAATGGATGCATTACTTGCGGGCGATCGAAAAAAATATCGAAATGCTGGTGGTTGCACAGCCCTGGTTACATTATTTATTAATGGCAAATTGTTTGTTGCAAACGCAGGCGATTCACGAGCAATATTATGCCAACGTATATCTGACACTGAATCATCAGATACATTGAATGGAAACATCGAACACAATACAAAAGATGATTGTGAATTAAGTGCAATTAAAAATGGCATTAACAATATCGATGATCAACAACATTATGAAAAAACATGGAATATCTTTCCAACACCAATGTCATTTGATCATACACCTGAAACAGAACGAGCTCGTCTCATGAATACAGCTCAATTAAATCCATTTTTAATGGCCGGTGAATATGTAGCAACAGAGTATGCAAAGCGACCAATGCAACGTGATCTCGGTAAACGTGTACTTTATCGACACGGTTCAATGTTGGGATGGGCGTATAAAACACTTACATTTAATGATTTAAAAATACCAATTGTCACAGGCGAAGGCAAAAGATCACGACTAATGGGTAAATTAATTGGAAAATGCAAAAATATTATTTTTATTCGTTGAAAGAAAAAAAAAAAAAAAAATAAAATTTAAAATTAATTTGCAAATATTTGTTTATTCGAATAGGGACAATTGGTGTAACACGTGGTTTTGGTGATCATGATTTGAAGGCATTGTGTACTGGACTTTCGATAAAACCATTTTTATCACCACATCCAGAAGTTGTTTCACGTGATTTAACCAAAGTTATTTCTTGTTCGGATGACAATAACGAGGACGGTGAATATGGAATTTTAGTAATGGCAACAGATGGTTTATGGGATGTATTAGATACACAAACAGTCAGTTCAACAGTATTCAATACACTTAATAAATATCCAATTGAAAAACATCGTTATACAATGGTTGCACAAGAGCTAGTTGCAAAATCACGTGGACGTGCCAATGAAGCAGGCCATTGGCGTTTAACTGAAAGCAAAGCAGCCGCAACAGTTGATGATATCAGTGTATTAATAATTCCAGTTTATCAATATTATAAAGAATATATTGAATGGAAAAATTTACATCGCAAACAAAATCTCAATACAAATGATGAATTACCCGAAGAACATAAAGGCGATACTCATATTGACAAAAGTGCTGATTTGGCTACACCATTTGATTCGCTATCAGTGAAAAATGAAAATGTTTGTGAAGCTGAAGAAGCTACGGCTGAAATCGAAAACAATTCAAATGAAAATAAACCGAAAATACAACAAAAAGCGATAAAAGAAACTGGAAATGAAAATGGAACAGGGTCAGAAGCAGCAACAGAAACAGAAATAGAAACAAAAACAGAAACAGAAACAGAAAGCGATAAAAATAATCAGATATAAAATTCCCTTAGCGAGAGAATAATGTACAAAATTGTATGCGGCAAATCACTATTCATAAGCAGATGTTATATCAAATGTATTAAATATATTTTCTGCCCTTGTCTATCCCAGACTCCCAGTACCCTCGCATTCCTGCAAAAATTCTTACTTATTATCCATATGCTTATCTAATTCTAGCACACACAAAAAACAAAAAAAATTAAATGACAACTTCTTGATGTCATATTTTAAAACTAAACATTTCTAATAATCAATCTCCCTTGAATGTAAACTGGAATTGTGTAGCAATAGTGAAAAAGTTCATAATTTTTGCCATAAATATGGAATTAATGTCATTTAATTTCTTTGCAAAATGAATGAGTCAACCGAAAGTTCCTTAGAAAATATTATATTAAGCCTTATTTTATTTATCATTTTGACATTTACATACTTTTATCACACAGATCACGAACGCATTGGGGGTGTTTTTTGTCTGTTGGTTAAATTGGATAATCAATATCTTATTGTATTTACATTCATTATTTTTTCGAAAAAACCAACAGAAAAAAATGGATGGAATTCTTGCAGGATTTCGAAAATGTGGTATACCATATCTGTTTATGAATGTTTGAAGTGTTACAGTATAAAATGTACAAAAACCAAATACTGCGATCAATTCCACATAATAGAGTTATTGGCACGAGATTTTTCGGATTTTACTCATAAAATTCCGGATTCCAGATCATTCAAAATTGTATTACTAATTTTAAGTCATATTTTCGGCACTCAAAAATCACATTAAACACCGACTATATAGAAAAAAAGTGTTTGGGAAGTGAAAGAGAGCAAAAGAGATGGAATGAAAAGAGAAGAAAAAAACATAGAAAAATCAAAGTTAAAATATTCACTTAGAATATAAAAAAAAAAAAAAAAAAATCATTTAGCTGTATACATTGACGATTATATCAAATCGTCATTTCCTGCCGATAAACATGTGTATTGAAATTCGTTAATGTAAAATGGTTTATCATTTCAATTTAAAAATTTCAAATAAATTAAATGAGCATGGAAAAAACAAGTTTTATTTTTAGTAAAATAGTTGATTGTTTTTTTTTATCAAAGAATAGACTAACAGCTTGACATAGCATTTTACTTGGCATCCACATTTGAGGCTTGTACTTGAATATGCTTTATTTATGACAAAAGGTAAATGTTTCATGCGAAATCTCATTAGAGTAAAAACGAATAAATAATGATACAAATTTAAAAAAATAAATGAAATATTCAATAAATATGTGTAAAATATTAATTCAAATTAATTTGTAGCGCCTTTATGAAAATCAAACACAAAAGAAAAAAAAAATTGAAAAAATAATAAATAAAACTATATTATTTGGAGATGCGTCAAATTTCAAACCTCAAGTCTCAAAACGTCATGAATTCTAAATCATGCCTCAAGTCTCAAAATGTCATGATTTTAACCAAGTCTCAATGGAAAAATCAGAACTATGAATGAGAGCTGCCACATTGTCATTTTTTTGAGCTTTGTCAGTCCCTTCTTTCATGAAACAATTTTTATACAATTTTTGTCTTTGAATGTGAAAAACCATTCAAGCTGGACAAAATTCCACACTACAGAATAGTATTTTTCTGTAAAACTTACTTAAACAAACAATTCATAATAAAATCAAATGTGAACGTCACACACATCATTTCTTTCTACAGCTATTACAATTACTTACTTTAAATGAAAACATCATTTGTCTGTGGTTTCCATATTGCATCATATCTTACTATGAAATATTATAATATTTGTCATTAACATTCAATATAGATAGTCAACTTTTCTCCAGTCATCTTTTCCATCAACATGAAACGAAAAACTTATTTGCATTTTTATTATGCCTTATATAAGGGTGGCTAAATAAATGTAGCATGAACTTTGATTTTGATGAAACCGATAATGACGATGTCTTTATATATTATCAATGTTCTGCTTACAAACGATTTACATCAATAGCGTTCAATCGTATTTCAAACCAATGAAAGAAGATGAAAGCAGATTTTATTAGAAACCATTGCACGTTGTGTATTATAATAATGAACGCATATCAAATAGGTAAAAGGTTGATTTATTTGTCACATAAAATGTGGGTGACATTTTTTTTTTTTTTTTTTTTCTTTTACAGGTGAACTCAAATGATAATTTGCGTTATCAAAGATATTCCAATTACAGCTTGAGTGTGTTTATTTTGTTTATATTTCTTAAAAAGAAATTCTTAAGGCAACAAATGTATATGAATTACATATTCGTAACAAAGGATCAATCATTTCATTACCTAATGGCTCCTTTGATCAGGTTTATAATGTTAAAATAGCGCATACTAGTAGTATGTCCATTTCATTTATATCGAAGGAGAATTGTGGGAGTCCCATAAGATGTGCGCATGAATAATACTATAAATGAATCGTATAAATTGGAAGGAAGTTAAGGTTTAAGGTTTCATTTCAAAAGTCGGTCCAGTATTGATCACATATTGAAGCCAATATTGAAATAAGATTTCAATTCTCTTGAATTTGTTTCCTTTGTTTTAACGATTTTTGTGGAAAATGTCTTCGCATATATTCAATCAAGCTATTGTTCTCATGCTGATTTTTACTGGTGAGTGAATCTTGTAAATAAAAATGTTATTTTTATTGTTTCCCCAAAAGTTTTCTTACACAATTTTATTCAGTTTTCATAGTTTTTGCGTCAGGTGAAGGAATATCATGTAGTTCTTGTGGTGATGAGTGTCTTGATGCATGTGGAACACGGTTTTTTCGGTAAGATTTTTTCTTATTTTCGTAAAATTTTAAATACATTTGTAATATTTTTTATTTTTTTTTCTTTCAATTCAATAATTAAAAATTCATTAATGAACCGTATGTTTTGATTTCATCAATTTGTATAATTTCAAATTCTTCTTATTAGCACATGTTGCTTTAATTACTTACGCAAGCGTTCGGTATCACCTCAAATCCAGTCACAGCCAATGACTTATGAAGAAAATGCTATATGGATGAACAAAGCTGATTTGGAAAATTTAATACACAATGAATTATTGCATCAACAGAATATAAATGTTTTGAATCAAAAAGGGCCAAAAAAAGATGTATATCAAAAATCAACGCCTTCGTCTTTAAATCAGATCGGTCTAAATAACAATCATGATCATATGCATGTTATATATGATATTTAATTTTAATCAATATGTCCATTTCTATTTTTACAAACATTTCACAATTATCATTTAACATTTTATCACTACTTATTTGTAGAGAACTTCATTCATTTATAATTATTTTCGTAAATCAGAGTATTGAAATGAAATAAATTTGTGAATAAGTAAATAAATTACAATGAATGTACGGCAATGAAATATCGGAAGAAATAGAATTTTATTTGAAATCTTATTGGCTGGAAGATTTCAAATGAAATGCCATCAATGAAACGAATTACATGTGAATTTAAATCCCCATTTTTCAATATCTTCTTCCATTAATAATCTTTTTAATAACTGAATAAAAAACGGCTAAAATATTTATGAAAAGAATAATATATTTTTTCATTCATTCAGTCTCAGTTCTGGTCATATTTTGCATAATCTTGATTTATGAATATTCTGAAATCTTGGTGAAATCATGAAAATCCATAGAGCAGTTAATAATCCACCTGATTTATCCTTTGGGCTAAATTTGAAATATGCGTATTTGTTCAAACCGGTTTCTCTGAGCTAGCATGTGCAACATGCACGCACAATGCCACATTTAGACATTTTTTAATTTATCGAACGAACGAACGAACGGTTAAAAATATAATTATTTTAACTGTATACAGTAAGTATATCAATCATCAATAAAGAAGAATCTTCATATGATGTTTGAACAATAAAACTATTCTAATAAACAAAAAATACATTCTCATCTTAAGTATCTGAAAATTATGGTTCATTTAGATGTAAAAAAAATAAATAAAGTAGCTTACAAGTCGAATCGATGTCAATACACCCATTGAAAGAATTGTAAGTGTTTAATAGAATTGTAGTTCAAAGCATTTGAATTTATGCTTATCAATTATCACCGAATCATGCTACTCACATTTCATTTACATTGTTTTTGAAATTCCCGCGCATTCTCTAATACATTTAAGTATTTATTTTAATGTCAATGTCAATGAAGTTTTTACTTAATCAACTTATATGAAAAACATGCGATTTTCTGTACAGCAAACATACATCACAAAATCGGTAGAGATATTAGTTTTTTAATTTAACTAAATTTTTTAAACAAAATTCATTTTAAATATGACTTCTGCATTCAGTACAAATGATACTGAATGCTTGAGCCGTAACACCGAACATGAACTGAATGTGGAAAATTTCGATGAGATTTGGAACGAAGAGCGTTTGATTGAATGCGTAAAATGGATAAATACGCATCAATTTGATAAAGTGTGTATACAAATTGTGAAATTTTTATTCATTTTGAAGACTTTGGTAATTAAATGAATATAATAATTTTTCTAAATAAAGGTATGCCTTCAATTTCCTGATGATTTGATTCCATTCAGTATACCAATATTAGAGGAAATGAAGAAAAAAACATCCGTACAAATGTGCATACTCGGTGATACATCATATGGAAGTTGCTGCGTAGACGAGGTAAATTTAAAATCATACAAAAGCAATCAACACAAATTAAAATCCAATCGATTACATTTTAAAACGTACAAAAATCATTTTTAATATTTCAGATAGCTGCATCGCATATAAATGCAAACGCAATAATACACTTTGGTCATGCTTGCCTAAGCAAAGTTGCACGTCTACCTGTCCATTATGTGTTTTCAAATTTTAAAATAGATATTGATAAATTGCGTACAGAATTTCAAAGCTATTTTACAAATACATGTGAAGAAATACTTGTATTTTATTCAACAGGATTTTTTTATCATCTTGGTATGCAAAATATATATTCAATACATCTATAAAACATTGCTCATTATATTTTATCATTTTAGATGACATCAAAGCAGCATTGTCTATTTATACAAATATTTCATATGCAGAGCTTGCATTCGATGGAAAGCCCGATAACTTGTGTTGGAAAATCTCCAAAAATAAATTATCGGAAACGACATGCATATGGATTGGAGATGACAATCAAACGCTCTTCAATTTGACTTTAACAATAAATGGTAAAGATTTGTGAATAATATCCATCGATATTCAATAATTTTATCAATCATATTTTCACTTTATTTTCGGTATATTCAGCAAAGCAATGGTTACACTGTAATAGCAAACAAAACTATCAAATAAATGTCATCAATAGTCCATTAGCAACGAATTGGATGCGTCGCCGAAATTTTTTTGTAGAAAAATGTAAAGATGCCCAAGCAATTGGTATTGTGGTTGGAACATTATCTGCTGATGGATATTTAAATGCAGTTAGCCGCATTCAAATGCTTGCCCGTAATCGTGGAATTCGTACATATTTATTGTCTGTTGGTAAAATAAATCCAGCCAAGCTAGCTAATTTTATGGAAATAGATTGTTTTGTATTTGTTGGATGCCCCGAGAATAGCATTTATAATTCACGTGATTTTTATAAACCACTTTTATCCGTATTCGAAGCTGAGCTTGCATTAAATTTAGCCTGGCGTGAACAATATCCAAACTTTTATGCGGTCGATTTTACTGATATTTTACCTAATGGCAAACATTATAAAGTTAACGATGAAGATTCAACAATTAACTGTACAGATTATGATGTAAGCCTTGTTTCCGGTCGTGTTAGGGCTATGAAAATCATTGAAAATGATGAAATGAATCATAACACAAGCAATCAATTAGAAAGAAAAAACAATCAGCTTATGAATACAAATTCAAGCAATGCTTTCAATAATCGATCATGGACTGGACTTGATCCCTCTTTGGGGCAACAGGAACCAGTTAAAATTACTAAAGGAAGATCAGGAATTGCAATTAAGTATACTGATAATGTGCATGAATAATAAATGTAATAATAAATAAAAAGAAATTACGAGAATGTTTTTCATTTTTTGTTTCATTTATAACAATTGTCGCAAATCGCACCTTTTTATTCGAAAACTGTGTAACGATTTGTCATTTGTCATCTTCTTCATTTGCAATTACTCATGAGTCATGATCATATCATTATTTTATTCCAGATTTAGTTTTCTTCGATTTTCCATTTAGTACGGACGAATCCATTGGGTCGTTTTTCAAATGTTTCCGTTTTGTACTTACTAGAGGAATATTTTCTAATAAATCTATTATTGTAAGCACTTATTGGATCAAAATTCAGAAGTGGAACTAGTGAGCCAATACAAGAGGATCATTTAGTAATAAATATTATTCACTAAACATCAAAATATCAATTGTCATAAATTAATTTATGATCTAATTGAACTGATTAAAATTCACTGGTATCCAACTTGCTGCTACACTGTACGGTCGTCGCATATATATATGGTGTTTTTGGGTTTTTACCGACACGACGTGTAAATACATTTTTCAGACTCGACAAATAAATACTATGTAATGTACCAGAACTCAAAATTATTTTTTCTGTACTCCCTAAATCACAATAATATTGCGAAGCTATTTTCCACTAGTTATAAGGTTCGATGTTATGAAAATATCGACACAAACCCCAGATATTCAGTTTTAAGCGTATTTTTATGTTCATTTGATTTGATTCAATTTCTAATTTTCTGTTTCGTTTTGTATTTTCTTTTTTTTTTCTTCAGTTTTCCACATTCCACTTTTCGTCAACACCGATATCGATTCGAATGAAATATGTACGACAAAAAGCCTAGCAAAAAGCACAAATGGAAGATCTAATTTAACACAAAACAAAAAAAAATATTTATATACACATTCATTCTTCCACTACAGTCGCTTTACGTGTTCTGTGTTTTTTTTTATGAATGAATGATGAAAAAGAAAAAAGGGGGTGTCTTGAATTGTTGTGAAAAAAGTTCTGTGTCAAATGATAGTATTCATACAGGGCTTTGATTAATATTCACACATCCCGAAGCAAAGAACTCTTTTCAAATTTGCGAATATTGCTTACTTAAAACCCCCACTAAAATACTCCTGCACAGTTAACATCAACCAGATGGAAGTGAACTTACTGCTAGGCTACTAACCAATATAGTCGGGATAGCATAAATAACTAATGTTACATTTGTTTTTTTTTTTTTTTTAATTTGTTTTTGTGCTGATCACCTGGTATCTGTTTGAGATGTTCCCCATTCGTTCGTCATTTGTATGAAACAATCAATGACAAATCATTAAATGACAAACGAACCCCTGGACACCGCTCGTGTTTCCTGATACTTATTGGGCTATCAGGCTGTATTTCGCCATCAGCACCAAAAAAGAACAATGTTGGTTTCTTTTTCGTTACCATGTTCACCCATTTATCGACAACACTACTGCTTTTGATGTGTTTGTCTAGGGCGAGTCGAGTATATTTAGCAGTGGAGAAAGCGTTTATTCCATGCTTCATCATTTTCACTCGATGCCTGATGTAATTCAGCCAATGTGCTCCCTTTGGTGATGGCATCACTGGGTACAGATCGCGGTTTTCTCGATCTCGGCACTCCTCTTCCAAATATTTTAATTCACTGCAATTAGTATTTAGACTTATTTATTTAAATGTAAATATGATGTGTCGCTGTTTCGGCACATGAAATAGCCTTTGACAATTGCCGACACCTTCGAAGTATTACAGTCAATGGCTAATGATCGGTATCGTACATTTTCTTTTGAATAAAAAGAATATAATCAGATGAACTCTTCAATTTACAAAGAAAAATTTTCGAAATTATTTATTTATTTATTACTGATATGTCAATTATGTCAATATGTGTTCACTAGCAAGCTAGTAAACATGCTGGTCAAAGTCCCCATAAATTCCGCCCATGGTGCGACTTTAGCAAAGAGATACAGTCAAGGGTGGGGTGATATTAAAGAGAGGCTTCGTTGTCAGCGACAAGATCACGGTTAAGCTGATTTTGAGTGCTATGAGCACCCCATCCATAAGTTACTACATTCCCATAGTCCATAATGGGATCAATGAGCACCGCAGCCATATCACGTTTGATATATCAATTGGGATATAAAATGCTTTGAGTGACGAATGCGATTTAACACACCGTACACTTTCTGCAACTTACACTTGTCGTGCTCGTGAAAAGAGAGATTTTCGTCAAAAATAACACCAAGATTTTTAATTGACTTACAAAATTTGAGTTTTTCATCATCAATTTTCACATCACTGATCGCATCAAAATTTAACCGACTTGTATGATATTTAGAACCGATAATCATTACTTTTGATTTAGAACCGTTTAATTTCATACCACGACGTGTAATAAAATCATTTAATTTTGCGAAATCTGATTTTACTAATTCAATGCCATTATTAATTTGATCAAACTGTACTTTGATGAGAGCCTAACAATCATCTGCGAATAAATTAATCTACGAACAAAAAAAAATCAATTATTTATTAATAGAAAAGGAATGAAAATTGAAAGTTTTGTGCAGTGAAGTAATACAAGTATTATGTTTATACATCATTAATGTCTTGCTTACTAACGATTTACATCGATAGCTTCAGTTTAATTTCGAACCAATAATGTAATGGAATGAAATCAGATTGATTTATCTCTCAATGACAGACTATCATATAAAATGTGAGAGACATTTCTTTTACAGGTGAACTCAAATGATGATTTAATTAATCAAAGATATTCCAATTACAGCTTGAGTGTGTTTATTTTGCTTATATTTCTAAAAAAGAAATTCTTCAGGCAATAAAGTTGGATGAAATACATTTTTGAAGCCAATTATTGAATGATATTCATATTTTTTGGAATTTTTTTACATTTTTTAACGATTTTTTGTGAAAAAATCCAGCCACAATATAATGATGCATGAAATGGTCATAGAGACCACTTTCGAGCAACTACTGTGAATCGAACATAAGCTTTAACTCAATACATCATGTTCAATTACATGCTTTTGGCGTAAAAAAAATGAAAAAATACCAAAAACAATAACCTATAGGTAACATTATAATGTTGTTATTTGTTCTTAGTTGAAAATGTTGTGTAAAATAAAAAATATATTAAAATCAAACTTTAAAGAAATGAAAGAAATTATTTTCTATTTCTTTCCATTTTTCGTCGAATTCTAACGAATTTAATGTTACTTTAAAATTATTTTTATTTTAGCCTTCATACCATAAAATGAATTTGATAGTTGATTGTATGAATCAATATTTATAGTATTTGAAAACAAAACAAAATTCGGATGAGATATTTAAATCAGCTTATTATGAATACTAATTTGTGACGTGACATATGAACTATTTCTGTTTGGGGAGAGAAAGACCTTGCGTATAACGCTTATACGATAAGTTTGTATGTTATGCATAATAACAAACAACCGGAAAAAAAAAATTGTATGTCCGCACGAGAGACAAAATACTAAATGACTAGAATGATACAAAAGCAAGCAAGAATACATTGAAGAAAGACAGCTGTAATAAACAAAAATTACGTCACTATGATATTTCGGGCGATGTTTTAACAATATCGTTCAAGTTATGTGACTGTTTATAATGTTATTGTTGTTGTTATTGTTGTGCCCCCCTTTTTTCTCCGAATTCCAACGAAAAAATGTGTCGATTCTTTGAGTTTATTTGTGTATTGGCCTTCGTGCTATCAAGTTGTCTAACTATCGAAAAATTTAGTAACCATTGGAAATATATTAGCATTTGTAAAAGAAAATTTTAAGAAAAAAAGAAAAAAAGAAAAAAAAGAAACCATGGGAAAAGACAAAGAATCTGAATCACAATATGGATTCAAGAATAAGGAAAAAGCCGAAGAGACGGTAAAATTACTTGCTGAACATGATATGCAATATCAAAAATTAACAGTGCGTGGTCTTTTGGGTCGAGCTAAACGTGTACTGCAAAGTGTGTAATTTATAATAAAGAATCATTAAAATATATATAATTTAAATGATTTATTCGACAATTCATAGTGACAAAGGCGGATGACAAGAAGACAAATATTCAAGCAGCAATTAAAGTATTTGAAGATTGGATTGAAAACAATGCATCTTCATCGACCAGTTCAAAAAAAACTTCGGAAACTGCCAAGGAAGATAAACCAGAAACAGTTCCAGGACTTGGATTTAAAGACAAAGAAGCTGCTCTAAAAACTTTAAAGTAGGTTTTTACATTTCCAAAAATAAAAAAAAGGCGATATGATCAATTTGTTGATAATTTTACTAGAATTCTTGAGGGTCGCGATCCAAATTATCAAAAATTAGCTGTGAAGGGATTGATTGGAAACTCAAAACGTGTTCTGCAGGCTACAAAAAATGAGGAAAAAATTCAATCAATTAAGGAAGGTGTAAAAATCCTTGAAGACTTCTTAGAAGAATTTGATGTTGAAAATCGTGCTGCACAAAATATGGCCTATTTGCCATATGCTACCATTGCTGCATTTGATGATCCAAAAAGTAAATTAGTCTCTGAATTCATTGAAGTGTATGGTGGAAAAGCAAAAGGACGCTACGAATTTTTACGTACATTGCATCCAAAAGGTGATGATTCAAAAACTTGGGACATTGTTCGAAATGAAAATCTTGAAAAAATTAAAAATAAAATTAAAGTGAACAAGTCCAAGTTATTTAATGAGAATGGATCACCAACAACACAACATTTGGAACTTATTTATTGGGCATACAGTCCAAATGCTGAAAAATTAAAAACATACGTTGATAAGCTTGGTGAAAAATCAGTTGCACAAAAGCGAAAATCAAGCGGTGATAGTGATTCAACGCCAGAAAAAAAAGAAACGCTAATGCGTATTTCCGTAATTTCTTATTTTATTATGATAAAGTATAAAATTCATTCGATAACCATTTTTTTTTTTTTTTTTTTTTTTTTTTAACACAAGAGCTTAACAATAAATATTAATAATAAAAACACAAAACAACAACAATTTCAATATTTATGCTAATTGAATCGTATATTTGATGGTAGTGTTCCATTTTTTCGGGCTGCCTCAACATTTTTATAATAGTCAGTAAAATCAACATAAGGCCGAATTCTTACATTTTTATCGAAAAATTCACTTTGATTCGAACTGGACGTTGTATTTGTTGTATCCAATTGACTGCTTTGATCTGATGATGATGAAATTGTAGTATTTGTTAGCAAATGCTCTCTGTTAACTGTAAACATATTTGAATATTAGCTACAAGTTATTAACATTTGTTCATTTGTTTCATTTATTGAAATATACGCACCTGGATTGAATGTAACCTTGTTTAGCTGCGGACTTATTTCATTTGGCATTGGATAGTTAAAGTTGCGTATCATCAATGTCATATCAGGTCTATGGAATAGTTTTGAATATAAATTACACATTTTTTAATCTTAATTTAATGAATAAATACAATTTTTGAAAAAAATTGCTTAATATTGTTCCTTTTTTTTTAACGAATTTACAAAAATGAAAAAAAGTTTTTTTTGTTTTTTTTTTGAATTACGAACCTGCTTTTGAATTCCGTATCATTTGTTCCTTGCATAAAGTGTGCTAAATGTTGTGACATAATTTTTTCAACAACAGATTGAGCGATAATTTCCAGCGTTGGTTTTATTCGAAAACAATGAACAATGCTTTGTATGAGTTCTCGATTTATATTTTGTTCTTCATGATTATGGATCTGTTGAAGTGCTTTGGCAAGTCCACTAGATATAAGTACTAAAAATCGATGCGATTCATCCAATGGAATTGGTCCGACAATTTCTAATCGCGACAATATTGATTCGCTACTATATATTTGAATAAAATTTCAAATGAGTTTCCATACTTATAAATTATAATAAATGAAATTTACCATACAAATGTAGTTTCTTGATTAATTTCACAGCCAGCACTCATTTGAACTGCACGCAAAACATTGCTGTTATCCGTTTTACATAAAATTATTCGACATTTACCTACATTACATGTATACAATTTGTAGTTATAAATTAATGCCAATGCGATATGGATTCCATAAACGGTTTTTTGTTCAGCCATAGACTAAAAAAAAAAAGACAAAACATTATAATAATAATAATAATTTTTTAAACAGCAATAGTTGAATGATTCCAATTGACATACCTTCAGAGTTGCCTCTTCATTGCTGTTTCGAATTTCATCCATATTTTGAACTTGGTGTGTAAGACATTCGTCAATCCAATTCAAATAATCTTGTTCAAGTGAACTAAATGCTTGCCTATGAATTTTAATTTAAACAATTAATCACATGATTTCTACATGATGACAACATTAATTGAACTAACTTGTTCAAATTGAACATTGATTTACCTTAGAACTTCTTTTACATCTTCATGTGAGTTTTCGTTCAATTGCCCGAATAAAATTTCAGCCACAAGTTTTTCTTTAGCAAATTTTGAAAAACAATTTCCCGAACAAATCACATAGAGGGACCTTTTTGGGTTATAATTTATCATCATGTTTTTTTAGAGGATTTAAATATCTATAGCTTTTTATAAATAAAATGAATTTAAACCAAAAAAAATAAACATCATGAAATATTTACATGCGATCGGATTGTTGACATTGAAAACTGTCATCATATGATCGATGCACTTCGTTTGTTTTTGCTACATTTTCATCGTATAATTGATTGATTGCTTTTCCAGTTCCAGTTAATTCACAATTTGGCAGCCCATCGGTTAATGATTTCGCTTGTAATTCAATATTTTCTGCACGCATATTCAATGCATATTTTTACAATTAATATTTACAAAAAAATTTTGACTATGAACTATTTGACAACAACAATAATCAATTTTCAACGACATTTACTAAAATGACATTTCTATACTGTAAATACGTAACAATGACGTACTTTACATCATCGATTTGTTATCTTGTATCCTTCAAAATTCGGGGAATCTATTCAATCCCATGGTCAATAGAATCAAAAAAAAAAAGATAACCTTTTTATTTGAATTTTTTGTTTCCCCATTTTCAACATATTAATGTTATATATGGCAACACATTTTACAATAATTTTTTTCATAACAATAAAAAATTATTGCTAAATTTTTAATGATTAAAATGGCAAATTTTATCTATTTATTGTTATTTACTTCCCTTTTTCCACTTCATTAAATTTTAATTCCCAAATTGATTGAGGGCGATTCGTTGATATTTTTTTTTTTTTTTTTTTTTTTTTTTTAATTTCGCATTACATTATATTTGATGAAATTAATTCAATTTATATTTACAAATAATGATATTTTACCATTTCATTTCAAATATTTAGCGCATTTTGGAATTAAACGATGAAAATTCCATATTCGAGCATGTAAATTCTGATATTGATTGAGCGCCGCTCTTGATAAGCGCTTTACATATGGCAACACATTTCGTCGATGGCAATCCAAAAGTTCTGTCGACCAAAACAAAATACTTTTACATTACATTGAATAGATTTATTGTTTCTGTAACACGTAAAACACAAATCATAAAATATTTTTTCGTCGTTTTCAATTCGAAATTATTGTTTTAAATATCAAATGAATTTCAAATTTCAACTCATAAATGGTGAAATGAAGTGAAAAAAAAAAATTATCTGAAATACATTTGTATTCATTGATTTAAAGTCATAAGTTTAGTTCAGTTTTCTTTCCTTTCCGTGTTGCAAAGAGAAAAAGTTTGATAGATTGTAAACATGGCTGACATTTGGATTATTCGATATTTGTTGTGAAGCAGAAGAGTGTAAAGAAAAACAAAAAAAAAAAAAAAAAAAAAAAACACGAAAAAAGTCCATAACCAATTTTCGATCGAATTTTGTTCAGTTTATTTCATTTTGGTTCCAAAAAAAAAGAAATATATATAAATAAAATGGATTCAAGTACGTAATGGATGGTTTGGCACAGCCCAGTAAACATGCAGAAATTACTTAATGGGTGTTGCACTGTATATATAGCGAAAAAATCCTATCCAATTAAATTTGGGTCAGAAACGTCAATACTCATAGATTGATGCAGAGAAAAGCAAAAGTGATTTTTTATCTTCACATAAGCTAAAAAAAAAAAAAAAATATAAACAACTGTCGCGTTGCAATCAAATTAAAAAGCATTTAGAATTTTTCCATTATTGCTGTTATTGCTGTTATTGCTGTTATACTTATTTTTATGAATTTTGTAGTAAAAGTTTTTTCTGCATTGTTTTGCGCTGTGGATGAATTTCTTTCCTTTTTTTTATTATTATTTTTCTGTGTTTACTTTACTTCACATTGAGCCATATTCTAAGATTCTGTGTATGCCATTATCATGTTTAAATTGATAAATTTTATTTACAGGCCCTCTATTCGAGATATGAGCGCTGGTTTATGGACTTGTATATTGCCTTGTGGTTTTTATTGGTGTGATAATAAAGAGAGGCCACGTATGACAGATAGTATAATAATGGGTGTAAGCGCATCAACAGCTGATTTTCCTACAACAAATAATCCAATCCCATCGACATCTGGTGGTGTTTATATTCGTGATCAACGGCGAAAAAAAGTGACTGGTTTTGCAACGCTTAAAAAGAAATTTATTCGACGTCGACGATCGTCAAAGGCATGCGATCATGGGCGAGTTTTACGTGATTTTTTATCCGATTGGAGTTCAATTGAATTGGCTTCATTATTAGAAGAATATGAAGCATTGGCAGCGCTAAAAGATTTATCAGTGCAAGCAGAATTGGCGCGTCCGCCAGCAGCAACATTCAAACAAGATCTATCGGCTCTATATGATTTTAAATATTGCACAGACTGTGATTTGGTATTTCGTGGAAGCGTATTTCCCGTTCATCGTGCACTATTATCTGTTCGATGTCCATATTTTCGTGACTTGTTGGCCAGTTGTCCTGGATTTGGTGCACGTATTTGCTTAGAATTACGTTCATCACCGGTTGATACACCATTGTTTTCTTCGCTATTGCGATATCTTTACACAGGCGATTTATGTTCACATGATCCATCAATTGATGTGAACTTATTACGTCGATTAGGTGAAGATTTTGGTACACCAAATCCACTTGAACACGATTTACGATATCTTTTAGAAACTGGTGAATATTATGATGCTGCGCTTGTATTCACAGCAGAAGGTTCGGATTACCATCGTCCGGATTCTGGGAGTTCAGAATATGGATTTCGTCCAAAGTTAGAATTGCAATGTCATAAAGCAATACTTAGTGCGCGTTCACCATTTTTTCGAAATTTAATTCTACGTCGAAATCGTAATGATGAGGATCAAGATCGATCGCCGCATACACCGACTAGAATTGTGCTTGATGAGACTGTTATACCAAAACGATATGCACGAGTTTTATTGAATGCTATTTATCTTGATACCGTAGATTTATCATTAATTTTGCGAGGCAATGGCTGTGGAAACAGTGCCGGTAGTCTTGGTGAGGTGCAAGCCCTAACGCATACGGGTCGAACGCGACCGACACCACTCGAAGAAGCTATGGAATTGTATCAAATTGGTAGATTTTTGGAATTAGACATTTTATCACAAGGATGCGAAGACTTAATACTCGAATGGTTAACGTTGGAAACGTTACCACAAGTTTTAAAATGGGGCAGTCAACCACATGGTTCTGCATGGGTTTTTCGTCAGTCATGTCATTTTTTGCGTGAAGAATTTTCATCGGTAATTGCATCGCCTGTTTTGCATCAGCTCGATAAATCACAATTGATAAACGCACTGCAAAGTAATTTTTTGCAAGCATCCGAATTAGAGGTGCTACAGACTGTATTAAAATGGGGTGAACATGAATTAATTCGACGCATGGAAGATCGTGAACCAAATTTATTAAGTCATACGGCGCATTCAGTAACACGAAAAGGAATAAAAAAACGAGATTTAAGTGACATCGAATTACGTGAAATTTTATCTGATTTGTTGCCATTAGTTCGAATGGATCATGTTTTGCCACCAAACAGTGATGTATTAAATCAGGCGATTAGACGTGGCTTAGTTAGTACACCACCATCACACATGATTGGTGATGAACGAGAAAATTTTCGAGTAAATGCATGGATACGCGGTGGAAAAAATCATGGATTATTCGTTCGACCACGTTTGTTTATGCCTTATTATGAGGAAGTGAAAACATTGCTAGAAGATCCAGCTACATCACAACAAATTGACGCTTTTCGTATGCGAAGAAGTCGAAATATGCCAGATATTCCAGACACACTGTATATGGTTTCACGTTTAGGTACAGATGGAGCACCGGCCGATATTGTGACCGCATCTTTGCCAGCTCCCGATCCAAATACAATGATTGCCATGTCAAAAAGAGAACAAAAACTACGTAGTTCGCCAAGCTGTCAACGAGCTTTGTCACTTTCATTATCCTCAAGGCAAGAGATTACACGTCAAATTCGTTTAAGAGTTGTACGAGAATTTAATTTGCCTGATGGGGTTGCTGATCTCTTGGAAAATACATCTTGCTATTGTGCAGATGATGAGACTAACATAAACAATGCACAGTCCACAGAAAATATTCATCATGGAGGTTTGACCAAAATTTATAATTGAAAGAAATTTAAAGTAAAATATATTGATTTTCTTTTTTTTCTTCGTTTTGTTTTATTTGCTTAGAAAACCATCCAATGGATGATGAAGATGAAAATACACCACCGCCATCACCTGCAATGCAAAATGTTGCCGAAACAAATGCAGCACAATCATTGAGTTCATGCTATGATGGAAATTTAACGTTTCCGCGACAACAACATATACAAAATTATGGTCCAAGTGGTCCAAGCGGTGTACGTCGTCATGATCTACCAGCTTTGATAACCGAAGGTGAAAATTTGATGTATCGCATGCCCGGTGAAAATGAGGGTGCATCTTGTTCGGAGAGTCACTTGTCTGAAATCATGCCAGATGTCGCAATGGCAACTGCCTCTTTAGGTCATTTACAACTTAACGAACCACCAGAGAGTTTACAACTAGATCTTGGTGATGGTTCTAGTCATGGAATAATGGGTGCGGCTGGTGTTGGAATTCACGGAATGCAGGTATACTGATCATAATGGTTACAGATGAATTTTTATACATCAAAAATTTTTTTTTTTATTTTAAACATCTATTTTTTTTCTCAGCACCATCATATTTTGACACCGCAAGCCGGAACAATTCATCACTATATCAGACGACCAACATCTCCTTCACCATACGTAATACATCGCCAAAGTCCGGCATCTAGCTCATATCATTCTATTCCGCCAAGATTTTTATAGAAATTTAGAGTCTCTTCTTTGCTATGCCTTGGTTTTGGTGATATGATTGTCAAAACGCAGAGCTGCTGAGTACAACTTCAAACCAAATGCGTTGGTAAGCTGAACTTAACATGGAACAATGTTAAATATCAACACACAAAAAAGCAACAAAAACTTGAAGCTCCGTAATGGTCTGGTATAATAATCTGTTTTTTTTTTTTTTTTTTTTTTCTCAATTATTTTGAAATAATTTTCAATCTTTACTCAACTTTAAATTAATATCAAAACAATTAATGTTAACTGATATGTAAATGAACACGATTTTTATACCGGATAACGATAATATTGAGAAAAAAATACGTTTATTTGTTTGTTTTTTTTTTTCTTCTGTATATTTACGAATGTGATGTTGATAAATTCTCATGGAACATGAAAAAGGGAAAAGAAAAAATGTGCAAATCAATCAAATTTAATTTGATCAGATCAAGAAAGATTTCTCTTTGTATATAGTCTTGCGTTGCATTGTATTTTGTTTATCGATTTTTTTTTTTTTTTTTTTAATTATTTACAATATATTTATAATTTTCAAATCATTTTTATTTTATTAGTTCGTTCATCAGCAATTCAAATCGTATTGATTTTTAGAGAAAAAAAATTGTACATTTCGAAAAATTTCGAGTGCTTTATTACATTTTTTTTTTTTTTTTTTTTTAAATAAATTTTTCTTCTTCTTTTTTTTTTTCAAATGTGATAAAAAATACAATACGCTGTAAATTGCAATGAAAACAATGAGTTGTAGATACAGAATTCAGATATTCATTGTGAACACATCACTCAGCTATTGTTTGAGTTAAGTAATAAACATTTCGATTTAAACTAAATTCATTTAAAATAAAATAGAATATGTTAAACAAATAGCATGGCCAATCCGGATCATAATCCAACAAAAAAGAAAAACAAATTGTCAAAAGATAAATAGACAAAAGTATTACTTTGAAAGTAATCTTCAGAAAAATCTGAAAACTGTGTGACATTTTAGTCATTTTATTGAAATTTCGGTACAAGCGAATTAATTTAAAACAAATACACAAATCCGTGATCTTTATCTATCCAAAGTTTTCGATTCCATCATTCTTTATACATTTACTCACTATCGATCATTTTAAACATTCTCATGAAGCTAACATGTTCATCATTGACTAAATTACATCGCTCCTGAAAGAAATGAAAAAGCATAATTCAACAACAGTAAACAAAGAGCAGCGGTCTCACATTTTAAACGACATTTTTTGAAAAATATTTGATTTCTTTGTGTTACAAGAACCATTTTATTTTATTTTGGAATGAAATATTTCTTTTTTTTTTTTTTCCTCAATGTTCGTTCATGAATTCATCGCAATAAATGATAAATTTGACAATTCAAAGGAGAAAGAAAAAAAAAAAGAAAAAGAAAAGATATTCTTGAATTTGACTTGTTTAGCCAATATTAGCCCCAACGTTTACAAATGCGTATAAAAAATGCCGAACAAATTAAAATATGTATAGAACCTGGACAAGTACGACAACAAACTGAGTCAAATATATTTTTTTATAATAAATTTAAACAAAAAAAAAAAAAAAAAAAAAAAAAAAACCGAACACATAAAATGGTTGTTGACGTATTGTATAAACAAAAATAAAAACAAAAAAAAAACTTGTTGAAAAGATGAATAATTAAAATTTTAATTTCAGTTTAATAATTCGAATTTCGCATAAATTTCGCAAAGCATTTGAGTAAAAATAATTAACAATTCCGAATCAATTCATTCGTATTAAGTTGTGCTCATGTTGGCTCTGAAATGATATGTTATAAATGTAAATTAAATGGCGTAAATCCAATAGTCATATTCAAGGATGAAATGATCTAGGTATCATGTTTATAGATTCGAAAGTATTTGTTTTGTAATAAGGTCATAAGGACCAAAGCTAATGAATTTTTTTTGTTTTTTTTTTTTTTTTTGTACATTATATTAAAATAATGTTTAATTGCCAACAAAACTACGTTTTCCGAAGTCAAATAGCACGACGTTTCCATTACCGTGTTTTTTTCCCACATAAACTCTTATTTTGTTCATAAGTTTCATTATTATCATCTTCATTATCATATTGTTTTTCCCATTCATTTAAATGTTATGCATGCGTTGTGATTATACAATATTATTTAATAAATGATGTTGTAGTTAAATGAATGAACAACCTATAACTATGACATTTTTCAATTGGTTCTTCAAACAAAAACAAAAAAAAAACGAATAAGTTAATTTTGAGAATTATTATTTTTCAAATATAAAAATATGTACTTTTATCTCAGTAATTGATAAAAAAAAAAAAAACAAAACAAATTTTATTTTGTTTCATTTATAATAACGTATTTTACGTTTCTTAGATTGCAAATTTACAAATATAACCAGTAAAATGAAAAAAATTGTTTGATTTTGAAGCTATTTTAATATATGTGAATGGACAATTCTCTTCAAATCAAATTAACTTGAAAGTTTTTGATTTCTTTTGTAAATCTTTTTTTTTTTTTTTTTTTTTTTTATATTTTATATCTAAAATCTACACAATTCTTTTTTAAATTTATCAGTTTTTGAATAATACAAAAAGCAAAAGAAAACAATTTTACTACATATTTGGATACAGTCAGAATAAGAGTACTTTGTAAAATAGAAAATATTACATGTTAATCATTTGGGGTTTATTCCAACAAATCCATAAGGAATAAATTGTTATCCATTGAGACTCACAATTTGTACTCACATTAGCAATATTCATGCAATTCTATCAAGAGTTCAAGAAGATTTTGACAATGGTGACATGAACCATTCGAATGAGTAAAACTCAATATATTTTGACAAGAATTTCAATTGTGAATTATTTAAAATTTTACCCTCAAATTGTTCAATGTTCATCCACAAACACGAATGTTTCTTTTCCTTCGTACAAATATATTGATTATGCGTCATGTGCATCATTTGGATGACCATTTTTTTTACAATGAATCCTGGAGTGCATATTCATACTTAGCATAAGCGAAATTTTGGTGCAAAATGTGATCAACGTATGCAAAAAGAAATTATTTGTTTTTTCCGTTCGTTCATAGAAATGTTGAAAAATATCTTGTCCGTTTGTTCGTAGATTTTGTTTTACGAACAATATTGAAAATTCAATGTTTTGTGCAATGCTCTGAATACAAGTAGCAAGAAATTCTATGACAGTTGGCAATATAAATCAGTAATTTTTTGAAGCTAGACTCATTGGATTTTGGTGAAGTTCTTTAATTTTTTTTCTTTATTCCTCGGATTGGAACATCAATTTCAATAATATTGTAAAATACGAGACGAACGCAATTCCATTGCGTTGGTGTTAAAATATTCTCTTGAAAAGTTGCCCCCAATTACATTTTTCATTGATTCGCAATTTTTTTTTTAGTAGAAAGCGATAAGACTGAACATTTTTTTTTTTATTCTTGTGATGTTTGCAGTACATAATCCAAAGGCATTCATTGCTTTGCAACAGATAAACAAAACAAATAAACTTTACATAGATGAAAATTGTATTCCTTTGCATATGCAAAACAAAATCAAATTCCGAACAATTTAAAATAAACAAAGAGGAGTAATGTTATTAACAATTGAAATTTGATGTCAAATCATCTGATCATATATATATTAATGACATGCAAATTGTACAACACACAATTTTAAAATTCGCATTATGCCCCTTTAGAGCGAATCCATGAACAATCGGATTCTCTTCTGTTATTCAATGATCAACATTGTGAATATTTCTTTTACAGTTCAAAATATATTTAATGTTAATGTTAATGGATTCGATTTTAATCCTTAGAGATTTTCATTATGATAAAAAAAAAAAAAAAAAAAAAATCTCAATGGATTAGTTTTTTATCCAAATAAAATAACTAAGTATATTATAATATCAAGTGACTCAATGACCCATCATGACGGCTAATATCATAAGTGTCCAAAGACATGATCAATAATCATTCATTTGCAATATTCATCAATAATACAAAGCCCTATTCCTAATGGGAAGGGGTAGGGAGGGGTTGGGGTCCATAGTTTGGAATGAGCCGTTGTCCTATATTTGATAATTGAGTTATAAATTCTCTTAAGTTATTTCCAAATTAGCTCTATTTATTGGCATGACACAATAACATTATTTTATAAAAACGAAATATAAATTGAAATATAGTATTTAAATTATGTATATGTTTAGAATTGTAAGCAGGAATATAGTGAAATAAAACAAAAATGCAATAAAAAAAAAAAAAGAAACGAAAAAGAACCATAAATTACTTTGCAGGATATTTTTTTTTTTTTTTCAATATTAGTTCATCAAATCTCACAAATGCTTGAGAGAATTTCGATAACTCAAACAACTAAGAATGTGACACGAATAAAAAGAAAAAAAAAGTGGAAATGAAAGTGATGGAGAGAGAGAGAGAGAGCTGTAACTGGGAAATCAATCATTCAATACAACAAAATAAACAAATAAATCGTAAATAACCCAAGAAAAAACAAAAACAAACAAAAGTAAGAAAAATACCACAATCTACAATTTAATGTATATATTTTGTTTGTTTCTTTTTTGAAATGATATGGTATGGCTTCCGTTGAATGCTTAGCCTTTTTTTCTTCTTTAAATTATAACGAAAATTCACAATTCCCTTCTTAAAATGATAAACAAAGGAACAAATCAAAGTAAGAATAAGAGTAAAAAAAAAAAAAATGTTCATATGCTTCATGTGAGAATCATACGCAGTAAAAATGAAAATGCGATGAAAAGATTGATCCATTATTCATTTGAATTATTTAGACAAACAAACAAAAAAGTACACACTTAATAATATAATTGAATAATATTTAAAAAAAAAAACAAAAAATTTAATCATGTTCAAAATGAATCGAGAAAATGAGTAAAAAAAAAGACAGTTAGGATGAATTGTAATGCAAGAAAGAAATTATTGCATTTGAATATACAATAGTCGACTTCGTTATTTAAAACAAAACAAAAACAAAACAAATATAGAGAAAAAAAAACACATTTTAATTCAAATAAATTAACATTTAAATGGAGTTTTTCTTTAGAAAAAAAATTTCAATGTGTTGCTACAAATGATAATGCAACCATTGGAATATTTTACTATAATGTTTTTCATATTGGTTATCATTGATATAGTTTGGTTCTGGATTTTCTTGCGATTCAATTGAAAGCTTTCGTGGTTCATCATAGCTTAAAATGCGTTTCGATATTTCATTATGCGATTTATTTGAATTTTCTGTATGCACAATTTCAATGTCATCGAATTCAACGGCTGATGATCCCTGATCATTTATAATTTGATAATGTTTTTTCAATTCATAACGATAACCTTGTGCATCAACAAGGATTGTATCACTGTTATTACTTGAAACTGCATATGAAATATTTTTATTTGGATTTTCATTTTCATTTTCATTTTCATTGACATTTAATAAAAATGGCGAAGTGTTTGTTGTTTCTTCTGATTCTGTAATTAATGTGGTTGATTTTGAGTTTATATCGAGCGGAAATAGGAAATCCGAATTATCGCTATGAATATGTTCATGATAAGATGTATCATCGACTTTTAATAAAATATAATTGAAGCGTTCAAATGAATTGTTATTTTTCGATTTATGTACATGCTCGACGGGTAAAATAATTTTAAGTGGCAAAATATATGATGAAAAACTTGAAGATTCAGTTTCATTATTATCTATAATGCTCGTACTGATTGGTGGGCTAAATTTTACAATTTCATTTTCATTCCGTGGATAATCATTAATTGTATGTTCAGTATTTGTTATAATCTCATCTAATGTAGCATTAGTTGATTGAATTGTTACAAATGGATCAAATTCCCGTATATCATCACTTGAAGTATTATTAACGGTTTGTATTGTGCTCTCGGATGGTTTACTACTTGTTGTTATTTCGGTTACCTCATCATTATAATCGTAATCCTAAAATATTTTGAAATGATTCAATCAATGACAATAAAACTCAAACGATTAAACCGAAAAAAAGAAAAAACAACAACAAATTACTCACATTTGGACAATAATCACAAGGTTGATCATATATGGTAGAAAGAATAGCCGCTTTAACATATGGTTTTTGCAAAATGCTAGATGGATGATGAATTACATAAACAATTCGACCACAATTATCAAAAATATAAACCGATCGATCTTCGAGATATGAATATTCGCTATGTCTTGTATTGTTCAAAACAATAACTTTCAATTGATGGCTTACATTCGAACGAATTCGGGCGCCATTTGTTTCATTATTTGTAATAATAAGGAATCGTACATTTTTATGTCCGGCATTGTGAAAACGTGCTCCCAATTTACTTAGAAGTGTCACTTGCCGTGACCATAATTGTCAAAAGAGTTTCATTACAACGGTTATTCCACGATCGCGAATTTTTAACGTTTCTATTTCTTTATCGTCATCAAAATATTCACAAATATCAAAATTACGTGGTGTTACTTCTGTTGTTGTTTTCATAACAATGTTGCTGATTGTATTATTCGATTGATTGAATGAATCAATAATTGTTGACACCGTATTTGTACTAGATTCAATTGATCGGCAAATAATCTCATTAAGGCTCAGCATAATGATTATTAATATATGATGAATATTCAATGACATTTTAGAGTTTATTCGTTCAACTTTTTTCAAATGAACTATACAAAATATTAGAAACAAATTGGAACAATTACAATTATTTATTGTAATCAGCACAATATGTAATACACTAACTAAGTTAAATGGAGAAAAAAAAATGTCTTCGTTCGACTGTTAGATGCAAACGTAATCATATACTGTAGAATTCCGGTGGATGCGTATAATCGTTGTAATAATGCAACTGACGAACGGAAGAAAAAAAAAATCACACATTCCACGTTAATTCGTATTCAGCTCGACGATTGTTACTACAAGTTCTTTTTGATTATCATTTTGTTGAATCACATACATAAACTACCGCACCGCATCACACCACATCGAATTGAAATTCGTACGTCGAATTAAGTATTTACTTCATTTTCTTTTGCGTTGTATTTTTTTTTTTGGTTTTGTTTTGTTTTGTTTTGTTTTATGTACTATGTTTTCATTGGGTGTGCAATAACAGTTTCAGTGCAGTTGCTGTTGCATGCAATCAATGTTCCCGTTTATCGTTTACATTATTCATGTTTAATATATTACATATATGTATTATATATAAATAGATGAAAAAGAAACAATCCGCTTCCGGGATTACACACAGAAAAAAAAAAAAATGCTTGGCGAATATTTATGAATGGATGTGAATTTAATATTAAATTTACCTCCTGTATTTAACATTTGGCCGACGTAATTTTCTCTGTAAAAAAGGCATGCAAAAAAAATAACCATACTACATGGATTTATTTCTGATATTGTGGCAAAATTTAAAAAAAAAAAAAAAAAAAAAAAGGTTTTAAAGCGCTTACGTGTAAATTAATTACAGAAATTCAAACTCTATGGTTTACACAAAGTTGAATGAAAGTGCGTTTGTTCTCGATAGTGTTTTTTTTTTTATTTCAATGATTTCAAAACAAATAAAAAAGACAATCATTTTGCGATTACATATCCCAGTTGGTAACATTTGGTTACATTGCTAAAACCCGCTTTTAACAATTTTTTTTCTGTTTTTTCAATTTTCTTAATCTTTGGCATATAAATGAATACTGTGAACATTTGACTTTTAACTGCTTTTTTTGGTTTTACATTGATTAAGTAAATGTATTTTCATTATGATGTTCACTTGTTTGATTGAACTTGAATTAAATTCGATTTTGTTTGTTAATAATTTTTTTTTTTTTTTCTTTTTTTTCACTTTTTCTTATGTAATATGCAGCTTTTCATTTGACATGTCAATCATCGATGTTGATTGAAGATTTGTAGACAATTTATTGTTATCGTGATTGGATTTCAAATAATTTCCAATGACAATTCCAATGAATATAATAAGGCCAACTTGATGATTTGATATAAATTTTGAAGCGCAATCGTTTGGATCGTTAATTTTAAGTGAAGTAATTTGTTGGGCAAGATGCGATCCTACTAATCCAACAGCTGCATAATATGGCCAAGTTTGATCACAGACATATCCAGACGTTAATAAACCACCAATCATTGCTGTTGAAAATGAAGTGAGCCAAGATTTGGTTTTATCACCAAATCGAAGTGCTGTTGATTTAATTCCAACTAATAAATCATCAACTTTATCCTTAAAAATAAGATAATTAATGAACAATTGATATTTTCATTCATTTCGATAAATTATAATTGAAATCAATTAATTGATTATTTTATTTTACCTGATGAGCATAAATTGTATCGTAAATAATTGTCCATGATATTCCTGCAATGTATAAAGGTAAACAGGCAGCCAAATCAATGGAATTTTGTGTTGCACACCATCCAAGAAGGGCCCCATAATTGAATGTCATGCCAAGTACAAATTGTGGCCAATAAGTTATACGCTTCATAAGTGGATAAATTGTAACTAAACCTAATGAACAAGCACCAATGACAATTGATGTCCAATTTAATTGGAGTAACACCATTAAACCAACACTTAATTGTCCTGATAAAAACACCCATGCGTCTAATGCTTTCATTTCATTATTGGCCAATGGCCGATTTTTTGTTCGTTCGACTTTTGCATCGATATCTTTGTCCCACAAATCATTTATTGTACATCCGGCTCCTCGCATTATCAGTGCTCCAGTTCCAAACAAAGCGAGCGCTGTTAGATTAGGCAATTCACCGGCTGTTGCGCTCAAAGCAATGCTCCAACCACATGGCCAAAATAGTAGCCATGATCCTGTGAAAATGTTAATAAAGTGAAAATCAATTGAAATGGATGATTTTTTTTCATTCAATTAAATCAAATATTATTTCTTACCAATTGGTCGATCAAATCGAATTAATCGCATATATGGATCTATATGAGCATACCATTTTTCATTTTGCATACCATTTTTGTGAGCAATTGTTTGATGACTACTCATCGATTTTTGAAGAATATCCACTTGACATTTATTACGTAAACCGTAAAATAAGTTATTTTTTTGTTTTGTTTTTGCATTTGAATCGATGACATTGAATCGATTATTTATGCAATTGCTATGTAATATCACCGACGAATGCATTGATATCGAAAAGATGTTCGATTTATTCTTAATTTTTAATGCATTGCACCGATTTATTTGTCGCAGTAAATTCATTTTGCTTCTTTAAAATTAAATCAATTTATGACAAATTAAAATTATCGCTCGTTAATCACATTTATCTCAATGTCATTTTTCCTTGATAAAATTTAATCGAATTAATTGCATATCATCAAACGACATTTGTTCAGATGGAATACACTAATACAAGGAGCCGCAGTGAAAATAATTTCCAAAACTAACTGTAATAGTCAAATAAAATTCATTACATTTTATTGATTCATTAAATAAAATTTCCAAATCGTCAACGTTCGCTAAAACGCCAAAATAATTGAAAAATGAATCTTACGAGAACAGTTCTAATACTAATGATGTTAATTTTGAGGTTAAATAACATATTTTGACAAGACATACATACGTTCAATACCATTTAAATAATTTTTTTTTTTTTTAAATGGTACGGCGGTTTCGACGTAAAAATTTCTTTCTCATTCTATCAACAAACGCAACGTTTTTTAAAATGTAAATTCAAGGCTTCTCACCTTTGACATATTCATATTAATATAATATGACTGTGCGAAAAGAATTAAATCGCAGATTCACATGAACCTACTTAGTTTGATTTGAATGAGCTTAATTCAAAAAACAAAACAAAAAAAATATTTTAATAGTGGTTTTCAGTCATTTTTATCATTAATTAAGAAATTTCACAGAAAATAATGACCGTTTTTAAATCAATTTTAATACTTTTGTATTTCTTAATTTTGTTTCAACAGTCCACTGGAGGTGGGAGTTTTGAATAAATTGTTTATATAATTTGATCAATCAAACCAATTAAAAATGAATTTCAGATGAAATTGAAAATACCAACAATTGCCCGCAAATAATAAGTCGAAAGAAATGGGGAAGTCGTTCACCAAAAACTATCACTTATCAAACAATTCCAGTTAAATATGTAATTATTCATCATACAGTTACTTCATCGTGTGATACAAAATTGAAATGTTCAAATGTATTGCTTGGAATTCAAAGTTATCATATGGATGAGCTAGAAGGTGATGATATTCCATACAAGTGAGATTTTTTTTTGTATTTAGTATGAATTTATTGAAAAAAAAAAAAATCATATTTAACAAAATTGTATAAATTCTCAGTTTCTTAGTCAGTGATAATGATATATACGAGGGAACTGGATGGCATGTACGTGGCGCACACACATTTAATTACAATTCAAATTCAACTGGAATTGCATTCATTGGATCCTTTAATGGTAGACAACTAATGTATTGTTTCACATGATATTTACATAAAATTGTTTCTTAATTCATAATAGAAAAATTTCCAACTGCCATTGCAATTCAAAAGATAAAGCAATTACTTGAATGTGGAGTAAAAATGGGCGAATTAAATGAAAACTATATACTACTTGGTGGACGGCAAATTTATGCAACTGAGAGTCCTGGTTTGGAATTGTATGCTGATATACAAGATTGGGAACATTGGTCAGCATATCCATAAATGAATTAACCTGATTTTGGGGGAAAAAAAAAGAAATAAATAAAATGAAATGATACGCAATTCAAGTTTTTTTTTTTTTTTTTTAAATAATTTTATTGTATTTTCAAGCAATGTATAACACATTTATCAATCGAATAACTTTAGTTGCTCTTCCCAAAAATTTCCTTAATACGATCTACATCATCGTCATGAATGTTCTCTATTTTGATTTCTTGCTTTGGTTTTTTTAAAACAATGGGACATTCACTCGATTCGAGTTTTCGTTTTTTCAATTTTCTTGACGTGGTATGAGAACTTGTTTCTTCATCATTTTTTTCTTGTTTTACAAACACCGATGACATAGTTTGTTGTTCTGTTTCTGTTTCTGTTTGCGTTTGTAATCCCGCCAATTGATCTTTGATTTTTTTGCTTAATTCAATTTTATCTTCGAAATTGCGTCCAAGAATTGGATGCCGCACCACTAAATTATCCGGAAAAACTGTACACGCATGACGATCTGGTGATGGTAATACAATTGGCACATCGGTATCATCAATTTTATGGTGCAACATCATATGGCCAATTGGTTTAATATTTTTCATTGTAAATTGTCCATTGTCATTTTGGAATACAACCGATAGTGTATTTTGATATACACCATTTGAACATTCAAATTTTGATGAAGTGCATTCAAATTCACCGTCATTGGTTTTAATAGTTGACTTTTTACTACCCAATTTTATTGATTCACCAACAAATTTGGTGACATCAATCGATGCCGGTACTTCACAAATCCAAATTTCATCATCATCACTTATATCGTCTGCAGTAAAATTTGATGTTGTTTTGGGACTATTTATTTTTATATGTGGATTTTTTTGCTGATATTTTTTTAGCGAATCAGCATTTTTCAAACGAATTGTGACATTTGCTTGCTTATCATTTGTATTGCTGGCTTCATTTTGATGCATTTGATTTGAATTTTGTTCCGATTGATATTCAGAATTTTCATTGATACCACTGTTACTGCTACTGCTACTATTACTGCTACTGCTTGTTGAATGTTTTCGATTTTTTCCTTTGATGGGTGAATTTTTTTCGCGTTTCATATTTTCTTGATTTTATTAACTTGCAATTAATTTCGTATAAAATTACAAAAATACAATATTATTCAATAATATTTGCTAACTAATTTGTATCTTGTCACTTGTGTGTCATACTTATAAAATCCATGCGAAATATAAGCACATGTTATGTTTACAATTGTCGAATTTTGTTGTAGTTTTAATAATGAATGCGTTCAATACGTTGACAGAAATCTAAAAATATTCAACATTTACATCTGCCCATTCTTTTACGAAATATTTTTTTTTTCTTCAAAATTATTTTTTAAAAGTAAAATACAAAAAAAAAAATATCATGAAAGAATCTAATGATTCACTGCTGCAAATGAATAACTCTCATTTGTAAGAATTTCTAATAAAAGTATTTATTTAATGAACTATTGATTTTTTTTTTCTTCATTTGAACTTTAAATTCATTTGAATTTTAAATTCATGAACTTTACATTGCCAAAATAATTAGATAAATTTAGTAGGAAGAACATTAAATGAATATTTCAATAATTAAATGATAATAGAAATTTGAATGTAGATTAAATCAGCACACAAAATCTGTACAACAAGTATTTATTATATATATTGATGATATCTCTATTACTTACTATTTATTGCATTTGTTTAAGGAGTAAATTTGGTGCAGTTATTAAAATGCATTTTTATAAGAAAAAAAAAAAAATTCACAAAAATGTTCAAAAACAAAAAAAAAAAAAAAAAAAAAAAATAATCAAAAGATGAGTAATTTAATGGAAATAATGGTTTTCTAGAATTTCTTTAATTGAATTAACATTTAAAGGGCTATATGTTTTTTGCTAAGTAAAATAAAATAAAACGATTAATTGAATTTTGCTTTCCTAAGTTATTAATTCAATAAATCAATTAATGTCATTATAATAGAAACAAAGCCGTAAAAAAAGATTTTAAAGCGCTGTGTACAATTCCATCATATGCTTTTTATGCCGATAACAGAATCTCTGCTTGCCATATATATATATATGGACAACAACTTTATGGGAAATGTCGATGCCGTTGCTGTCGACCACACAGAGATTTTGCCCATATGAAATATACGATAAGCAGAAAGTATTTTTTTCTCAAAAATGTACATAGATATTTTTCATAATTTTACATGCTGTTATGTGTTCACAAATCACCTAAAGATATCAGTTTTCCGAATTTTCAGGTAATTTTTTTTTTATTACTATGACTGACAATTTTATGTACAAAGTGGCAATGGATATTTTTACACATTAGTTTCAACTAAGGTCTAGGATATATAGCACATATTATTTGTGAATTCTGTATTCTTGTGTCTATTGAGAAAATAAATATTCGATGATTTTTCAAAATATTTTAAATTTTTCATGTGTTTTGGCGACAGTTTCCGCCATTACAAGTTTGTGTTATTTAAAAATTTTAATTTTTTTCGAATATAGATTTAAAATTTGCATAGTGAATTCATATTGACGTTTTTTTTTTTCTTTTTTTTTTTTGTAATTCGATATCATAAATAGCATTTTCCCATGGTAAATCAATTGTGTGCAATGTTTTCCCACAATTCTTGCGGTATATCGACATAAGCAAATTGCCACAGTTTGAATATTCTGATGCAGCTTTGTGTACTCATATTAACTGTATCACTAAAAGCTTCTTCTGGCCAGTAGGTATGATCGTAAAATATTTAAAAAATAATTTTCTGTTTTAATGGTTAACACATTCGTTTTATTCTCTATCCCTTTAAAGTCCCTTTTCATTGGTTAACTGGAAATTCAACATACGCTAATGGCGTGAGTCTGTCCGAAACTGAATCTTGTTGGCATATTCAACGCAAATATCCGCATTTAAAAGTAAATAAAATTCATCTTATTTATTATAAATTTAATATGCATATTGTATGGTTTTATTCATCAATGATTAATCGTTTAATTTGTTCAATTGATTCTATAGCTTTTATTGAATATCAATCTTACTTCGAATAGATATTTTGAGTTAGCTTCTACTCAAAAAAGCCGCTACGAATTTATTACCAAATTACTCAACATTACATTTGGTATTGATTATTTCGATGGATTTATTTTAAACTTAGACCATTCATGTGAGATGTAAGGCAACCAAATGAATATTTAGTTATAATTATATAATTATCCTCCTGATTATTTTCTTTTTCTTTCCCATAGCTGCAGCTATCAACCGAATGAAAAAAGGAATTTTGCGCTTTTTGTAAAAGAAATAAGAGAGGCATTACAATCAAATAACCTTTCGTTGGCACTCTCGTTCAAGGGTAATAAGGATGCAACAATGCAACATTATGTTGAATTCATTCAATTTATTTCTATTGAATCAACACATCGAAATACTAATTCCATTGAAAATGTAAAACAATTTCCACTTTTAAAAAATATTATTGATAGTTTAGTTAAATCGGGCGTGTCACCAATGAAAACCATTATTGGAATAAGAAAATTTTGTGGCTACGAAAGTGAAATTTCAGCACTTGTACATAAATTTACATGCATAGCTCTTTGTCGATTAAGGAGAAATTGGAACGAAATTCGAGATTGTATTGAAATTCCAGAGAAAATTTCAGTCATCAAAAGTCGCTGTATTGAATTCGAATCAGCCCGATCGATTGCAAACAAAATTCGGCTACTTATGAAACATAACATTGCTGGAGTAAATGTTTACGCTTTGAATTTTTATGATTATTTCATGGGACCGCACATGGCAATAGATACATTTGCAGATTTTAAAGCAATCGATGGTATAACATTAAAAATTCCAGAACAAAGCGATGACCAATATCCCCTCGTGAAAACTATAAACGATGCAATGTTAATTACACAAAGCGAAATTATTCAAATGGAAGAGATCAAAAATAAAATTGATAAATAAAATACTCTTATATGTTCTCTCTCTCTCTCTAATTTGCTCACTTTTCATAATTTGTTTATCAATATTATCAGTTGGCAGGAAGATCATTTTTTGTACTAGCTGAGATGCTGACTGTGACGTTATTCAGTTGAAAAAAAAAAAAAAGAAATTAAAATGTTGTATATGTAATCTAATAATCAAACTAATAATGTCATGGTTTTTTAATAGATATTTGCTGTTCTATAAGTAAAAAATCCACATTATTGTCAATAAATGCTGTAAATGATGTTTTATACAGCTTTATATATTTTTCTTCACCATCTAGCTCAAACTCTGGAGAATAGGGCATTAATATTGCTTCGATTTGTGTACTCCATTTTATCGAAGAACATTTGTAGATTCCCATCTTTTTTAGCAATTTAGTTTTTGGAAGCAACAATG
The DNA here is from genome assembly GCA_029041755.1 of Resseliella maxima. Taxonomy (NCBI): domain Eukaryota; kingdom Metazoa; phylum Arthropoda; class Insecta; order Diptera; family Cecidomyiidae; genus Resseliella; species Resseliella maxima. The sequence continues at coordinate 1,149,662 of JAQOWM010000955.1, read as the reverse complement.
CTGGTAAGAAGATCTATTCCTTTACGTTTCGAAATCCTACTTTGGTAACCGAGCGTCCGAATTGATACACTTTTGATATTATATTTCTTTTAAGATCCATGTGTGATGCTGATGCGCTATTTCTGTAATGGCGATATTTACATCCATCACTTTTTGAGATATATATTGTCTGAAAAAGAGAAAACAAACATTTTGTGAATATTTTTATATAAGAAAATAAAATCATTAATAGAAACCCAAAATCATGTCGATCGTTTAGATGTATCGAACACCGTTGGTGTTGGTGTTGGAGTTTCTCTTAGCATCATTGGATTTCCCTATAATAAAAACAATTGAAGAATGAGAATATTAAATGAAAAATATCGTGCATTTTATACGATTTTTTATAACTAAATAAACTGTGAATTATAATTATAATTAATATTATTTAATAATATAATTAATTAGATCCGAAAAAATTCACCTGGGCTTCAAAAGCAAAACTGCTAACTGTTGGAATTTCTTCATTAGGATAATTTTTATAAAATTGATCACTGTAGTATGGGTCCATATATTGCTCTTCCTGGAATCGACAAAACAGTATAAGAATTACATTCAGCCTTATGTCTCAAACGTTCAAAAACAAAATAAAAAATAGTAATTTTTTTCGCATCACACCCCCAAAACCATTCTCAGCTTCTGCTGATTTGTTTCTTTTTTTTTACTTGGCGTCAGAAAGTTTGGGTACACCTTAAAACTTATTTTTTAGAGATATCTACATCCATTTCGATTAAAAACTTATATTTATTATTAACATTTCATGAATTCCTCAGTTCACTCAAGCTTTCTTACACATGTACAAAACAACAATAAGAAATGTGGAATCTTTCTAATTCAATCAATGCATAGAATCTTGCACTTTCCATTTATATCTTTTTCTTTCAAATATCTTAAAAAGCACTTTTGTATGAACTTATGATGATTAAATAAACAGAGCATTCCTGAATCAGAAAATAATTTTAAATATACAATGAAGGAAATAATGAATTAAATATTCTTTGTAACTTTTTGAATCAAGTGAATCAGCAATTTTATGATGCAATTATAAATTTAAAAATACAAACAATTTTAATATGTTATTTAACACTAAGCATAATAAAATAGTATTGTTTAAAAGTGGAAATTGTTTTATAATTTCAATGGAATTAGTATTGCGATGTGTTGATTCAATAGAAATAAATTGAATGAATTCAACATAATGTTGCATTGTTGCATAATCGAGAGCATTTACAAGTGCATCCTTATTACCCTTGAACGAGAGTGCCAACGAAAGGTTATTTGATTGTAATGCCTCTCTTATTTCTTTTACAAAAAGCGCAAAATTCCTTTTTTCATTCGGTTGATAGCTGCAGCTATGGGAAAGAAAAAGAAAATAATCAGAGGATAATTATATAATTATAACTAAATATTCATTTGGTTGCCTTACATCTCACATGAATGGTCTAGGTTTAAAATAAATCCATCGAAATAATCAATACCAAATGTAATGTTGAGTAATTTGGTAATAAATTCGTAGCGACTTTTTCGAGTAGAAGCTAACTCAAAATATCTATTCGAAGTAAGATTGATATTCATTAAAAGCTATAGAATCAATTGAACAAATTAAGCGATTAATCATTGATGAATAAAACCATACAATATGCATATTAAATTTATAATAAATAAGATGAATTTTATTTACTTTTAAATGCGGATATTTGCGTTGAATATGCCAACAAGATTCAGTTTCGGACAGACTCACGCCATTAGCGTATGTTGAATTTCCAGTTAACCAATGAAAAGGGACTTTAAAGGGATAGAGAATAAAATGAATGTGTTAACCATTAAAACAGAAAAATGATAATAGAAGTTTGAATGTAGATTAAATCAGCACACAAAATCTGTACAACAGATTTATTATATATATTTTGCTGATAATCTTTCAACAACAACAACAACAACAACAACAATCATTTAAAGACCATTAATGCCTTTCAGCGTCTGGTCTGTTTTGTAATGGTCGGTTGATACTCTTTCATAATAATAATTTATTTAAGGAGTAAATTTGGTGCAGTTATTAGAATGCATTTTTATAAGAAAAATAATTTCACAAAAAATTTGAAAAAAATAATCAAAAGATGAGTAATTTAATGAAAATAATGGTTTTCTAGAATTTCTTCAATTGAACTAACATTTAAAGGGTTTAATGTTATATATTTTCCACACGAAACTTTCTTAATAAGAGTCAGAATTAAGTGTAATCACACTGTCATTGAGTCGAATCAATCGCCGCATTAAGTTAGTATGACCAGTGATATTTGAATAACGAAGTAATAAAATTAATCAAGTGAAATCTGGAAACATCGGCATCAATCGTGCTTGCATCATGATAAAGATTCCACTCCATAAATTTTCCATGCTAAAATGTAGCATTTCTTTTTTTGTTCCGTTGCTGTACACCGAATTTCTTTCACTTACCCACCCATATGCACACGTGATTTTTTTTTTTGCTGTTTTGTTGATTTTGCAAAATTAAGCATTGACAAGATTTATTGCAAAATTGTGTTTGTTGATTACATGATAATGCTAAACAGCATTTATTGCATAGAATTGAACAAACAAAGAAGAAAAAAAAAACACTCACTACACAATGAAAAGAATGGCCGGTCAATTGTGCGTGGTCGCTCAATCAACTCTGCCAAAACATAAAATCATCCGTAACGTTTCGTTTTTGGACTATAAGTTCATATGATGAAAACATTCATTCTGTATATATGGATTAGATACAGCATCATGATCTATACAATGAAGTTAATAAGTGATAATAGAATACAATGATATAGTTGTTTTTGTTTAGATGTACTCAATGTTTCAAAAAAAAGAAAAAAAAAAAATCAAATAAAATAATAATGATACTCGGACAAGAATTGGATGGAAAGTAAACAACAAATGCAGGAGAAAAAAAAAAAGTCATTTATTACCGAATTGTACTTTGGTACATAATAATCATAACTGGATAATTGTTGTTTTGCGGCATTTTTAGCACTATATAAACCCAGTTGAATAACAAATTCAGCATTCAGTCTCTTATCGTAGCTCTTTCAAGACTTTATTTGAACTTGTTTAAATCAACGCCAATATATTCACCATGAAATTCTTCGTAGTCGTACTTTTATTGGCTATTGCTGTAAGTAAACTAATAGCATAATTTGTTTTTTGTTTTCAATTAATTTTCATTTTCCGTTTGTTTATTCACTGACAAAGCAATAGTTAGAAAACGATTTAAAGAAAATTGATTATTATTTCACAGGTATCTGTCAATGCCGAATGGAAAATTCAAACTATTGAAAATTTGAACGCTTATCGTCCAGAATGTGCAACATCACTTAGCATACCAGAGGACAAAGTCAATGAATACAAAAAATTCAACTTCCCCAATGATGAAAAAACACAATGCTACATAAAATGTATCTTTGGCAAAATGGGACTTTTTGATGAGAAAGATGGTTTTAATGTTGATCGTTTGGTAAAACAATTGGGCCAGGGCAAAAATGAGACTGTTATCAGACCAGAAGTCATTAAGTGTGCCGACAAAAATCAGCAAAAAACTAATGCTTGTCAATGGGCTTACCGTGGATTCGATTGCTTCAAAAAGGCACATTTGGAATTAGTCCAAAACAGTATTAAAAAGAATTAAATCGGAATCACCTGGACTACATTGTGCTTATGATAAATGAATGAACGAACGGACTTGAACATAATCATCTACGAATATAAACTAATGAAAACGAACTACTCCTAAGATGTTATTGTGATTTAACAAAACAAAACAAAACAAAAAAAAAAAACAAAAAAAAGAATTAAAAATTAAATTTCACAATCATTTTCTAGAGACATTGAATAAAAAAAACAATTGCAACTGAATAACGAGCGCATTTTTACTTTAAAATTTATTTTTTTGTTTTTTTTTATTGAAGATAGTTTTTACTGTGAAACATCGATTTATATTGTATACATATGTAAATATTGAACATCTATTGCCACATTATTTATCATTTATCAAATAAAAGATTTGGAATCAACACTAATATAAACACAATAAGCTTGCAAACAGAAACAGACAAAATGTAACAGAATTTAAATTTATTCCATAATTTGTTTCATAGCAGCTTCAATATGATCATTTAGTGAAGCATTTTCATCGGTAACTGAGGCATGTTTATAACCATCTATGAAATAACAATTACCATCGGCATTTGTATACTCTTTTGGTAAGCAGCTTGGATCACGAGGTGTTAATTCAAATTGAAAATCTGGATGTTTAATAAGCCATCTAAAAATGAATATTGATATAAAAATGTCAATGATAATTTTCAATTGAAATTATTGAACTTTTTAACATTATATAATGTTTACTAACTCTCTTGTTGTGTTACTAATATTGATTTTACGTTCAATGCTGTTTGATTCAAATTTATTTGCAATGGTTACATTGTGTCCAAACAAACAGTAACGTGGCATTTTTCGACCAACAACCCCAGCCAACACAGTACCAGTATGAATTCCAACACGCATCTAAACAAAATTATTGAAGTTTTGAATCACAATCGGAATGAATATGTCTTTTTATTAAAAAAAAAGAAAAAGAAAAAAAAAAAAAAAGTATTTACGCGAATTGGTTGTCCATCGTGGGTAATATGATTCGCACATGTTTCCATCATACGAAGGGCCATCCATGCAACTTTATGCGCATCAAATGAGCCAGCACGATGAAGACCGCTAGCAACACAGTATGCATCACCGATTGTTTCAACTTTGTAAACATCAAAATAACCGCAAGCTTCATCAAAATCTTTATATAATTCTTCCAGCATGCTGATCACCATGAATGGTGTAGCTCTCGAACAGATGCTAGTAAATCCAACAATATCACTGAATAACATGGTAACATCTGGATAAGTTTTTGCATCGATAGTTGAGCCTAATGTAAAATAAAAAAAATAACTTTCAACATTTTCGTTTTTCTATTCAATGACTAGTTTTTATGCATTACCAAGCCATAAACTTTCGGCAATTTCAGCCGGAAATATGAGATACAGTAAGCTGACATTCTTTTTTCGTTCTTTTGCAACAGCAGCATTACCTAAAATGACGATAACAATGAAACAAGAATAAATTAAAATTAACAAGCAAAATTATAAAAAAAAAAAAAAAAACAAAAAACTAGAGCAAAATAGAATATTATTAAGCAACATTACCTTCTTCAATGGAATTTTTCAATTTATCCATTCGCCGTCGAAGACCATCTTGTGCTTTTGTTTGCTCACCAACCAAAATCACCTCTCTGGTAGCATCATGCAATGGAATATCCGAAATGAAAAGATTGTTGCATGTCAAACCATCTAATCCATCAATAAATGGTGAACCAATGAAAAGTATGGAATTTGATTCAGGACAGAATACCTAGGGGGAATGAAAATCAATATTATAAATATTGTAAATATTCAAAACATATGACTAAATATTGTTTAAATTCGAGATTGATAGTTGAGATCATTGGTAGTTGCATCCTCCGGTATCTGTAAAGGAGAAAATTTACTAAAGAATAGAACTGTAATTAGCATGAAAAAAAAAAAACAAAAAAGAAAGGAAAGAATACTCATCAATGTTAAGAACATGCTGTGTTTCTTTTCTTTTCTTTTCACCTTACATGATTTTGATTGTGTCGACTGTATTGTTAAATTTGCTATGTTGAATGTTATCTTGATCTCGGCTAACAAATCTCAATTTTAAGCAATAAATATTTTGTCATTGCGATAATGTTTTCGATTTTCAATATTTCAATTCAAAACTAATTGAATTCACATACTGATAAAACTGAATTAAATATTCCTTAGACATTTCAAATATGTATGGATATGATTGTATGATATTTTTAAATCAAACAATTATCTCATAAATATTTAAATATCGCATGAATATACTAAATGTATACATATAAATATAAAAAGGGTTATTTTCCCCTAGCAGAATACCATTCGACCTTTGACCTCAAGTCCCTATAAATAAATAATTGAAAATTAAAGTTCGAAAATTGTTTAAATAATTTTAGCAAAAAGCTAAAACCAGACTTCCGTCTGTGTATAACTAAGCATGCTGCCTATCGTATGCTCGGCACTTTATGCAAGTATAACGAGGAGACATCATTGTTAGTGAACGCCGTATTTTGCTGCAATGCAAGCAAAGGCGTAGTTATAGTTAGTTGCTTGCATTGCAGCACCATATATCTGAAGGAAGTTCGCTACCAATATTGTCTCATCGGTATGCTTACATAAAATGCCAATCATACGATAGGCAGCATGCTTAGTTATACACAGATGGACCTCTGGCTTAAAAACATATTAATTACCTCTGCGGCATATTTAATACCGGGTAATGGCTTTAATGAAAGAACAAATGGTGTATTTGATCGACGTATAATATCTCGAAATTTGATTGTTAAATTTGTTGGCCGTTTAAATATGAAATATGTCATTACAAAACGTCCATGAAGCGGTAATGAACTTTTAAACAATTTACTAAAACCCTTGCCCATTTGAATGATATCCAAATTTTCATTCATAATAAAATGCCATGGAAATGCTTTACAAAATGTTGCTGGACTCATTTTTAGATCAGTTACTTGGCTTGAAATTGGTATGCTGACATCTTTTTCAATATGATCATCTTTTAGTTTTTCTTTTTCCTGATCGGGTAAAGTGAACAAGTAACGATAACATTTTGAATCACCTTCAATTGGTTCAATCAAAATGCTTGCATCAATATCATATAAGATACGTGTTAGGGCTTTCAATGAACCAAGCAACAACCATGCAATGACTGGACGTTCTGATGTGAAAATTAACTCTCCCTCATCAGCGCAAATGAAATCCGTATCAGTTTGACCATCTTCTTGAAGCTTTAAAACATCATGAACACCTTCTAATGCACCTAAAAACTCCTGTAAATTTTCACCAAGACTTCGAAATGCACGTTCAACAATCCCAGTACAGCATGTTGCAATCAACTCCTCTCCAAGCAAAATAAGAATTTCACTTGCGGAAGACTCTTTATGATTTATTGTTATTATTAAGGAAGAAAAAAGAATTTAAAAGAAAATGAAAGAAGAGATTAAAGAAATTTTCTATTTACATTTGAATTGTACAAAAAAAATACAATAAAATTTACCGTCCATTTTAAGTAAAATATCTTGAATATCCGCCAAATAATCGTAATTGGATTGATTTACGACATCCATTTTCAATTGACTTAATCCAGGCCATTTTTCTTGATATTTAGATACCAATGATGTTACAGCTGCATTAACATCTTCATTCTAATATTCAGAATTAAATTAAACGCGTTGTTGAGACATAGAAATAATTATAATTTTCTTTTACCAATGGTGAAGTCAGCAATTGTATGGCTGCTTGCAAATGAGTTAAAGTGAGTGCATCTGGAATTTCAGCAAAATCATCTTCGATACCCCAATTGGAATTTTGTTCAACAACCACTGATGATTGTCGCCGCAATGAATTGGTACCCCGTGCAAATGGACAAGTCATTTTAAAAGCGTACGAAAATGAATTTTCAACTTGCAAATGAATAAAATACAAAGCAATTAAAAGAATGAAATAGAAAAAAATAAAAAAAAATAAATAAATAAAAAACAAAACTATTTGGTTCAATGTGTAAATTTTCTTGTATACATCAATAACAATGATAATGATAATAATCCAACAATCGATTTTAATACAATTTCCTATTGATTTTTTCATATAAATAAACAAGTCGTACATAACATAAATTCCATTAGTTGAATTAAGCTCAACATGAATGAGTCTCTTGCAAATTGTGATACACATGTTTTTCTATTGAAACGACATAAAAACAACTTGAATCATATTTTATTGAGATTAAAATACTCACCTTCAAACGACTAAATAGTTTAGCGTATAATTTTACTGTGTCAACACTTTTTCAAAAATAAATTCTATTTGTTCAGTTCCAACTTCCGTGAAAATGTTACTGATGTATTTAGATAAAAAGAACAAAAACAAAAAAGAAATTATGCTTTTGTCTCACTTTCTCTGTTACAACAAGTGCAGCTTAAAAATGGTCATGCGTACTTCTGCAGATAATATCATGTTCATTAGGGTGTTCTCAATGTGGCATTCATTGTATGTTTTTACATGTAAACAGCGCTGATTTCAAGAGATTGATGCCACCTATATGATTTATCAATGTATATTGACTATACCAACGGAAAAGACAAAAAGATACGTTTTGTCATTTGCATTCCGTAACGGTATATATGATAGAGATCGCTTGCAATGTAACGTTGCACAATTTATGGCGTAGTACATTAATCAATCGTTCATGTACTTGCCTACGGCATGCAATTTCATTGTATGAACTTTCACAATTTTGGTTTCATATTCATTCATATTGACACCGTACACGTAGAGATGGCATAAGTAGCAATGAATTCCTTTGCTAATGCGACTTCGGATGTTCTTTATAACATAAAAAGAGCTAAATTGCGCTAAAAAAAAAGTTCATCAACTAATGTTCGAAAATTTTCAGTATTAAAATTTTGTGTAAATGCAATTGATACAGAATTTATTTCGCTTTAAACTCATTTAATTTATAGTAATCATATCGTTCGAATTGTTTTAACCGAAGACACCCTAAATATAATTTTTTATTATTGAAAATGCTATACTACTATACGTTGAATTTTTTCAAGATAAATTTTTTTTTGAAATTACAAAGAGTTTAAATTTTTTCCGATGACAAATGGCAATAAAGAAATATTTATTATCCACCCAACAACAACTTTGATTTCTAAATGATTTTTATTCTATGTGAAAACATAGAATGAATTCTATTAGGAATTCTATTCATCACAATAACCGTAAATGTGATTCAGTTTCAAAAATTTTCGATTGTGATCAAACTCATCAATTTAATATTCGATATTACACATGAAATGTACTAAAATTTTAAAAGTTGCAAATAAAAATTAGCATTAAAAAAAAAAAAAAAAAAAAGAAAAAATAGTCGTGCAATACTTTTATAAAATTAAAAACAAAACCGTTAAATGTTGCTGTATATTTGATGATATTTCAAACATATGAAGTACCGAATTATGATAACAACCATTTCATTTAGGTAAAATTTTATTTTAAATTTTATCCAGGTCGATTTAATAACATTTCAGTTGCAAAGAGTATTCATATACATTTTGTTGTATCATTTATTCCATCAGTTGTCAATTTTTTATTAATGTATTAATATTTACATTTATCATGTCAGCATGTAGGCAATATGAAATGCGACATATCTTCCATTTAGTTGAAACGGTCAAGCGAAGCTTAGAGGTGTTTATATTGTGATTGGCGTAACACATCGGTTTAGACTTCCTTCAATTATACTGTTTGAAACTAAATGAAATTGTTCAAATTGTGTATCTTGTTGCTGCTCTTTTGAATGAATGGTAATTAAGAATTATTTGTGTAAATTTTAATTATCATTGAAATGATTGTGCTTGATTCAATAAAAAAAAAATAAATAAATAATAACTGATAATAAAAATTGTGAAATCAAACGATACATTTTATTTGGAGCTTTTTCAAAAACTTTGATACGTAATCAGTACTGAAAACATACATGTGATTTAAATTATTGTAGTGGTTGCCGGTTTATACATAAAATCAATATTTCAAAAATATTGAAATATGTTCGAGACTCAATTTTTCTCCTTTTAGCATAACATTCAATCAACCTAAAAACGATTATTTCTAAAAATATCCAACCAGTGCAATATGCAATTTTCTTATCGATAATTAATTATTCATTTATGATTGTTGTGGCATAGCTGAAAAAAATTGTTTTTGAATTATTCGATATTATCCAATAGCTTAAGTCTAACAGAACTATATTTGTTTTATTGCTACCGATTTTAAATGTTGCATTTGCTGATATATTCAAGTGAATCGATTCCAACACATGTTGACGATTGTTTTAAATAATAATAAAATAAGTGTCATTTGATTTGATTTATTATTGGTTATCATTTTTGAATTAAGAATTTTCATGCATATTTTCATTAATCTGTGTATAACATTGAGCAATAATAAATTTTTTTTTTTGTCTTGGCCAACATAACCGTTATTGAGTGCATCTTCATAAAAACTCTCCATTGTTTATAAGAGAAATATAGATATTCCGGTGTAAATATGTAAATGAATGCAAATTATTGTTTTTGTTTACACATTTGTATAGCGGAAATGGTGATAAGGCATAAAAAAAAAAATCAGTAGGATTGTAATTTATATGCAGAGAGAATTAGGTACCAAAATAAAATCAGTCAACAATAACAGTAATTACGTTTATTTTACAGTTGCAACAAATACACTTATCATACTGAGTGCCCAGCATGTTAATATAAATACGTGATTGCATAGTATTGGAGATGCGAGTATATTTAAAACGTAAGTTTATCTGGATGAAAAAGGCAGCTCAAAACGAATGGCATTGGTGGTCGTAGTTGGAGTCGTAGTCGTAGTTATAGTCATAGTCGTGGTAGTACTTGTCTGTTGTTTTGTATACAATATCTATCACGTTGTATATATATATATATATCAAATTCAATACATTTTCGGAAGATGATTTATTTTCTACACTCATATCACATGTAAAAATTTTGCGTCACAAATGCGAACTCATTGCTATATACCTCTACCTATATTAGCACAAGCGTTGGGTAAACAAATGAAATGAAATGTATTTGTAAATGTGTCTGAACCGCATCGCGAATTCAGTTAATCGGTGGCTGGTTGGCTTTTTGAAGAGGAACGAACAGAACAATAATAAAGAGATGAAAGTCTTCATCACAATGCAGCAGTTGTGCGCATCTCAAACGAGTTTCTGCAGTATTTATTATACCAATTTACTGCATACATTGGATGCGAATGCGTTAAAAAATTTTCTTGTAATAAAATCCATTTATTCATTATTTGGAAAAATTTTTTTTAAGTTTTTAACGTTTTTTTATTTTCATTGATATTTTTTTCGTTTTTCAAATTTTAGATAAGTGTAGAAGGAAAAAAATTCTTATTGTAAACTTAAGCCAGTGTGGAGTAAAATGACAATAAACGAAGAGCTCTTCAATTTAGTAAATATTATTTATAAAATACATAATTATGGGAAGATTTTTTTTTTTTTACATAGATTTTCCATTTTCTTCGTTTAGATGAAGAGTGCGGGACCAAGAATGGTACCATTTTTCAAAGCAGTTTCTGTATATTTTGTTTTGGATGCCCATAATCAATGTGGTGAATATTGGACAACAATATTAAAGTGCGCCCCAATTGTTGGTTTAATTTTATTTATTTTTCTACATGGAATTAATATAGCAGATAGGTAGGCATTAAAAATTCATTTATGACAAAACTACAATATTTATATTTTTCACTTTCTTTCCTATTTAAGGCTATCGTATGTGCATAAAATTACAATTGCATTGGTATTTTCCTGCTTGGGCGATGCACTCCTTAATCATAGCTATTTTGTGTATGGCATGAGTGCATTTGGTGTTGCTCAACTATTTTATATAATGGCATTTGGATTTCAACCGCTAAAACTTTGGATTGGAATTTTTCTTTATTCAGCTGGAACAACAAGTAATTATCACAGAGATTAGATAGGCAATAATAATTGTTTTTTTTTTTTTTCTGTATAACATTTCAAAATATACAATTTCAGCCGTGTTTTTACTTTGGAAATACTTGGATCCTATTATTTTGATTGGTCTTCCGATATATACTATTCTATTAGTAACTATGTGCTGGCGCTCTTTTGCCCGATTCACTGCCAAAGTGATTTGCCTGATTCAATTTGTTTTACCATTTTTCCATAATTATGATGAAATTTTCCATTTTACAGAATCCCTTTCGGATCATTTGTGCATTTGCTAGTGCATTATTTGTTATATCAGACACAATGATTGCAATAGATAAATTCTATTCGCCAATTAATAACAGTGGGGTATGTGAAAAATTTATAAAGTCGTCATTTAAAAATGCAAAAATATATATTTTTGTTTTTGTTCTTATTTTTTTTTTTTTTTTCTGATATTCCGCGCAAAAATGTCTAGTTGTGGATTATGGCAACCTATTACGCCGCTCAATTTGGAATTACATTGAGCATACTTGACGCAGAGAAATTGAAACGAAATTAGCCAAACAAAAGAACGCAATAAGTTCAATAAACATATAAACAACTCATGAAAAGCCGTGACATTTTTTTTTTCTTTCTGCTAATAAACAGATTATATAGCATTTATTAGATACACACTCGTAGCCAACGATTGCACGCAAACAAATTTAATGAAATATTGATTAAGGAAAGTAAGAAGAATAATTTCAAATAAACAATTTTAAGTGTAAATGATAATATGTGATCCTTTCTTTGAATATCACTTTATTCGTGTGAACCGCTCTAAACTGAAAATAAAGAGCACAGTCACTCAGGTGTTTTAAACGCATTCATTTGTTGAAATTGAACGAACGACATCTAAATGTACCACATGACGTTTGTGCGCATGTTGATGAAAAACAGTAAAACCATTAATGAATAATCACACGTTTGTTCATAATATATTCGAACATTTCACTTCATATACATTTTAACATTTGGTGTGATTGAGTCAAAACCATTCATGCCATTATCAAATATATAGTGCTTTACTGTGACCATTCTTTTTTTTTTTTTCACTTTTTGTCAAAATTCGTACATTGCCTTCATCAAATACTCTCATTTGCTAGCGGTCAGCTCGAAAAATAGTTTTGTAACATTGTCGGAAAAAGGTGCATAATACCAACGAAATCACTAAACGAGAGAAAAAAAAAAGAATTATTGTTACAAATTGATTTTTTATACGATAATTGTTAAATTCGTCATTTCCTTTTGTAATTCAAATAAACAAAAATGGCAAAATCGAATGCTGAAGAAGTTGATGTAAGTAAAAATTATATTTATACATATAAAGTGTGGTTGTGTTTTAACTAATTATTGTTCGATAGATTTAAGAACGATAGTGCATTGAACATTTTAATTCCAACCAAATACAAATATAACGGCGAAGACAATATTTAATAATGAATATTATGAAGAAAAAAAAAAGAAAAAATGAATTTGTTACATGTGTATAGCGGTGCATTTGCTATGTGTAAATGTGTGAATTTAATGTATGAAATTTGGCATATTTTCGTCTGAAATTGAAAGAATGTAGACAAAATTCAATTAGTGCTTTTGTCGCCATTTTGATTATGATTATTTTTTAGTTGCAATTCAATTCAAAATCAATTTGTTTGTAATAATGGTATACATTTTCACTAAAACACCGCATTATAGCAAATTATTGATAGAAAATGAAAGAAAAAAAAAATAAAAATAAAAATAAAAATTCATGACACGAAATATTAGTGAATAATATTTAGTCACATATATAATGAAAGTGGGTATGATGGCACTGTTTTTGTCAATACAGTTTCGTGTGTTGAAGTTAATGTGTTTTTCGGCATTAGTATCGGCGTCGGTATAATTTATTTATCATTAGATATTTTCTTAAGCAATTGTCAAAGTTTAAATGTTTGAATTAAAATTTATCATTAAATATATTGAAAAAAAAGTGTCATAATTATTATTAGGTTTATACTAGGGGGGATTCAACTCTCACGAATGCGTACATTTTTACGAATTTTTTATGAATTTTGCGAATGCGCTTATAGACATTTGCACGGTATTATCGAATGTTTACGAATGGATTTACTCCAATAATAAATTCGTAAACATTCGATAATACTGTGCAAATGTCCATAAGCGCATTCGCAGAATATTTGAAAAATTCGTAAAAATGTACGCATTTGTGAGAGTTAAATCCCCCTTAGGGTTTATAGATAAATATAAATAATAATAATAATATAGTATTGACTTTGTTAAATTAACGCAATTTATTTTTTTTATTTACATTTTTTTTTTTTTGCAATATTTCTAATATTTTTTTAGAAAACTGAAAATACCGAAACCATTGTAAAAAAGGCTGTGGCAGAAAATGCATCAGAAGCCGGTAAAGATGCACCTGTTGAAAGCTTAATTAAGCATCCATTGCAAAATTCGTGGACACTTTGGTATTATGATCATGAAAAGGGTAAAACTTGGGAAGCATGTCAACATCAAATCACCACATTTGATACGGTTGAAGATTTTTGGAGCTTGTACAATCACATCAAGCAACCAACAGAAATTAAAAATAGCAACGACTATTCGTTATTCAAAAACAATATACGTCCAATGTGGGAAGATGAACAAAATAAAAATGGTGGACGATGGGTTATTAATTTGCAAAAGTTCTTCAGACACAATGAACTCGATAAATTATGGTTAGAGGTGATTTTATGTTTAATTGGTGAAGCATTTGATTATTCTGAAGATATTTGCGGTGCTGTGGTCAATGTTCGTGTTAATCGCCACAAAATTGGTAATAATTTTTAGTTTTTTTTTTTTGTCATATATAATTTTTATGTAGTTTTAAAGTATTGTTTTAAACCATCCAATTTTTTTTTTTCTATTTTTCTTACTGAACAGCTATTTGGACATCAAACAATAACAAACAAAGAATTCTCAGTATCGGCAGAAAGTTAAAAGAAAGTCTTAATTTACCACCTGAACTTCAAATTCAATACGAACTTCATAAAGAAACCGCATTCAAACATGGTGGCAAAGCAGTTGCGTACACATTGTAGCTTTCTAATCACTTTATTTCGATTTTCTTCTTTTCACACATTTTTTTTTCTTCTCGATTTTGATAAGCGAAACACTTTCATTTTCAATAATTGTATAGAAAAAAAGGTATATTTTTCAATTAATTTTTAAGTCAGAAATTGTGAAAATATTAATTTTATGAATTATGCAATCATTGTTAGATTTGTCATTATAAAACAATGTTTTTTTTTTCCATTTGATTGCGAACACGATTTAAATAGAATGAAAAACTTATAATGCGGTCCGGATTCATTTGCGAATCTAAATAAAGAAAAACCGGACGTTCATATTTCAAATGGAAACGAATATGTTTATACTTAAGACATATAATTCATATATTAGAAAAAAAATTAAAAAAATCATCATTTTCAGCAAACAAAAAAAACAAAAAAAAAAAAACAAAAAAAAACAAAACAAAAAAAGAAAAAAAAATACACTAATAATTGAAAAAAAAATAATAATTAAGCGACAAATATCATTGTTAATATGAATGGAATTTTGAACATAAACACATTTTTCTGCTGGGGACTGATCAATTTTAATTGATTTTATTTTCAAAATTGAATTGATTGGTCCACCATGGAGTAGTTTGGTCAGGAGATATGTATGTTAGTGAAAGAATTTTCAATACAAAAAGAAAAATCAATTTATAATCAACATTTGAAATATTACAATATTACAATGCAGCGATTCTTTTGTTTAAGATGGTTTTGAATATGTACCACGATTACGATTAAAATGATCATTTTCAGAAAAATAAACGAATGTTTTTCATTTGTTTTTTTTTTTCTTTTTCATTTTGTAGCCTGTCATGTGTACAATGGTATTTGTGTCATTATACTAGGTGTATGCAAATGGATGCACATTTCAAACTCGTTGATTAATATATTATGTATTAAAATTGAATTTGTATTAAATTGCCAGGATTTTAGTGGTAATCTTTTTGATTAGGCATTAATATCATCTTTGTATCTTTATATTTTTTTTTTATATAAATTAGAGGTAAGACCATTTCTTAGCAATTTCTTGTACTTTGCTTGCACTGCAAGAAGTTGTAATTGTACTGCGCAAATTCTTTATGTGTGAACATGTTTGTTCGGCATTATCTTTTATTGAATTAATACGATGTCCATCATATTTCCACATAATTCTGTGCAAACAACTATTCGAAGAAAAAAAAAATACGACAGTCATTAATTATAAAATTCGGATTAAGACCAAAATATTTGATCGAAAACAAAATATTTTCGTATTTTGGGAAAAAAGAAAACATATCGCTCATATGAAATGAAATGAAATGAAAATGTCGATCGAGTGACATTTCTCGTGTTACAACATCAGTGGTGAATAGAGAGAGAGAGATAGGAGAATTTTTTTTCATGGTGAAAGCCACACATATTGATACATTTGATTTTTAACATAGCCGCACAAGTGACAGTTCATCGTTTGCAATAATTTCTGTTTTGGCATCAAACACTTTTCGACTGCCCTTTATTGAATTTATTGCCTAATGATGACGGTAATCGAACACCGTAAGTATTCAGTGATTGTTTGAGGTTATGAATATGTAAACTTAATCGGTACATTTGTTCGTTTTTGTTGTAAATTTTAATTGAAATTAGTTCAAGATCACGTTCAAATTCCGCTGCATCATGCAACAGCCGTTGTCGTTCGCCCAACCCGTTCATACAGTGGTTCACACAGTAGATCAGCATCAAAAAGTCAAACAGGATCACCAAATGGTTGACGAACATCACAGAGCCATAGTCAAAGTGGACATATTTATATTTTAAATAATATATTTGCGCACACAGTTACACTAAAATAGTATTCTGTATAAAATATGAGAGGAAACTGTACAACATCACTTTTTTGTACAGTTCTCCTATACTATTATATGAAATACATACATACCCCATTTTTTGAACAGATTACGTACATTCAATTTTCATGAAGTTGGTTGTGTGTAGGTATCAAAACTATTTCATTTTGTAAATGAGAATATATAATTTTATTTTCATTCGTACACATACAAAATTAAGATTAACGCAGCATAACATTTGATATAGTTATAGACGCCGTCTACCTCATCAAATGAATTGTTTGCACTTGTATTTGTATTCATTTACAATAGAAATACAAGAAACAAAACATCTGACGTCGTTTACGCATCGCTGAATTTCGTGTATGTGTAGAGCATTACGTTATTTCTATACTAATAATTTACGTGCTTTTCTAGTCGACAAACATTCGTTATCTATCTTGATAATAATTCAATTCTCAAATGAAATTCTGAATTTTTTATGCTGATGCAAAGTACTAAAAAAAAGACATTCTTTTGGCAGAAGTTTTATAATAGTTTTATTGATAAATGGAAATACAATGGTAATTACTATTGAGAATTGAAAAAGTTGGTACAAAAGAATGAAAAAAAATGTCTCTGTAAAAATGATCAAAGAAGGAATATTTTCTACTAGGGGTTTTGAACTCGAACAAATACAACGTCTTCTTTTCGAATTATTACTGATGCACCGAATCAATCAAATATATTTGATATATATCTAGCGAGTTTGCGAATAATCTACGCATTAATACGAATAATTACTCAGCTCGTAACTCAAAAAGACTGTGCTCTTGTCACATTCATCATTCTCTTTCATTCTTTATTGATGCGTGCACACGTTGTTGTATTTGTAATTCGTTTCTGCTTTGTGTATCTTGCATTATATATTGATTAAATTTGCGAATTTTTTGCGAATATTCCAGTTTAAAACGAATTTCAAACCTTTCCACTGAATTGCATAGACAAATATATGAAAAAATGTTCATTAGCGAATAGTTCCATTTCCCTAGATTTTCTAATTTAATGACATATCTGATAATCTTTTAATAGTCAAAAAACGATTCGGCACGTTTTAATTCGACCAAAGTGTATTTTGTACGCATTTGAGCGCATTTCGTTGCTGAATAGACACAATCTTTAGTATAAATTGTGAGTTTCGATGCTTTGTCACATTTTTTACGTTCCATATTCAACGCAACCAAATCGATGACATTATTTTTAACATATTTTCCATTGGTTGGTGAACAAATTTTGATTTCTTTTAATGTTGTTGATCGATGAATAAATGGCAATAGATTTTCAAAATCAGCAACGTCAAACTGTATTGCTTCAATATTCAAAAGATTATCCACAAGTGAATTCATATAACTAATTTCGCAATCACTATTCATTTTAAATATTTTGAGCTGTGGCAGTGGTGTTAATAAAATACTATCGTCAAGATGTCCCAAGTACAATGATACAAGTGAAGGCAATGTGGCTAGAAAATTTATAAATAAATCATTACAAAAGTAACATGACAAATGCAATCGTTTATAAAATCCATTTTGATGAAGTTGATTCAGTAGATCAAATCTATAATCCAATGCAAATACTTCATTATAAAATTCAACATGAAAAACATCTAATTTTACACGGGATGTAATCATCCAATCTATGAGCATATTCTCAGAAATTGAAAAATTCTGAATATTTGGATTTGTCTCCAAAAATGTTTGCAGATTGGATCGCATTTCATTAGACATTCCAATTTTATTCATATCAATAGCATAGAAAGATTCAAGTTTTGGATAATGTTGATGAAACCATTCTTGATTCGTTTCAAAAGGCGCTAAATCTGGAATGATTAAATGTTTTAGATTTTTACACACTTGCATAAATTGTTGAAAATTTCCCTCAAGTGTCACAGATGAAATTGTGACCGTTTCAACATGACGTAAAATATGTTTGATGTCATCAATCACGGAATCGTTCAATTCACAGTAATCGAATCTTATGTGTTTGTACATTCGACAAAAACCGATATCAAATTTTCGAAGAACATCCAATTCTTTGAATTCAAATGCTCCAAAGCGACGTGGATAATTATGTTCAATGTAATAGTTGACAATTTGTTTCATTCGTTTACACGTTTGACGAAGTGCTTGTAGATTTTTCAAACATAACCATTCGAATAATTCTTCTAAGCAATCAGCATTCAACTTGAAGAATGCACATGAGCAATCGGTATTTAAATGATCAGCTGTGGAATGTTGGTTTGGATTTTGATATTCATGTACAGTACATTCACACATTTTAATTCTTCTTTAAATTGTTAATTCAAATATTTGTAATCGCTGGAAATCGATCCCTGGAATATAATTCAATAAAACAAGTTTATTCAATATATTCAGCTCAAATTCATGAACAAACCTATAGTTTACTTTTCCACTGATAATTTCTTTGCTGAAATCTTGATAACACTGTAATTTTTATTAATAATCCTTTTAATAACAAACACGTTTTTTTGCTTCAAGATAAATTAAACTCAATTGATAACTGCAAATAAAAAGATAAAGTTAAATTGAAATAGTTTGAAAGTTTTTTTTTTCATGTTTTAATACAATCAATTACTCACATTAAAATTTCTTCGAAAAACTGTACAAATATGTATATTCTCATCAAGTAATTGTCAATTTCATCAATAAATAAACATAAATTGATGTTTACTGTAATATTAACATGAAAATATTTGATCTAAATGAGTGAATGAATCGTAAAAGTACGATTCGTATTTGTCTAATTCTCACAACTGGAAACAAAAAACATCTGACACTTATCATGTGTCAATATGTCATTTTCAGTTTCACAATCATCTTAATGTTCGTTCACATTTTGTATATTAAGAAGTCTTGGATTTAAAATTCGCGCCATTTAAAATGGTATCATCAAACAATCAACATCATTTTTCAATATAAAAATTTAAAATCGAATTAATGCCCATGATTTTCATAGTTTTGAATATATAAAGCAATAATTATTATAATGAATTATTATTACAAAATGATTTTTTGTTTCGGTTTAAATTTTTTTTATTTTATATTATATTTCAGCTTGAGTTTCTTCGTTTAATTTAACAAATTCATTCACTTAATTGAACATTTATATCTCTACATGACAATGTATTTTCAAAACAAAAGCTATTGAATGTGTTTTTTTACCCACACTTTTTGAAAAAATATCACTTTTTTTACAGTTGGAAATTGAAAAAATTCCATGAAAGAGAAAAAAATGTTTGTTAGAAATTGATAATTTTCGATGATTTTTTATCATAAACATTAATAGACAAACATTCACATTGAGTGTAAATTCGACTGATATTTTGACAGGTACTGAAAAATTGCTTTCAGTACGTTTCAGTATCTTTCAGTAACTGTCAGTTTTTTCAGTTCATTCAGTAGTAATTCGCCCCTTGATTGTGATTGTATCACAACATTCATTGAATTTATGGTAATTAGTAATTCAACCAAATTGGCATCATTAAATTGGGTTCGGTTCAAATAAATCCAGCAAATGTGTTGAGTTGTGAATTCATTTATTTTTTTTTTTTTTTCAAACGTAAACAATTCGAATGCAAGAGATTAAACTAAAACTGGTTTATATTCACTGAATTACACATTCAGTCCCACAGTGTATACAAAGTCTTTGAATTTATTTGGCCCTTAACAATGGTATCGTTTAATGATGGCACACTTTCGAATATATCAGCTTACCACAACATAATCGACAGTTAAAACACTTTAGATTTCTTTATCGTTTCGATCTTGTATTAATTTCGTGTGGGATCTTCAATGTATTTTGATTTTATGTTTGAATTTTCTTTCATTTTATCATAGAATCCCCTTTATTATATACATTGCATTATTGGATGATAGTTACCAAAAATAAACCATAATTAAACTATAAACAATGAAATAATAAATATTTTATTGTTATTTGACTACGAACGGAGACTACAATTTAATGATATAATTTTGTTTCCATCGGCCAAAGTCAGATGTTGTAAAAGTTACGAATATGGAAATGTTACGAAAAGAAAATGAAAAGAAGCAGCAAAGATCAAATTGTGGTCAGTGTCAATGGGTCGAAATGGGAATTATTTTTTTTTTTTTCTCATTCAAATGTGGCGCATCTTTATATTCAATTCCGGAATGAAGAAATGAAAATAAATTGATGAATAATAAGAGAATTCACCGTCTGTGAGTCACATATAAACAAAAAACAACAAACAACAAACAACATATGGAGCATTACCTTTCTCTCTAACATATTGTATAATAATTAACTTCGGTTGTCAGTTAAACTATTAAGTTTGCCTAAAAAGCAAAATAAACTTAAAGAAGACGAAAAATAAATAATATGGAAAAATCAATGTCATAAATTTAACAAGTACGTCGAAAAAAACACCATCCATCGGCAACTTCACAGAGGTAATATGCATAAAAACAGTTATAAACTAAGCACGTGCTGATTGTTTTCACTCATTTTGTCCGGGAATGAATTGATTAGATGCATAAAATGTGATTATTATGTAGTTTTTGACCTGATGGGAAAACTAAAATAAAAAAATAAAAAAAAAATTGTAAAATCATAATTTCACGATAAAATATCAGCGATTTTACCTAAATTTACATATGCAAATCCAAATTAATCTTGAGAGCGTTTGTCATATTTATCAGTTTTCGACATTTTTTTTTTTTTTTTGTTTAATTTTTCTTGCCGAAGCCTTGTTGTCTTTTTCTTTCATTTTTTTTGTTCGTTGATTATCTTTTTTGTTTTATGTGTCGCAAAATTTGAATAAATCAACGCATCAATAACAACAACACTCCGAAGAACAAAAAAAAATGTTTGGTTCGATATTTTCGCTTTCATTACAAATGCGTATTTCTGTTCCCCTTCTTCTTCTTTTTTTTCTTCTTCTTCTTCTTCTTCTTCATGCCATCATCGTCTTTTGAATTCGCATGCGAGAAAATTTCGGTAAAATGTATACCGCAGATGTTTGTTTTTATCTGTTGCGCTTCTATGCGGTCATTTGGTTAAATGAGTGTAGTTTTCACTGTTTTGATTTTTTTCCCCTATTCATTCGAATGTTTCTTCCGCTTTGCTTCCCATTTAATTTACCCATCGCTCAAATCAAACTCAGATTCAAATAAAAATTTATTCACACTGGACCTTAATCATTTTTATATACTTTTAATATCGAATTGATGCCACAAACAATAATAATATGCGTGAGTAGCCGGAATATTATGGATGAGAGAGAAAAAAAAATATGCTTTGCAAGTGTAGCTATTGTGTGTTAATTTTTGTTTTCATCGTCTTTTTCGCAAGTATACGCGATGCGTGAGGGAAATTGAGTTTGTACAAAAAGACATTGCAGTGGCAAACTCATCATCAGATCAACAGTTGTTTCGATATTGTGACAAAGGAGTGGTGTACAGTGAAATTGTCTGGTTTTTGTGTAAAAAATCGATTATAAGAAAAAATGAAAGTGTTTGTTGTGTTATCATGCATTGCATTGGCAATTGCAAAACCACAAGGATATTCATACAATCAACCATCATCAGGTTTTGGAAGTGCACACGGTATTAGCGCACCATCACTTGGATTAAGCGTACCAGCTGCTGGTAAATATGGTTTTTTTTTGTGATTTTTCATTATTCCTTTTAACCTTTCAGAAGAAAAAAAATATAACATAATGAATATTCACACAAAAGATGATTATTGGTTGTGATTTAACTGAAATTCCATTATTTTATTGCATTGAGAAATTCTTCAACATTTAATTTTGTCATTTTAAAAAGGTCCAGCACCATCATTCTCTGGATCCCATTCATTGTCAAGCGGATCATCATTCTCTAGTGGTTCATCAATCTCAGGCTCATCATCATTTTCAAGCGGTGGATCATTTGCATCGGCTCCATCTGCTCCAGCATTTGCTGCACCACACCAATCATTCGCACAAGTCGCTCCATCATTCTCTGTATCTTCTTCATTCTCAAGCGGTGGTCCATTTGCAGCGTCACCAGCTGCTCCAGCATTTGCTATTCCACATCATTCATCATTTGCTGCAGCTCCACAACCACAAGCGATTGTCCAAAAACACATCTACGTTCACGTTCCACCACCACAAGAAGAAGAACTATCTCAACCAATCATTGCACCACCACAAGCTCAAAAACACTACAAAATCATTTTCATCAAGGCTCCATCAGCACCAAGCGTAAGCGCACAACAACTCCAACAATTGGCTCAACCACAATCCGAAGAAAAGGTAAGCACTTGATGATGAAATTAAAAATTAAAAATTAAAAATAATAAATATCATCAAACTGCATTTCATTCATGAATATGTCAATGGGCATTTATCACAATGAAAATTTCCATTTTTTTTATATTCCATTTCAGACTCTAGTCTACGTCTTGGTTAAGAAACCAGAATCAGTCGCTGAATTGGCTAAAAGTATTCCACAACCCGCTCCAGTTGTACCGAGCAAACCAGAAGTTTACTTCATCAAATACAAGGCACAAAAAGAACAAGCATCATTCGGTGGCCCATCATTTGGATCAGCACCAGCTCCAATTCAATCTGGTTCAGCTGAAGCTTCATTGCCAATCTCAGCACCACAACAACCATTCGCTGCTTCTCCACAATCAGCTCATAAACCATCACCAGTTTATGGTCCAGCTCATTAAACGATCAAAATAGAAAATCAAAATAAAACACATTATTCATGCGATAGTTGTGATTAAACAAACACTATGTTTCTATGTTTTTAAATGTGTTTGAAAGTTAAACATCAAACGCTCAAGTTGTTAATAAATGATTAGTTTATAAGATTGTTATAAAATGTGTTCGAAAACCAAAACGAATAATTAAAATAAAATATTAATCGGTGACAAAATATATGCGTGAATGGTCTTTCCATTTTACATTTTTTTTTTTTTTTTTTTTTTTTTTTTTGAGAGAAAAAACAAAACAAAAAGCAGAGATTACCGCTGGATGGATTTATCGCTTAAATCCATCAGATAAATCGAATGCGTTGCGTTTCTTCATAGGCCACTTTGATTTCGGTAGGAAAAACGTAAAAATACATTGAATTTTTGACTATAGTAAACAAAAATTCAAGACCTATTAACTAGAGGTGTCACTTGTTCAGGCTGATCCATGGATTCTCAGGATTTGGCCTGAATGTCCACTGGACACAGTCGAACACCATCACAACAATCAAATCGATCTGGCAGTGGTTCTCGTCATTCGAATCGTTCACGAAGTGATACACCTCAATCGAATTGTTCAAGAAGCAGATTTGCATCATCCGCTCGTTCGAGGAGTACATCGCACAAATCGGGCAGCCGTTGTCGCAACAGCTGAATCCGAATTTGGTGGCGAAAAGCGAAAGCGACAAACTTTAAGTGATTCTGGAAATGAAACAGAAAAAAACATTGCAGAAAAAGAAGAAATCTGCTTTGATTGATTCGGACAGCGAACCGGAAGAACAGCCTGCAGCCGATCCCAATGATGACATGGATGCAACTAAATTATTCGTAAGTTGAAAGTGTAATTTTTGTTCCTTTTTTTGGGGCTGTCAACTCACTTCTGTGGATTCAAAGGGTGATGCTGATGATATCAGTACATACGGCGAGGAGGGTCATGACAAAAAGAAATGAAAATTTTGCCGATGAAAATTTTGTCCGTCAGCATACCGATTTTTTAAAATCATTTCCAAAAATTACTCATTTTACACAACTGGAAATCGATGCCATTGCAATAATTTATTTTAAATTTTTGCTAGAATTTGGTGTGAAAAAAAAGAAAAAAATGAATAGCAGTCAATTTCGTGCATTCTTCCATTCAACATTTTAAATTAGTAATGATTTTCTAATGGATTTTGTTCCTTTTCTAACGAAAGAAATTCAATGATTGTTTTGTATTGAAATTGATTCACACTATACGGACGCGCTTGCGCAGCGACGTTACGTATGATACTACGTAATTACTAATGATAATTCCTGACGCTGATCAGTGTTAATCAATTTCTGCAATAATTATTAATTTAATTGTGACAAAAGTACTCACTAGCACATGAAATTGTATAAAACGAATTAATAATAATTATTTTTCTTCAATATTTAGTTTTTGTTGTGGACATCGATATACCAATTTATATCATTCGGGTCCGTGCCAAAATGAAGAATACTGCCGAAAGAAGCTAAATGTATATTGCGATTGTAAAAATCGTAAAATTGAAACCAATTGCGATAAAATTCGCGCTGGATTTTTATTCTGGTTTTGTGAAGAAACGTGTTCCATTCGACAAGAAGAATTAAAGCAGAACGTACAAAACGGAAACAGGAAGAAGAAAAAAATCGTCTGGAGCTTGAAGAATTCGAAAAAAAATTCGGCAAAAAGAAATACAAAGAAAGAAAAACACAAATTGTTGAAAATAAAGATAATTCGCATCTTTAAAAATGGATCGGTTTTGCCACTTCTGTAACAGTGCTAGCCGTTTTTATTTTTTTTTAAATAAATTTCGAACATTAGTTATTTTATTCATTTGATGAATTCAATTCTATCTTTAATAAGCAGCTTCATTTAATTTTTTTTGAAAAAAATTTCTCCACTTTTTTCCACATTTTATTGCAATTTTCATCATAATCGAAATGAATCGATATAAACACCATATATGCAATAAACGTAATTAAAGACAATACTGTAATGTATTCGGCACGATTCCTAAAATTATATATAATATCATAAAGACAAAATATAATGGTATTTTCAATAATGTTTTTGAAAATGTTAAATTCAAAATAATTATGAAATAGCAATAAATTAAACTTGGGATAAATTTCGATAAACATTTTCCGATTGAATGAAATAACGAAATGCATGTTAACAATTTGAGAGGAAAACTTACTCAAATGGCGTTCCACAAACTGTATACCAAATACTTCCATCTGAAGGTGCCATACCATTGGGTAAACAATGAAAATCGTAATATTTTTCATCGTAATTTTCTACACAAAGATATTTTTTCCTTTCCAAAGTCTGAGAATAAATTTCAATTTACTAGCGTTAATATTGAGTTCATTTTTTTTTTTTTTTTTTTTTTTTAATACTAAGTTTTAAAGAATAAAGAAAAACCTTTAAAATTGTATGAACTGGTTCAGTTTCATTACAGTTGCCAATTGGTTGATGTAATCCAACAGAAATAACATCTTCGGGATTAAAGAAAATGGCTGTGCTTAAATTCACTAGATAATGTACAATTAAATGTCCAAACAAGATTTTCGATATAAAATTCATTTTGCTTGGTTTTTCATAACGTTCGCTTTTCCGATCAAATTTCCAAACAATTACTGTAAATATTAGCATAATGCTCACCGAAGTCACTTCAGATGGAACATTGTAAAAATCATGAAGCGGATGGTAAAAGATTACAAACAATAAAGAGCCACCAGGCATTCCTAACAAAGATGTACATAGCAGAGCAGTTATTTCTGATTTTCTACCAAATAAATAAAATCATCAGATTGAATGCATTGAATAGAAAATCGAATTAAAATAAATATCTTACAAGGATCCTGCCTGCCATCTGTCCAAATTTTGACGTTTTTCAGTCCATTTTCGTACAGTGTGAAACCAAAATTGAAAACTGACCGAAAAGCATAAATGAAAATAATACGAATTCCAAGGCACCCAATAATGACGATCATCTTTTGGTGGAAAAAAAAAAAAATTATGACAATAAATAAAAAAATATTGAAATGAATAATTGAAATATACAAATATTTGGATCAGTATCATGCCAAATCCAATGAACATATTTCGGCCCAATGATGTCATACGGCATGTCAATAAGCACGGTCATCAGTCCAACAGCCATATATTCAACCAAATGGGATTTTAGTTTCATCTTAGACATTGCCCAAGATGCATGATAATAAAATACTGGATCTAAACGAATGGCAATCGGATTAATTAGTTATAATGTGATTTGAAACTTGCGAACATTTTTTTTTTTTTTTTTTTTCATTTTATTCACATACAAAGTACTAAGATATATAGTGCCATTCTACGATCAAAAAGAGTAATGATCCCTTGAGCATGCCAAAAATTTGATATGAATGGTGTGAAATATGCCATACATTCAACTACAAGTCCATGGGTAATTGATGTAAAAAATAACCAAGGCCATCTTCCTCCCGTTGTAAATGCTTGAATAGAAACGTTAAGAAATGAATTTATATTAAACATACTAAAAATGAGTTTTTCTCAGAGTAGTATCATTATATAATTACGTAATGAATATCTCAATTAAATATATACGTAAACTATTGCTGTCAATTTGAACTTAATGATTACGTAGTATAGAGAAATCAATTTTTGTTTTCACTTATCAAATTAAAACAAACAAACCATGTAGAATCATTAAAATGGCTCCACTAAGGAAGCTCATTTCACAAATGACATAGGTGGGATGTGCCTTCCAACTATCATATGGCTCTTTAAATTTGATCAACCAATCTACGACCTAAAAAATTAGTGCATTTTTTTTTTTTTTTTTTTTTTTTTTTTTTGTCTGTATAAGCAATCGAAATATTTCAGATTTGAAAACTTACACCTGAATAATTAAGATTTGAATATTCTTCGTTAAAACCAACAATATTACGTTCCATTGTTATGATTTTACAGAAATTATCTCTTCTCTTTAAAAATTTCAAATAAAAATGAATATAACATTAATGCCATAACCGAAATATCATATTTTGAAGCAGCTCTTATCATTTTAATCAAATTGAAAATTCATCCGCCTTGATAAGCTATCGATAACTGCAAAATATTCGGTTTTATTTAACAACGAAAATGTTGAATAAAGTGGAGATTCAAACTAAAATGTACGTTTTAATTTTTTTTTTTTTTTTTTTTTTTGTAGTTGTGTTTTGAAATAAATCGCTTATCATCATTATTATTCATTTATTCCTTTACAGGAAAATGATGGAATTGATGAGGATGAGGCTACCCTGGTAAGCAGTCTATATAGCCCTGTACATTTGTATGTGAGTTAAGATGTATACATGTATGTATGTGTTTGTTGTATACATGTACAACAAACGCCAATCGAATAAACATGCGGAGACTTAATATAAATAGTTTGTTTTGCTTTAGTTGTATTTTTAATTTCTCAATGAAGTGTTTTTATTATTTTATTTTAAAAATATTTATATTTCGATAATTTAATAATGAAAAATATTTTATTGTACATAAATATTTAATTATTTTTATATAATTACACATAATCAATTTTTATTCAGATTCAGTATCAAATGTTGGTGAATCTAATTTATGTTCGTGAGTTTGGATGGCGTTCGGGAAGGTGTTTGAATTTTTTTTCTCACTGCATAGTTCCCTAGGGATGAGGTGGATAAATCTTTGATTTAACTTTTGTTGAATATTTGTCTTTCCCTACAGTTTGTCTTCTGAATTAAAGAAGATTTGGTTCTGAATTAAGGTGGTTGAAGTTTTGGCGATTCCATTTATACCAGTTTTCTACGCCCCGGCTATCTGATATGTTCTTGATCCAAATTATAAATGCAGAACATGCATTGAAAAATTGTCGGTTCAAGTAAACAATTCAAGTGTAAATTTTTTGATTGATTCGTGTTGATTGATTTGTGTTGACCATTGAAAAGGTTAGCCAATCAATTATTCAGTCATTTTTTTCACACGCGGAAAGCAACTTGCAAAAACACTATTGCCCTGTGTTTTTACAATTTGCTTCGTTGTATGAATAATTCACAGCAAATTTTTTGTAAAAGATTTAGATTTTAGCTATGAAATAAATCACACAATTGAATAAAAAATTATGATTTGTCTGGATTTATTTTTCATTTCTTACCCTTTGAAAATGTTTTCACCACCGATGAATTCATTGAAATGGGCATCATTGATTTAAGAAATGTGCTGATTTTTAATGAGATGATAAATGACAACTTGAAAAATGCAATCATGTTTTGGTGCGAATACAAACAAATAGAATGAAAGTGGTTAAAATTTTAACAAAATTCAAATAAACTGTAGTAAATATAAATATTTATGGTTCTGTTTCTCTCAAATTATATATGGTACAGCATTAATATATCCATCAAGATTAATTTCATTTTTTTTCAATTCCATTGAAGATAAAAAATAACTGTAAAAATGTTGAGTTCACTCATGATAAATGTTGAATATGTTTAATTGAAATTAGTTGAGAAAATCAAGTACTAGAAATTAAATATTTATATTCGCGCCAAATCATTAAATTTGCTTATGTCAATCACGAATAATGACAAGCAAAATATTTTTCTTTTTTTTTTCTATAAACATGGCACTGCTCATGCACGAAATAAACGCACACATGCAAGCATCTATTGTATAATAGTAAATCAGCCAACAGCGACAGCAGCAGCAGCAGCAAAAACATAAATATATTTACATTGTATAGGCGAATAACAATTGTCAAAAATGTTTTGTTGTGTGATATGATTTGGATTTTGGATTTTGTATTTTCGATTTGTATTTGTGCTCACAAAATTTACAAAATACATAACAAAAAAAAAAAAAAAACAAATAAACAATTTTATTTCAAAAATTGATACGTGCATTTAACAAAAACATTTCGATTTATAACAATCGCAATTGATTTTAATCGTGCGAATTTTCTTAGTGTGACGTATATATGGTGAAAACTATAGAGTTTCAAAACAGTAGTAAATCCGATCATCCAAACATTTTGCACCAAAATTATGTCATTCTTTAACTATATTTTATCTCCACGGCTCTATAAAGTATACCGCGATGGTTCAATACAGGTATTTCCATTATTACTATGTTCTTGAACGGATCAAGTTAATTTAGTAGATTCTATAAAGGTAAAACATTGTTTAATTATTTAATTATTTAACATGTTTTCCCCAATTAGAAACTCTATGAGCCAAGCGGTTTTGAGAAATGGGGTGATCAGGTCATTTCAACGGTGAGCAGTCATTTTACAATATAGCTAATACAAATTTAATCAACCATTTGTATAAAACGTGAATGGTGGCGCGAAAAATGTGAATTAAAAAAAAATGCAAATCATCTTGTTGGATATTTGAAAAAAAAAAAAAAAAAAAAAAAATTACACATTCAATCAATTTTCAGCATAGATCAAATTTTGATTTATCTTTTATAATTAATTTTACAGCTTTCATTAATGTGGAATATAAGTTATTATACATCACCATTGATAATAACCTTCCTGTATCGACGTGGCTATTTTGTCGCTGAATCGATATCATCATTTGCTAAGGTATCAACTGGTATTGGTTTATTGGTTGTAATATCACTATTTATGCGAGGATTCGGTCGTTCAACTTCAATTAGTTACAGAAATTTTGCAAAAGCTTTAGAACAAGCAAAAGCAAATGCAACCAATCAAAATCTGAAGGATAAACTTCGTATGTATGATTTCGAGTTTGGTGATTGGCCAGTTGATTTCAATGTCAAAGATGTAAATGGGTGAGTTAAATAATATTGTAAATTATATTATTTTAATAACATAAATGTGTAATTTTCGATTGAAATTTAACAAATTTTAGTGATCAAAGCAAGCGCAATGATATTATTTTAACATCGAATCGACCTAAACCATTTTGGATATCAACGTTGCCATGTGAAATTGCTGCTTATATTGCTATTCATACATTTGGCATTCGCATGATATATCCAGGCTCAATTCGTTTATTACAAAGTTTTTTGCATCCAATTTTAGTACAAGGACGTGCTAAATTGATTGAAGAAGAATTTGCTAAACGTTATAAGCTAAAAACAATTGATGGAAATGATATTGATTCAATATTCATTGATCGTCGTTCAAATGTTACTGAAAAAAATAATAATGGTCGAACATTAGTTATTTGCTCTGAGGGAAATGCCGGATTTTATGAAATTGGTATAATGACACTATGAAGCCATATATATATGTTTGAGAGATTATATTTCATTGTATACTTTCACTTTTAGGTATAATGACTACACCAATTGCGATGAAATACTCTGTTTTAGGATGGAATCATCCAGGCTTTGGTGGAAGTACGGTAAGTAATTCAAGTAATTTCGTTAATGTTAAAAATATGTCATTTACATTTCTTTTTTTTTTTGTTTCATTTATCAATTAGGGATCACCATACCCAAAACAAGACCAGAATGCAATTGATGCAGTTATGCAATTTGCTATACATAAATTGGGATTTATGCCAGAGGATATTATACTATTTGGTTGGAGTATTGGCGGTTACTCATCATTGGTAGCGACTGTTTAATTACAATATTCAAGCCATATATTTACAATATTTATGATATTCACTATATTCAAAAATATTTAAAATATCTGCAGAATATTTACAATATTAGTTTTGTTTTGTAAATTTTGTTTCTGTTTATCCCTAGGTAGCGGCCGTTCAATATCCTGAAATTAAAGGAATAGTGAGTGTTTCAATATTGTTAATTTGTGCACCTTTACTTACACTACAAAATTATGGCGAAATCCATAATCCCGATTTGAACAAAGTATTCCTTGTGATTTAAATGACATACAATTTTGTTAATTAACAATGAAATTGAAAAATTATTCATAACATAACATTTAAATGCAGCTTTTCTTTTACTATCTATTCCTACCTCTGTTTTCCTCATTGATATTTCTATTTTAGATTTTATTCTAGTTCAAAATTGAAAATTAATTAAAATTGATTATTTTGTTTTTTTAAATTTTCAATCTTCTGTGTAGATTCTTGATGCAACATTTGATGATGTACTACAGTTAGCTATTCCACGAATGCCAAGCAGTATATCAGGCATAGTTCGTATTGCAATCAGAGACTATGTAAATCTCAATAACACTGAATTAATCAATCAATTTAATGGCCCAGTACTAATGATTCGCCGTACTGAAGATGAAATCATCGCTGAGTAAGTATTGAGCGAATTATATTTTTTTTTCCCAATTTACTGTGGGCAAAAAATACCGGGAATTTGGTTATATTTCAAAAAAATCTTTATTTATTCCTCTAAATCAATTTCATTGATTTCAAAGTAATCCCCTTCCGACACAATGCACTTATGCCAACGTTTTTTCCAGTCTTCGAAGCATTCCAAATATTCATCTTCCTTGATGTCCTTCAAAGCTCGCGCCGATGCACGTTGAATCTCTTCAATCGGCAAAAAACGGTGTCCTCGGAGTAGTCTCTTGAGTTTGGGGAACAGCCAGAAGTCACACCGAGCTAAATAAGGCGAATACAGTGGTTCCGGAACGATATTAGTCGAGTTTTTAGCAAAATGGTCACGAAGAATGAGTGCAGTATGAGATGGCTCATTATTCTCCCATAATTCTGGCCTCTTTTTGAGAATAGCTTCACGCAAACGACGAATAACACTTAAATAATATACTTTGTTGACAGTTTGGCCGGGAGAATGAAATTTATGATGCACCACCCCACGATAATTCAAGAAAACTGTTAAGTGATCCTAATTTTTGAGCGACATTGGCGCGATCGTTTCGGTTTGGCACGATATTCACTCGATTGGTCGGTTGTTTCGGGGTCGTAAGCATAGATCCAGGTCTCATCTCCCATAGATCCAGGTCTCATTTATTGACATCGTGGTAGTCAGAAAGCATCGGATTCACACACTTCAATGAGACGCCTTTTTTCCAAAAAATTAGCATTTTTGGAACCAAACGAGATTTCACTTTTTTGCAGGCCCAAATGGTCTTTCAAAATGATTTTCACTGATCCTTCTGATATTCCAACTATATAAGCAAGATCTCTAATAGTCCACCGATGATTTTCGAGCACTAAGTCTTGGATTTAATTGACGTGTTGCTAAGGGAGCTATATACTTCATTTAGATTATGTATTTAGGGCTTGGGACGAAGTATGCCTACGCCATCTAAACTATGTAAGACAAAGCAGTGAAACGCAGGGCACGTAGTTGTTACTACGCGTTCGAATGTTCTTCGGTAGCCACAAAAATGTGTCTTCGGTGGTACAAACGGGCACGTAGTAGGTACTACGTGCCCTGCGTTTCACCGCATTGGTTGCTCATCAGTTGATGTGCTTGGTCGACCCGGACGCTCTTCATCTTCAACGGTTTCTCGACCCTCTTTGAACATTTTATACACTCATATACTCGTGTTTTCAATGGAGCCTGTTTACTGTAGGCCTTCTGCAAAATTTTCAACACTTGCAGAAATGTCATTCCTCATACAAATTTTGATGAAATTTTTTGCCCACAGTATTGACGTATATAGAATTTATAATATAGAATTTATTTCAAAAATTTTTTTTATTTCTAAAATTTTCTTTTCATTTTATCATTTTAACAGAGATAATGAATTAGAAACAAATCGAGGAAATCATTTGTTAATTCATCTACTAAAGGCACGGTTTCCAAATATCTTTAAACCCGAGCAAATAAGCCGAATTATGAAAATGTTATCTCAACCACTTGATAAAAGTATGTGCAATTCCGGTTATTTATGATTCATTTTATTTTTTTTTTTTTTTTTTTTTTCAAAAAATTTTAATTTTTAATTTTTTTTTAATTATAGCAAAAGACATCGGTGCAGATGAATTGATGCATTCGCTGCTACTATCATATGTTTCGGAAAATTCCAAACAATATCCATTAGACATTGGTGATGAGTATACAAATGAACAACGTAATCAGATGTCTGAATATTTAGTTCGAAAGCATTTAGTTGATTTTAAATCTACTCATTGTACACCGCTGCCAACAGAACACTTCAAAATTCCATGGGATATTCCCAACGTAGAAAATGGCTTCATTTTCACGTAAATAATAATAATAATAATAATAAAAAAAAATTAACAAATTGTGCATTTAAATACAACATTTTGTGCAACCGGATGGTTCCATTTTTCATTTTGCATGAAGCTTGCTTAATTTTTTTCTTT
The DNA here is from genome assembly GCA_029041755.1 of Resseliella maxima. Taxonomy (NCBI): domain Eukaryota; kingdom Metazoa; phylum Arthropoda; class Insecta; order Diptera; family Cecidomyiidae; genus Resseliella; species Resseliella maxima. The sequence continues at coordinate 1,115,890 of JAQOWM010000955.1, read as the reverse complement.
ATTGCAATTTAAATGATGTGAAATAGAAATTATACAAAACAAATACATGTCTTGAATAATTAAAAAAAAAAAAAATGTTTTTATTTATTGGAAGTATGAATTAATTCGGTTAATTTTTTGTCAAAAAACGCATTTATTTAATAAACAAAATGAATTAATACATTATTCAAAGTATTGTTCATCACTAGCCAATACTTTTTCCCATCTTTCTGGCAATTTATCGATTCCGTCCCAAAAGAATTGTGCCAACTTGGCGGCCAAGAATGAATTCAGCCAATTTTTGATTCCCTCAACTGATGTGAAGCGTATTCCAGACAAGGCATTCTGCATCGATCGAAACAAGTAGTAATCAGAAGGGACCAGGTCTGGGCTATAAGGCGGGTCAGGCAGTTTTTCCCATCCGACATTTTTCACATAGTTTTTGGGCCCTTGAGCCCGATGTGGCCGAGCGTTGTCATCATGAAAAATCAAAGTCTTGTGTCTGGTCTTCCATTTTGGTCATTTTTGCTTGATTGCTGCGTTTAATTTGATGAGTTTTTGTCGATAGGGTTCTCCATTAATGATTTCATTCGGTTTTAGCAGCTTCACACCCTTCTGATCCCACCAGAGAACATTTATTCATTTCACTTATTAAAATGTGTGAAGCGCAAATTCTTATCAAGTGAAATTTAAGTGCGACCCAAAATCAGCTGATTATTGACAGTTGCGTTGTACGATTGACAGCAAATGACATTTAGATATTTCACGCAGTTTCAATAAGTTTGATAGATATTTCTTGAATGAGAATTGTTTTTTTTTTCAATTTTTTTTTTTTTTCTTTTTTTTGTTTAACATGAATCATTTACATCCCATACACAAAATTTCCATTCCACTAAATGTAATTGATAATTTATTAGACGAATGTGATGAATTTATAAATTCGAAACGTTTAAGATCACGAATAAATAAAATAAGTGATTTGATCGATGTACTTTGGAAACGCAATACATTTAAGGATGCGCCAAGTGTTTTCAGCAGTATATTCAAACATATTGAAATTAGTCAACAAGCAATTGTACGAAATTATATCGACACATTAAATGACAATGAAAATACAGATACCTCAAATAACATTTATGGTTTGTTTTTCTCTTTTTGATTGTGAACTGTTTAAATTTAATATTTGAAAAAAAAAAAAATTAATAAAAACGCCATTTCTTATTTGCAGCGAAAATTCGTCAACAATCTATTCAACAATCAATAACAATTGAACCATTAACAAATCATTCAAGCAATAATACACAATCAATAAATACAGAAAATTCAACTTCCAATAACAATTCAGAAAAACGTCAAAAGATTTTTCAGATTGTTTGTAATAACATTGATTTTTGGCAAGATTTGGGTCGTTATTTTGGTATGAAAGATGTTGAAATTTCACATATGGTTCAAGATCAAGAACTTCGCAATAATGTTAAACTAATTACTTATCGTATTCTTGAGCGAATGGAAACAAAATACGGTGATGAATTTTACAAGAAATTATACGATGCATTGAATGAAGAAAGAAAAGATATTATTAGAGAATTGAAAAGAAATAAATTAATTTAATTATTTGATAGAAATATATAAATAGATTAAATAAATACGAAACAAATGAAAAATGCCAGATAATAATTCCAAGATAATGATAGAGAATGGGATTGTTGTTTTTTTAAATTTTTTATTGAATAAATTATGTAAAAATTGAAGTCTATGATCGATACATTTTTTCCCCTCCCATTAAACATACATTTTCAGTGTTATCATTATGTTGTGATTTATTCTTTAAATATATATTCAAAACAGAGAATAATTTGTCAATTCAACACCAGATGGCCTAACTTGACAGTTTATTGGACCATTTACCTTTGGCTGCCAGTTTTATTCACATTCACTTATTGTTTTGTAGAAGGGATATACAGTATACACAAGTATTTGTGTTGAGAAAGCAAATTTCATTATACATTGTGCTATTTTACAGTTTACAAGTGTTTTTACCATTATATTGCATCCAATTATTATGTATGTGAGAAAAAGAAAATGTTTTTTTTTTTTTACGAAAAACAGAATCTAAATAAAAATATTACTAGAAACAAGTTTTTTTTTTTATTCAAATTGGTCTGACGTATATCTGCGTAATAAATTTATTGTGTTTTAATTGCAAATTATAAACTGACACAAATAAAAATAACATTTGATCTTCGGAATCAATAAAATACAATTTGCTGATTCACCATTGTACGATAAGACCAATGTGCACATTAGAATAATTTTTTGATTTGGATTGAAAATACATTTTAATGTTAATATTCCTTTAATTTATTTCTAGTTTTCTTTTTTATTTTCAATCGTTTTTTTTTTTCTTAAATTCATCTAAATAAATATGTCTGCAAATGATCAACTGCGGTTTGATGGCCGAGTGGCTGTTGTTACGGGTGCCGGTGCTGGTTTAGGTCGTGAATATGCGTTGTTATTTGCTGAACGAGGAGCAAAAGTGGTTGTCAATGATTTAGGCGGTACAACGTCTGGTGAAGGTTCAAGCAAAGCAGCCGACATAGTTGTGAATGAAATTCGAGCGAAAGGTTTACACATTTTGATTTATTTTCTTATAAAAATTATTGACAAATAACATTTTTTTTGCTCTTGTAGGCGGCATTGCTTGTGCAAATTATGATTCAGTTATAGATGGCGAAAAAATTATTAAAACCGCCATGGACAATTATGGTCGAGTCGATATTTTAGTAAATAATGCTGGAATATTGAGAGACCGAAGTTTTGTAAAAATAACCGATCACGATTTGAATATTATACTTGATGTTCATTTGAAGGGAAGCTTTAAAACAACACAAGCTGCATGGCCAATATTCAAACAGCAAAATTATGGACGCATTATAATGACAACAAGCAATTCAGCCATTTATGGAAATTTTGGCCAAGCAAATTATAGCGCTGCAAAAATGGCTTTGATTGGCTTATCTAATACATTGGCCATTGAAGGTGATCGAAATAATATTCATTGCAATTGTATTGTTCCAACAGCTGCATCACGTCTTACACAAGATATACTCCCAGAACTTCTTTATAATGAATTAAGTGCGTATAATGATTTATAATATTATTATTATCATTTCATTTGAATTAATTTTGTTAATACTATTGATTTTCAGAGCCAAAATTAATTGCTCCGGTCGTTACTTATTTGTGTCATGAATCAAATACAGATAATGGGTCTATTATTGAATCGGCTGCTGGATGGGCGACAAAGGTAATGATATTTATACGGGATGAATTTTAATGATTACATTTGTAGGCCAATTTATTCAAAGCTATTAAAACAAATAAATTGCAGTTGCATATGGTGCGCGGTAAAGGGGCCATATTGAGATCATCAATAACCGAAGATGTAACACCAGAAAAAGTTCGAGATGCATGGGAGCAAGTAACTGATATGTCAAAAGCTGAACGAATGAGTTCCATTACTGAAGCCACGGGAAGTTTAGTAGAACTACTTGATCAACTTGAAACAGGTGGATCTTCATCACAAAGTGAACAAAAATTTCAGGATCAATTTTCATTTGGAAATAAAGATCTTATTTTATACGCTCTTGGTGGTATGTTGTTCAAAAATACAATATTGGGTTTTAATATGATTCAATCTATTTTTTTGTTTTTTTTTTTTTTTTTTGTTTTTATTTATTTTCAGTGGGTGCATCTGTGAAAGACTCAATTGATTTGAAGTTTTTATATGAAAACCATCCTGAATTCTCACCGCTGCCTACATACTTCATTTTGCCTGCTTTGCTATTGACAATGTCATCAAATGTAGTACAATCAGCACTAAAACACACCGAATTCGATCTATCACAAGTTTTACATGGTGAACAATATTTAGAAATATGCGATGAATTGCCAACAGAAGGAAGTGTTTCAACAACTGGTTCTGTTATTGATGTAATTGATAAACGATCTGGAGCAGTTATTGTTGTAAATTGTGTGTATTTTTTTTTTTTTTTTTTTTTTTAAATTCATTTATTCTAATAATTATTATTGCCAATGTAATAATTTTCATAATTTATATCATTAAATCAGGTGAATCATATGCTCCAAATGGAAAATTATTATTCAAAAATCAACTATCAACGTTTATTGTTGGCGCTGGAAATTTTGGTGGTAAATATATACGTTACACATATTTAGTAAATATTTGAAACATTTAAACGATATTTGAATATTTTTTAAAATATTTGTTAGATTCAAAAATACACACTAATATCATAAATATTTGCAATGTCTAGTAGATATTCCATTCATTTTTCAATATTATTACAAATATTTACAATATTTAATTTTATTTGATTTATTTTTTTTATTTTTCTTTTTTTTTTTCTTTTTGCTTTCCTAAGGTAAAACTACGTCATCTGATGAAGTTAAGTCAATAATACCGGCTCCAAATCGTCCTTGTGATGCATCTGTTAAGTATACCACAAGCATTGATCAGGCAGCATTATATCGGTTTGTTGAATATTTATAATTTTTCATTTGGAATGTTTGTATAAATGAATTACAATGTGTATTTATAGATTGTCTGGTGATTTAAATCCACTGCATATTGATCCTGAATTTGCAAAATTGGGCGGACATAAAGTACCAATAATGCACGGTTTGTGCACCTTAGGTTTTTCAGTTCGAGCCGTTTTGCTAACCTATGCAGACAATGATGTATCCTTATTCAAAGCAGTAAAAGCACGTTTTGCAAAACCATCAATACCAGGTCAAACGCTCGATATTCAGATGTGGCAAAATGGTAATCGTATCCACTTTAAAACCATTATTGTTGATACTGGTATTGAAGTGATAACAGGTTTGTATTATGGAAAATATTCATATTAATAAATTAAAATTGATAAAAGATTTTGTTCAATGAATAAATTGAATTGTTTGTATTTAAGGTGCCTACGTTGATTTGAAGGATATTAAAAAATCAAAAATCACATCAGTAGCACCGACAGCAAAGTCACCAGCAAAACATGTTGAACTCAAAAGCGATATTGTTTTCAAAACAATTGCCGAACGCATCAATGAAAATATTGAAAAGGCCAAGTCAGTAAATGGAGTCTTCCTCTACAATATTATGAAGGATGGACAAATCGTTAAAAAATGGAGTAAGTTTAATTCGCATTGTAAAATCAATAAAAAAAATGTTATAATATTGAATCATTTATATTCCAACACATAAAATAATCTATTATAGTATGAATATATTTATGTATCATGACAAAAAGAAAAAAAAAAAAAAAAAAAAATGCACAAAAAATATTTCCTACTAAATTAATGATTATTTTTTCGATTAATTTGTTAAAGGAAACATTTGAATTGTGTTGAATTTTTTTTTTTAGAAAATTTCTTTAATATTTCTGTATTCTTTCTTAATAGCTATTGACTTGAAGAGCGCAAAATTGTATGAAGGATTACCAAAAGCTGGCATTACTGCAGACACAACACTTTCAATTAATGATGATGATTTTGTTGACATTGCACTTGGAAAAATTAATCCACAGGTTGCATTTATGAAGGGAAAATTAAAAATTACAGGCAACATATTATTAACACAAAAACTGGTTCCATTGCTTAAGACTGGAGCAAAACTTTAAAGAAATAATTCCATATTAAATCCCATTTACATTCGTTTCAATGGAACAAAACATTAATGGTATTGGGTTCAAATATTATTTAAATGTTAATATTAATGCGCAATATTAAAACATGGATATTCACAGGGGTTTGATACAATTATGAGAAATGCATTTAATATATATGATGAATTTTGAATTCAATTGATTGGGCATTGATGAATATTATATCATTTAATAGAGGTTTTTGATTGGGTGATAATATCTAGATTATAGATATGCATAATTTGGTGCTATTAAAAATTGATTTACTTATTCGAAAAAAAAAAATAAAATGGAACAAAATAAAACGAAGAAAAATAAACAGACACACACACACATATATATAATTGATTTAAAATTTCAGTTTATTTGGATGATTTCTGGTATATGTTTGAATCTTATACATTCACAACAAACTTATTAGTACGAACTCGAATAAAATTTTTTCTTATAGTATTTATTCAACAACGGAATCAGTAATTTGATTTTATAAGGCAACATTATTGGTAAGTAGCAGCTCATTAAATTTCTATTCTACAAAATGGTGAAATTAATGTTTGTAATTATTATTATTCAATATATACTTATAAATTAATTAGGTGTTTGTTTCAATAAAAAAAAAAAAATTCTGTTGTGTTTTTAATCAAATAAATAAAAAAAAAATCAAATCAATTTGAAATGTATTTAACTTATAAAAATCAATTGATTGCATTGTTACACTATATTATATTTTATTGTACTTAATACTTTGAAAGTTCTAAGTAATACAATGAATACTTGACAAATTGTACACGGAGTTTTTTTTGTGTAAGCGTTTGTTTGCTCATTCATATTTCATATTTCGTCTGATTTTTGGCGATGTGCTCAGTTTCAATTCAAAATGCTCTTTTCATTTGTTGTCTTTTATTTAATTTTCACTATTATTGTAACGAAATACAATTTCGCTTACATGTTCAACATGATCCCATACTTGAATTGCTTTGATGTCACCAATATCAAATTTATAACCAAATTTATATTGAAAGATGCGATTTTCATCGTTCGTATAAATCAACAATTCTTCTTCATCGAAATGAAACGTCAAAATAAAATCCCGACCTAAATAAAAGAAAATAAGCATTTGTTGTAATCAATGGTTTCACTTATTTTTCATGTTCTATGCAAATTGTCCATTCTGTGTTCTGTTTTTATTGTTAATGATTTTATGCGGGAAGAACGATATTTTCAATTTCTATGTTCAATTGTTCTTTCTTTTTTTTTTTTTTTTTTTTTTTTTTCACACTATTATAGCAGTTATATGAATAACGTATTCGGTGGTATGTTTATGATTTTTGCACGTTTCAATTTTCATTGAAAAACAACACACTTAAAATACTTGAAGCGAAACCAACCAAACCAAACCGAGCAAAATTAATTTTCTCAGAATAGAATTGCGTGTATTTCAAGTATTTTTAACGGTAATCTGCCACCCTTTGCCATTTATTTTCATATATAATGAAAACTAATGCCACATAATAATGATTTTTCATTTGTTATTCTTTGTGTTGTTGTTATAATATTTTTCTTTCTACAGAGATTTGCTTAAAACTTGTATTGCATGCGTAGTGTAAGAAGTTTTAAATGTAAAATGAACATAATAGTATGAAATGTGTAAAATTTACCAGGTCCGTCAATCCATGTGTTTTCTTCAATTACTTCTTCATGCCACATGCCAACGGTTTTGAAGTTATGCGCTACTGTATTGTTCACAAAATTTGTTTTGAAATGGTATGCAATATTCAGAGGATTTGGACAGCAATCCAAAGTAAAATTTACGGAAAATCTAAAAAAAATAAAAATTAGCTTAAAAAATTATTATAATGTTTGTACGTTAAGGTATGTCAAATTGGAAACCGATTGTAAAAAGTAGTGAAACCAACCAATTCGCTCAATAAACATTTTTTGTTTTTTTTTTTTCTAATCGTTGAAAATTGAACATTTTAACAACTTATTATTGATTTTAAAATAGTCACAAATCTGTTTCAAATATGGTATAAAAATATTAAAATTGGAATGTCCCATCAATCGATCGTTTATATTTTTTTTATTTTGAGAAATCTTATTTGTGCGTAAATCATTGTTCGAAATCAAAAATGAATTTATCGCATTTCTCACTCGATATTAACTATAATTAAATGCATAACATCTTACGGAATTTAGAAAACCATTTTATACATATATATTGTATGCGTATAGTATGTGAAAAGAATGAAAAGTATGTTTGTGATGTGTTTTATTTATAAGTTGGTATGTAATTCGGTAATTCTTGGAAGTACAAAAAATGAATAATAACTTGCTTATATTTCTTAATTTTTTTCATGGGTGATGAAGAATATGAAATTAATCAACGTTGTAAAATAATAAAAGGAACGTGACGTGAAAAAATATTTGATGACAAAATTTTTTTCATAAACATAATTATATAATAAATGAATTTAAAAATGCTTTGGAATAAATGCGTAACAAATAAGGAACTTCGATGAAAAAATATCAAAAAAATTACTTCAATAATCAAGTATTTTAAAATTGAAGTAATACATTGAAATTGTTAAATCAATATATTTTGCAAAAATTAATAAATAATCAGTAATATAATCTAGCCGAGCGAGCGAAGTGAGCGTGCCGAAGTGGAGCGGATGCCGGCTAGTATTTTCTAAAATAGTTAAATATAATAATTTTATATTGAATTTTTTTTTTTTTTTTGCAAAATAAAAAAAAGCAAATAAAAAAAAACATATAAATTCATTACATATTAACATTTAAAAAATGCAATAGTTTAATCAAAACGTATATAAGTTTTTGATGTTACATTAGTAAAAAAAATTCCGAAAATTGGTACCGTGTATTTAAGTTTGCCAATTTTATTTGTGATGAATCATTTTTCTTATTTAACTAGCTCAGATCATCGTACTGTCCATATTTACACGTTGATATTGTGAAATCATAAACAAATAAAATGAAATAATCAACGATTGATATATGTCACATTATTGATCGTCATTTGCGTCGATCAGTAAAATAATTATAAAATTGTAAACTCACATTTGTGCGTTGTCTTTAATTTTTCCTTTGAGAATGATTTCATCGCCGATTTCTGATTGTTTCGGCAAAATAGCCATAAAAGAACTAACGGTCATTGTTACAAACTTGCTTTTATTGCTTTTTACTGCGTATGTCTTCTGTGTATTGTATGTTAGTGAAATTGAGACTTTCTCGAAATTTGCGTTGAACTTTTTGTTTTTTTTTTAAACTTTAAAAATAAGGCACATTATGGACATTTATTAAAAAAAAAAAAAAAAAAAAATAAAAAAAATTGGATTTTTCTTTTGTCAATCTAAAACACTCAATCTGCAATATAAGTAAATAATTTTATTCGTTGCCTACTATATCTCATATCTCACTCCAAGCATAAAGAAAATAAATTTTACTTTGATTGTATTCGACTCAAAATGATAGGCCTTCTCTTACTTCAATTTTCTTGTCATTTTTATTCATTTATAAACGAAAATTCATAAAGCGTACACACATGAACACACATTTCGGGTGAAAAAGATATACTGTGATTTGTAACACAAATTCAAACAAAATCAAATTGAATTTAGAACATAAATAGAGAAATGAGAGCAAGTGCGCGCGCGACCATTATTAAAAATTGATCATTCATTAATCTATATCGCAAATAATCTATTCTATATGGTTTTTATTTCTTTGCTCATTTATCGCTTAACTCTTTCTCCAATCTTTAAACGTAACGTAATGTATCTCTGTACTTATTTGTCGGTGTTTGCGCGTCGTAAAACATACAATCGGAAGAACAATTTACAATCTAAAGAAGAAGAGAAAAAAAAGAAAACCCGCGATAAAATTCGATGTACACTGTTCAATAGACCAAATGTTTATGTAAGTTCGAGTTGAGCGTGTCTTTTTGTACAATGTATTGATGACGATTAACCTCAAATTCTTGGAATTTTTTTTTTTTTTTTTTTATGGTTGTGTTGTGTCAAAATCGATTGCTATGGTAATGTGCGAATCAACACCTTCTCGTACCATCGTCATTCTTAGAATTATGAAAAATATCGTGCCTACACAAATTCATAACATCTTATTCAATGAAACAATCATTTTTCACCAAAATTCATTTTCAAGGTTTTTATTTATATTAAAATATAGGAAAGCAGAAAATTGTACAGAAATTATGATTATGCATATTGTACTCAAATATCCAAACTTAAACAGTGTAAAAGTCGTATACCAACTTAAATAACAGCACTTAAATAAAGAGAAAAAAAAAAAAAAACAAGATACATAATTGGAATTATATTTGATAGACACCTGATGATTACGCCTTTTTTTTATGAAAATTGCATAGCATTAAACATATTTTAATATTCCACCCCTTTCCGATATAATGTGCTGTCTATTCAAGTGACATGTTTAGCACTGTGGATTTACAATTTGGCTTCCGTTTTCAATAATGGCACCAATTGTTGTGTTTTCATGATGTTGCCAGTAATTTTCAATTTACCCTTCATGAACGCCACTTGGGGATTTAGTTTGCCCAATGCAATGTCTATCAAATCACTATCAGTGACGGCTAAAGTTGTATCAGGTTTTACACCATCTTCTGGACTGCCTTCATATACTGTGCCTTTTTTTAAATCGAGCGCTAGATAAGAAATTACGTGATTTAAGATAAAACAAAAGAAAAAAAAAAAGAAAAACAATCAATTAAAATAGAAATCACATTGATTTAAAATAAAATTCATCATTCAATACTCACTCCATTGTTTAACTGGTGCTCCATTACTTGTAGTTGTTGTAATTTTATATAAAAATACTGCATTTATCTGTTTACCTTTAGCTGGATTTTCAGCCAAACGATCTTTGATTTTTTGAAAGATTGCATCGCTTTTTAGCTCGACTTTATTGGCAACCATTTTTACTATTGAATTATTTACGCTAAATCAGTAGAATGGAAAAGAAATAATACTGTATACTTAAACCGGCTAGTTCCTTTTTAATTCATATGAATATACAATAAATAACTTTTATACGATTCTAAAACAATACATATCCAATAATTATTGAAAAATGACTTGCAAATTTCCTATTAAAAATAAAAACAAAAACAAACACAAATATTATAACATGAATCGTCGTATTTTCTAACCAATGAAATGTATAGAAGCGTGGAATGAATGCAAATCGCTTTACAACTTTTTTCCAAATGATTCTTATCGTTGCCTTTTAACCTCTTATACGATACTTATGCGGATAAACTATATTTTGACAGTTCATGTTCATGTTCATATTAGAATAGTAAAAGTTTTCGTTTACACAAACACACACACACACACACACTCTCTCACACTTCTAACTATATTTTATTCATGCATACGAAAACTGAGAATTATTTCAATTTTAGTAGCCACACACAATCGCTTAGCCCAAAAATGAAAACCAAAAATGTCATCAAAACTACGTGAATCACATTAATTAGTTTCTTATTTGATTTTTACGTATTCTGATAGAAAACAATACCAAAAATGATATCAATATAATATATTAATCATCAGAATAAAAGTTTTGAAATTCCACCTTTGAAACAGATTTAGCCCGAAAAATCAGTACACATTGAATAAACACTTTGTCATAATACAAATAACGTACGGATTGTTTTGCACAACTCACAATTACTTTGATTTGATATAAGACTGTGACATACATATACAAATACCTACAGTTATAGACAAATTCATACACATACAACCACAGGCGCACAAGTGTTACACATGTGCATATGCAATTAACTTGTTCATATCTCCGTATTCCTTCTAGAAGAAAAGAAAAAAAAAATCATATTGAATATGTGACATATTCTGAGCGCCACCAGATTTCTCTATAAAACATTTTTCAGCCGCTGATGCCATGTCTTGATCGAATTTAAATTGAACGGCAATAGAAATTCAAAACAAGGGTGTCACTATTGGCATTTAACGCATACATATAAACATTTACCACATTGATAACAGCAAAATGTCGACAACGACATCGACAATCCGACGGAGAAAAAAGAAACATGGCGAAAATAAAACCTGTGGTAACACTTAATGAATTTAGTCGCAGTAGTTGTACGTCGAGCATTGGAAGTGTGAAATTCTCATTAGAAAAGTTGTCATTTTGTTTTGTTCATCTCTGTTCCCAATATTTCTCAATCTCATATTTTTTTTGTTGTTGATTTGGGTGCTTTTCAAACTATTTTTTACCGTTTAGTTTTTTTTTTTTTTTTTTTTTTTTTTTTTGTGGTGACTGTATCGTAACTACACACAACATTTTTCTTTTATGTGTCAATTTGAATTGTTGTCGCCTTTTGACGTGTGATAACCAGAAATCAGTTTGAAATGAATTAATAACATCAAACAAGCAAAATTGAAATTCAAATCAATGTTGATTCAAAATGCAAACTAGAAGTAATATTTTGTTTCGAAATCAAAACGTTGCAATGGATTATATTCAAAGAGCGAACGAATGAGCGCAATACAAGAGAAAAAAAAAAATACAACAACTTATTGTTAAGTGTATACAGCCACAAATCGACAGCGATATTTACGATAGAAACCAGAAGACGAAGAGAAAAAAAAAATTGGCAATTCCGAATACCAATCCGTATTGTTGTGCATTTCAGCTCAAAACAATGAGCACGCAGATCAGTGTGTGAGTGTGTGAGAGAGAAAGAGAGTGAGAGAGAGAAAGAGAAAGAGAAAGAGAAAGAGAGTAAAGCAAATAAGAAAAATTTTGTTTTGTGTACAAATGTATTTTTGGCTACAGTTCTTTTTCTACTTTTCAAAAATAAATGATGCATTTTGGTGTAATGGGCTGGTGAGAGTGTGCGTGTTCTAATTAATGAATGTGCAATTGACAAACTTCATAAATTTTAAATCAGGATAAATATTATATACATACATATAAAATTAACAACAAATCCGCCGAATTGTGGAAAATTCAGCGAAAAACGCGAAAATTCATACATTTATACAGAATGTATAACGTAATTTGCAAACAATGAACATGAAAGTGAACAATATGTAAACATGTGAAATATATATTAGATGTTCGATCCAAAAATTGTGTATGTATTGTTGTTATTATTATTTGTGTGACACACAATTTCACACACTACAAAATCACCAACAGCAACAGTAAAGCATCAGCGGTAGTAAAAGCGGTAGCAGCAGCAGTTGATACCAGCAATAAGTTCAAGTTATAAGACACGAAATAAAAAGAAGAAGAAGAAGAAGAAAAAAGAGAAAGAAACGCATACATTAGCACAAAACGAAGAGTAAAAAAGAAACAGAAAAAGACAACACGCAGAATAAAACAACAGTCAGCGCACAAACGAAACACAAGGAAAATGTGTAAAAATACATATACTCTGTACTGATAGCCATGCTCGCTCTCTAGCTCTCAACGTTGCGTTGCTGTGCGCTCTCAGTTAGACTGTGTGCTTTCTATGTAGTACACTATCATACGGGCATCCAATCACAGCATCTATATATGCGCCATACTGAAGCAGCGTTATCATTAATTTTCCCTGTGTGCGTGGTATAGATGGGCAAAACAAAATAGCACAAAACGTTTTCAAATAAACGAAAAAAGTACGAAATATATATATAATTATATATATGAAATAAGAAAAGTCAAAACAGATGAAACATGAAACAGCAAACCAATTTTAATTCTCTTTTCACTTTTGCCCGTCGCCTTATATACAATTAAACGTAAATTCAAAAACGAATCGAAAAGCATAGCAATGCTAATTGAAAACAAAAAAAAAAAAAAAAAAAAAAACTTTTTTTTTTGTAGAATTTTTTGTTTGATTTATTTCTCTTTCTCTCACATCATAACAATTTTCCCTCATTGTTGACGTTGTCTGTTTTCATGTTATCATTTTCCTCTCACAATTTCTCTCCCTCTTAATCGTTCATCACATTTTCTGTTCCATTCAATTGAAAGCTTAGCGACTCATTCACGGCCTTTGCTTTGGTCCGTGGAAACTTTCGTTTTGCAATAAATTCTTTTTTAAAAATTTTTGTTTCTTTTTTCTATTCAAACTACATACATATAACCTCATATGCGTAAAGAAAAAAAAAAAAAAAAAAATTAATATCAAATTGATTATCATAAAAAAAAGTGTCTGTTTTGTTTGCAGTGTGCCATCGAAAGATGTTTTCCGAACAGTGATTGTTTTGTATGCACAAGTGTTAAATAACGATATTAAATAACTATAATGTACGATAATAAACTTTATAGAAAAAAACATTTGGAAAACACAAACGAAAAGCAAACATTTGATATAAATCGAAAATAATTGTAGTTTTTGACGAGAATTAACCCGTCTTTATAGTGCCAAACGGGAAAAAAAATTAAAAGGACTATAAACGAAGAAAAAAAAATCTACATAGGCCGAATACGAGTTTCACTGACACACTCACAAAAGTGCTGAACAGCAAAAACAAAACGGGAGAGACTTAAAGATACAAAAAAAAAAAAAAAAAAAAAAAAGAAAGAAACAAAAATATATAAATAAACAGTCAGAATGGCGAACCCGCGAAAATTCAGCGAAAAAATCGCTCTACATAATCAAAAACAAGCTGAAGAAACAGAAGCATTTGAACGAATTATGCGAGAGGTATCTGATGCAACGTCAAGGGTATGTAATTTGATTGTTTTATCAATGGTTAAAGGTTTGAAAATCGCATTTCTATTGACTTATTGATTACTGATAAACACATCTATATTTGATACACTTATGCCATTCACATGAGAAAATACGGAAACAATTACAATCAATTGCTATGATTAGCAAGAAGATTATGCATTGATTTACACGAAACATGTAACGAAAAAAAAAAAAAAAAAAAAAAACAACCATGGAATCAAGCTAGATCTGGAAAGGTTGCTTGACAACTTACACAAATATTTGTTTATAAGATGTTAAATTTTTGCTAATTGACAGCATTTAAAATAATCGATCATCCGAAAACATTTTTATTGCTTTTTTTTTTTTTCTCATTTTTAATACATATTTGCACATTCGAGATTTATAATTAGAACAGTTACCGTTGTTATATATGAAATTTTTTTGATTGAAAACAACATGTATTCCAATACATATTTTATTTAACTTTTTGGGATTGTCCAGCATTGATTTTTCCTTTTCTTGGCTAAGTATGTCGTATCGTGTTTATTTTGAATAATTAATATGAAAAGGGTTAAATTAGTATTGATACTGATACACCCAATAGCAAATGAAATCATTTTAATAGCAAATCAAAGACCAAATGAATCAAAAAAAAACCCAAATTTGCTCAAAAGTAAAAACTTATTTTGCATATAAAGCATAATTCGTGAAAATTAGAACAAACCCATACAAAAAACGCACTCAAGATTCGTGCTCACTTTGGTACAATACGTAAACAATCGGAAATTTCATACACACAACTTGGGATATTACACAAAATATAATGCATCTGCATATATATATATATATAAATAACATATAAACTTGAGCTCAGGAGTTTACTACACATGTACTTTTACTAAATGTTTATTATTACTCTGAGGTTAGTTTATCAGAGTTTTTCAGTTTTAAAATCAGTTAAAATGTTCATTGTTAATCATTTTGTGAATATCTTTTTTGGAAATGTTAAAATAAAAATAAAATGCCACAAATTTTGCTAGAATGAACATTGCTTCAAATTATTGCACTTAAGCGAAATGTTTGGAAAAGCAATTTCTGTCACAGTATATAGCGATTTTCAGTGTAAATTAAACATTTCCATTGAATATTTACGCAGTGGGATATTCATCAACAATAGAACTAGAAAATTAGCAATATTCTTTTGTGGCGATTGAGCATTAATTCATAAAAATCGGCAATGATTGCAGCTTCTTCGAACGCATCAAAAAAATTTAAAAAAAAAAACACAATATTTGAAATTGTTCTTTTTGTTGAATTGATAACTCTTTTGAGGGAATGAACTGTTTTTCTATTGCACTGTATTTAAACGTGTTTTAAATACAGTTTTGTCTTTTTACCATGAAATAATTGACGAAAGAAATTATTGTTTCAATGTGATTACTGCAATGCTGAATAACTGTTTCTTCTGCCCAAAAAAAGAAGTAATTCAATTTTAGTTGTTGTCGTTGTTATTGCTGTTATTGCTGTTTGGCTTGAAATACGTTTTATTTAATAATATTTTGGTTCGAATTAATTTTCAAATTTTTTTTTTTTTTTTTCGATGTATTTTATTCATAAAACTGAATGTCATGTCAAACTATTATACAGAAAGCCATGATTTTGATCTATACCAGATAAGATCGTTTGACAAATATTCTTCTCAAAATGATCATATACGCTTACATAAACGGGATATTTTGGATAAACCAATGAAATTACGTTAAATTTTAAGACAAAAACAATTTCAGAACGCTTATATACAAATATTATTGCTGTTGATACTCTCTTCATCAAAAGATCAACGTCACTAACGTATTGTAACTAGACGCACGTTTTCAAGATATTGTCAGTGGTTTAAATCAATGATATTTATCGACAAATGTAAATATAGATGACTACTATAAAGACGAATAACATTTATTTAAAAGAATCATTTTTTTTATTTTGGTGACTGTAAGTAAAAAAAAAAAAAAAAACATTGAAAACATGTAAGCATTTAATGTCATGACTCATGAACAATGGAAAAATATTCTGAAAAATTACTTTCACTGCACGAGTTTGAACCAGAAACGATCGTCAACGCATTACGTTTTTAAAAGTAACTTTGCACAAAAATTATAGTGAAAGGAAACATTCTTTTTTTTTTTTTTGTTTAAAATTAACTGGTTTCGACTCTGTACTATATATCTGTGTATCCTTTTTTTCAGTTTTGTGTTTTCAAAACGTGGCAGTCTTTAATGTTTTTCAATACACGTTCATTATTATTTATAATTTTTTATCAACAATTTTGAATGGATGCGTTGGGCATCTGCAATGGAAAAACCCAATTTATTGTTTATGCCTATCCTGGAAAAGAACATTGCACGAAATAAATGTTACACGGTTAACTCTATCTCATAAATATATACCAAAATATTAACGTCTGCTTGAAACTTCAGTATATTTATTCCAATTCAAAACAAACTTTTGTTCTGAATCTGTCATCGAAAATTTGTTGTTGTTTTTTTATAAAAAAAAAAAAAAAAAAAAAAAAACAAAAAAATCGCTGCTGTTAGCGAAAGATGAAAAGTGTCAAATGTATTATTGTCTCATCAATTGGAATTTTTGTAAAATTTTGACTATTATATATATAAGTAGTAAGGTATGGTTATGTTAAAAACATGAAATCCAAACCGAAACCATATTCAAATATTAACTGGTTAGTAATTAAAAACAAGTCCTTGGCCATGTTTTTTTTTTTTTTTTTCTTTTATTATGTACAATCATTTATATAATATTATCGTTCGATTGTGTACAATTTTTCTGTGGTGTTTGTGAATGTGTGTTTTCTCTGTTTCGTTTATTATTATTTTTTTTTTTGTGTATGTCTATAATTTTTTTTATTTCATCTCACTAGCCACACTTGCAAATCAAGAATCATATCTTTATTGTTACGCTGATTTTACATATTAACTAGTTCTTGTTTCATTAATGTTTTGGCAAAAACAACTACAAACGTTCATGTTACTAATACATTCGATAAAAAAAAAAAAAAAAAATGAAAATAGACATAAACGAAATACACACAAATATTTAACAATCAGAATAATTAGCCGCACAAGACAAAATGAATAAATGATTCAAATCCAATAGCCTGTGTAGAAAACATTTTAGTTAGATTTGATTCGAGATATCGAAATGGCTGAATATTGTAAGTTTACAATGAAAAAGTCTAGGGGAATTTATGGAATAAATATCCGTAGAAATCTGCAAAAAATCTGCTCAAATTTTCTAGCACTAAAACATCAAATATTGAGTGTTGCCTACGAATATTTGCGGATTTGTAGCAGATATTCACTCTATGATCACGAAGAATATCTGCTGCAAATCCAAACTATCTGCAATATCTGCAACACATCTGATTTGATAAATTCCCCTAGGAAAAAGTACTGTTTAAAAATGTGAAATAAGTCAAAATATTATTAAAATTGTTATTTGCTATTTTATTCACATTCCCATTCAGTTTACAATGTTTGATAACTCGATCATTACAATTCAACATCAAAAGAATCGCGAGACAGCATCGTTTCGATACTTTTAAATCTAGAAAAAAAAACAGGCGTTTTCCATTCCCAAAAAATTTCGTCATTGCTAAATATTTTTTTTTTTTTTTTTTTTTTTTTTGTTTGCACACTAACTGTTATAAGACACATGTAATATGCAAACAAATTTCAAGCTAGACGCTATGTATAATTGAAATATTTATAAAAATGAATTTTTAAAAATAAGTCTAGTAAATTTGTCATATCAAGTGGAAGATCATATTCATTATAATTGTATATATTATTCATCTTATATTTCATTTGTAACTTTTGTAAACTCTACATTCTATTAAATTTACATGTTTACATTCAAGTTCAACTGATTAAATTATAGCGTAACAATTTTAATGCAATGAAGTCACGATCACGTTTAACGAATTTTTACTATGGCTAATACATATGTATATATATATATGTTTTTTTTTTTTTTTTTGTCAAACTCTTGTAAAAAAAAAAATCAATGATTAAATATTCATCGATATCGTTATTTCGACTGAACTACAAGAAAATGTTTATTTTTTGTTTTACGCAACAATTTTTGCTTTTATATTATTTTTTCGTAGTTTATCTGAATGTCGCTGAGTCATGGCATTAATCTGAATTCCAACATTCATATATTATTTTTGATTTGGTGCGCTTATCGAAGAAGTTGTTTATATTGTTAATTTTGTGAAAATTTTAAGCAAAAAAAAAAAAAAAAAAACCGAAAAAACGGAATATGAGAACAACTCAAGGGGAAAAGTACTACCCATGTGCACAGCTCACAGAGTTTTTTCCGATTCACAGAGTAGCCACAGAATTTCTACAGAGTGGTGCGTATACGAAGTGTGTGTAAGAGAGAGAGAACGAAAAACAAGTTAGTAAGTCAGTGGACATTCTCTTTCATACACACACTTCAAATACGCCTTAGTCTGTGGCTACTCTGTGAATTGAAAAACACTCTGTGAGTTGCGCACATGAGTAGAAAGAGTAATCCAATCTAGTACTAAATAAATCCCGATAAATCCCATCAAATCACATTCAATATTGTCTTACTAAAATAAAATACACATACATTACTCTTGACATATTATGATTTGTCAAAATCCCAGTATAGTGAATTGTATTTAAATGTCATTTTTGTTTGATGTGTTCCATTTAATTTCAGAAAAAGATTTGAAAATTAACATGGAAATAAAATTGAATCATCAATATTTTTCAAATTTGGTTCTGAATTTGAATGGAACATAACAAACATAAATCATATTTAAATACAAAAAGATTTTAAAAGTTTAAATAAAAAATTGGAAGTTTGACAAGTCATAATATGTCAAGAGTAATGTATGTGTATTTTATTTTAGTAAGACAATATTGAATGTGATTTGATGGGATTGTTTTTTTTGTACTAGAATGGATTGCTCTTTCTAGTACTTTTCCCCTTGGAACGACTATTCTAAAAGCACGGAAAATACAAATTTAAGGGTGTGTTAAAATGATTGATTAGATCTCACACATGAGCAATCATTCATTAAAATACACATATTACATTTAGAGAATATGACTTTTATTATTCGGCTTAAATTGTATGCTGAGAATTACTCTTTCTACCAACTTTTTATTATGAAATATTTTCGTAATATTTGCAAGAACACTAATAGAAAATATTCTTGATTGTTGATTGCCAGGATAGGACGAAAATCATTTATTTCATTGTATTAAATACAGAATAAATTTTAAAGTATCCATACAAACAAAATATATTTTATTTAAAAAAAAAAAGTCTGATTAAATGCGCAATATAGTAGAGCACACAAATGTGCACCCGACTACGAATAATACTACTGTGGGCAAAACCTACCGGGAATTTGGTTATATTTCAAAAATTCTTTTTTTATTCTTCCAAATCAATTTCATCGCCTTCAAAGTAATCCCCTCCCGACGCAATGCACTTATGCCAACGTATTTTCCAATCTTCGATGCATGCCAAAAAGTCACTGGCAGGGATGGCCTTCAGAGCGCGCGCCGATTCACGTTGAATCTCTTCAATCGACTCAAAACGATGTCCCCGGAGCGGTCTTTTTAGCTTAGAGAACAGCCAGAAGTCACACGGAGCTAAATCAGGTGAATAAGGTGGTTGCGGAACGATATGAGTTGAATTTTTGGTGGAAAAATCTAAAAAAACCAATCAAAGAAATTTCATGGTTTTGGAACCAAACGTGAATTGGAACTTTTAACTTAAAAAAAAGCTTTTGAAACGGTGTTCATAGTTTATGTGGAGAACCAAGAGATCTAACCATCACTCTTAAAGTTCATCGACGATGTTTCACTGAAAATTTTCTCATTTTTTTGATGTTGATGGTCGTTCAAGCCGATTTTCAGAGGTTTAGGTGTTCTTCAACTTCTAGGAAAATTTTCTGTCGTTTGAAAAACCTGGATCTTATTACAGTTCGATAGAGGAAGGTTCAATATATGATCTCAAAAGATCTGTTTGTCGAAATTTGATATTGCAAACAAAATTTATTATAACTTCTTTTGAGAAAAAAATGGAAAAAATGTGCAAAATCGCCAAATGCACTTTTGGTTGCTCACAAATCACAAACCAAACTACTTGAAAAATAGAGATATTGTCATGAAATTTGACACAGATGTCAAAGACAGTACTGCCAACCTAAAAATAAAAACACTTGTCCCTATCGGAAGACCAATGAAGTTTAAATTTAAATTTCCCGGTAGGTTTTGCCCACAGTAGTACGTATATGTTTAAATAAGAAATGTCACATCATTAGCACATAGTCGCCATCTATACAGTCTCATTGATCTCTTATGATCTATTTTCAATGATCGCATTAAGAAAAAAGAATGAATTCCATTATTGTGTCAGTTTCATTTCAACCCTCTCGAAGTCTGAAAAGTTTTTGTCTATGTCAGTATTTGTCATATTGTTTCGAGGCATAATTTTATTTATTGCCTGTAATAAAGTGAAGATATGACGTATATTAACACGTCATATTTTTTTTTTTTATGTGATAATTTTCATGAATGGAGTACATTTCCTGGGACAAAGATAAAAAACAAAAAACAATTCAAAATTAAAGTGTATCAAAACTTAGCGTGATGCAAAGATTATACTGAGAACACATTTTTTTTCTGGACAATTTTCTTTTAAAATTTGTTAAGAAAATGATATTCCTTCATTTTGTCATTCGTTTGATTTTTTTCATTATCTCTAAATAATTCGAAAGATGAATGAATTTCCACAAGAAAGAAAAAAGAAAAAAAAAAACAAAAAAAAAAAAAAATGAAAATCTTGAAGATGGAAAAAATTTCATTTTTAAATTGATAAACTAGCATCCAAAAAACATTTATTTTTTTCTCATCACATATTTTGATTTTAACAAAAAATGTAATTGAAGTAAATATAACATTATCAACAAATTATCAGATTCCTTTCTAAAAACTAGAAATATAACTAATAATTATTATCAGCAAAACACACAGATGTTACAATATACACATGAAGTTTTTTAGCTGCCGATTAACTGGCTTGACGTCCATAAATTGAAATAATATTCATGAATATTCGATTATATATTAATAATGTGCTAGTTTTGTTCACATGGATTCTATTCTATTCACTCGCAACCATATGGATTTATTTTTTTTTTTTTTTTTTTTTTACTTTTCAGCTATACAAATCTGAATAAAATAAGTACAAAGTTTTGTTGCAAATTCTATGCTATTTAACTAAATTTTCATATTTAATAATTAGAACCTTTTTTAAAATAACATTTTCTAGCTCTTTATGAAAAATTATTTTTCAAAAATAGACCTATTTGCTAATTGGCTAAATAAACATTTAGTAACAAAAACCTGTTTTTCTATCATTCAATTATAATTTGATGCTTATCAAAAGAGTCCTTCTTCATCGATATTTTACGATGTAAAAATGTATGCAAATGCTGAATAATAATTTGATTGCGTTTGATATTATTAAAGCGATTGCAAAAAGCGCGGGAAAAAAAAGCGTATAAAGCCGTGAGAATGTCGAACGAACAGTGAGAATAAAAACTTGATATACAACATTTACTATATATATCAGTTGCTATCGTCACAAAGTCAACAAATATACAAAAATTTCTTATGTGCTTACACATACCATAGGCTTTCAAACAAACACAAAAACATATACTCACATTTACATATTATCATCATTGTTGGAATAAAAACAGAGAAAAAACCGTCCAAGTGACATTATTTGTATTTGTAAATTTATAGCATAGTGAACACTGAGCACGTAAATTTCGTTTACATCAGCCCAAGCAACGTGATTGCAGCTCAAATACCATCTATCTATATTGTAGATAAAAATTGTCTAACAACCAAAACAAAAGAATAAGCGATTAAATTATGGCGTACGCTATCATTGCTTTCTTTTTCCTCTATAATAGCAATATGCCATCTGATTGCTACCGTATCATTCACAATTTAATTCGCAGACACATTTCAAATAGGAACACATATGATTCTTTTCTCTCTTTCTCTCTCTCTCTCTCTCTCTCTCTCTCTCTCTCTCTCTCTCTCTCTCTCTCTCTCTCTCTCTCTCTCTCTCTCTCTCTCTCTCTCTCTCTCTCTCTCTCTCTCTCTCTCTCTCTCTCTCTCTCTCTCTCTCTCTCTCTCTCTCTCTCTCTCTCTCTCTCTCTCTCTCTCTCTCTCCCTTTCACAAACAAACACGTACAGATTCCAACTGTAATGATAATAAATAACAATTAAGAGCAATAAGAAGGGCAATGATAACCATTTTTATACAGTTCTAAGAATAAAAGCAAAGAAATTTCTCATTTAATCTGTCAAGATCTACCGACAATTTTTACGGCATGAATATCAAAATTAAAAATTCTCAATTGAATTAGTTTATTCGTTGTATTAAAAGAATATATTATTATTACATGGAGAAATTTATTGTGTGCCGACATTTCACATTGTTGCATTTTTGTTTTGTTTTTTTTTTTTTTTTTTTTTTGAACATTTTGAAGACATTTGCGCACACATTGAATGTGAAAAAAAAAATCAATAAACTGAACAATATCTTGTGCGTATCCTTAGTTTCTTAGTTCAATTCGATAAATTGGCAACAAAATTTAAAACAAGTGATGACTTACTGTCTGTTACAAACACTAACTGTTTTGTTCCTTTGGCGATTTGATTCGATATAATGTTCAAAATCGGTGTACACATCCAATATGTCGCATAAACATGAATTATTTGTTGCATCCATTTGATTGAATGCACCGTATACAATCTCACGTTGTGCCTCTCGATTCGATGGTAAACATTCTTCAATCAATGTTTATTCTTGAGTAATTTTCTTTGTAAGGAAAATGTGAGCTCATACACCAAACGGAAAATGTGAGCTCGAAAAACATGGAGAAAATGAAGTTTAAACCATATTGAATTGATTTTTTAAATTCAATTTTCCTTTATTCTTTATGATTTGATTAAACCACCCTTCCATCAATTTTATTATATACAAATATAAATCCGTTCGTTCTGTATTTTATTTAAAATTTATCGACATAATTTTTGTTTTTCTTTTTTCGATCTCGAAGATTTTAAAAAAATTAAACTCTTTTTGTTTGCTGATTCAACGCATTTTTCTGCAATGAATAAGATTTTTTTATTTTTTGTATTGATATTATGCTTTGTAGTCTGAGAATATAAAAAAACTGGTTTTAATTTTTTAACATACACGAAGCAATAACTATAAAAATATGAATTTTACGTAGCATTTATACAGTTGTGTCTGATTATTAAATGAAGCTTATTCAAATGCAATCTAATCATCCTATTGAATACGATTTTGATAGAAAATTGAACATACAATTTGAACATACTACAACAAAAATGATTTTAAAAATTAAATTAAATTAAAATAGAAAAAAATAAAAATCCTCTATTGAAATGTCAAAAGCGGTATTTAAAATGTTAACATATTGAGAATGTCCAAATCAATTGCTTAAGTTTATCTATTCTTACATGTCACATAAAAATATTTATGAAACATTTGCACATGACAATTTTT
Organism: Resseliella maxima; assembly: GCA_029041755.1. Lineage (NCBI taxonomy): Eukaryota > Metazoa > Arthropoda > Insecta > Diptera > Cecidomyiidae > Resseliella > Resseliella maxima. Next base: position 1,091,779 of record JAQOWM010000955.1, on the reverse strand, counting down.
TTTTCGTCCGTTGGTGATTGTCAATACACACTGTTGTCAATGGACGCGTCTGTGTCCGACTTTGTCCTTTCGAGAACGAACGGTAATTGTCCGAGTTCGTCCGAGTCCGACGAGTTAATTTTTAACGTACGACACCGCAGACGAGCCGAGTTTTCAAAAAAGAAAAAAAAAAATAACTAAATCGAAAATGTGTGGATTTTATCTTGTCTCGATTGTCGCATTTGGAATCACACCAATTTGTCAATATTATCATTTAAAATCGGTGTTCAATTGAAATGCAGTGTTTGCTGATCACTTTCGATTTTATATTAAATATTTTAGGTGGTTTCTCAGTCAAAAAAGAATTTAACACCGGCAACAAATTTAGGAACATTTAAAGGAGGATCATTGCCAAATGTATCTGAACAAAATAGAAAGCAACAAACGACAAATGCCCAAGTTGTTGATGCTGTTAACTTTACTGGCAAAAAGGTGTGACGAATGAAGTCGCTTTCATGCATCATTTTTTTTTTTTTTTTTTTTTTTTTTTTTTTTTTTTTATTTCTTATCGTGTTAATGCGTGTGCATGCGTCTATTCCATTGAGTGCATTTGTCAGTATTTCGTTTCATACATTTTCTTAGCAATAGCTTCAAGAAATTGAAAATTTTGGTAAACAATTTTCTTTTCCAACAATAAAAAGTAAACATTTTTTTTTCATTTTTTGTGCCCCTATTTGAACTTGATATAGTGTCTGTATGAACACAGTCACAACGACGAAATTAAATTTTTCATTTTACGCATGCATATACAAATCCCTAGACAACAAATCTCGCACAGATAAAATTATTGTGATTCGAAATGCAATACTTTTGAGCACAATGATGGACTTTCTGTATGTATAACTGGGGCAATATTGATCTCATCTTCACTCCCTGGCTATTTCAGATTGTTATATGTACAATGTGCTTGATTTTTATGTTTATTAATTTGCGTTTAATGTAGTGAAATTAGAAGTAGCAAAAAGTATATTTTATACAAGAAACATTCATGTGAATATTACTTTGTTGAGACAAGCGTATTTTCTTTTTATTTGATATTGTGCGTTTTATTATTATCTTCTCATTAGTTGTACTATGATTTAGTCTAAAGAAATTACAGCCCAATTGAATGGCACACCTATCCAAATTGGATAAATTATGTTCAATCTTTTTTCAAAGATTAAATTACAAATTACCATTTTTGAGTAGTTGACACATTCCAAATTATGTTACAATCTTCTTTAATTCATAACTGTAGTTGCTTAAAAAATGAAACTTTGACATTGCCTGCTGACGGTTGCCAAGGTTTTGGTCAAATTTAGCAATGTTTCATGTAACTAATCTTATTATCAAATCAGTAGAGATAAATGAGGCATGCTTGGAAGCTTTCAATATTTAATTCTATCTATTATAATTGTAGCATTTAAATGATTGCAAATCTTATTAGTGCTTTGATTTTATTATTATTCTGTTGTTGTGCCTTTTTTTTCAGCCGGATGAGAATACGTTATTGCAGTTTGGCTTAGGAGCTCAAAAAACAATTAATGATGTAGTATCGCAGATTAGTAGTAGTCCAAACACAACAAGAGGTATTAAATGTTTTTTTAAATTAAAAAAAAAAAAAAAAAAATAAATTCAAACGGAAATGATATGGAAATGATTTAATTGTACGCGAATTTCAGTAAGCCGATGTGATGGTGGTGGTGGTGTAGGACCTATACGAAAAGATAGAAAAATCGACACGTCTCCATATAATAGTGG